>BGPT01000172.1:514604-539604 GCA_003297045.1 Symbiodinium sp. clade C Y103 | reverse complement strand
TTTCACCTAGTGTACTTAAATACTTGCTACAAATTGTATGCT
This sequence comes from Symbiodinium sp. clade C Y103, assembly GCA_003297045.1. Classification (NCBI taxonomy): domain Eukaryota; class Dinophyceae; order Suessiales; family Symbiodiniaceae; genus Cladocopium; species Cladocopium sp. clade C. Next base: position 539,562 of record BGPT01000172.1, on the reverse strand, counting down.
TATCTTAAGCCTTGGACATCAAGACCAAAACCCTTCCCAAACAACCAAACAATACAGGATGACCTGCAAACTCAAGCTAGGAATTAATTTTGCCTCGGTGGCCGCGCGCCTATGGTTTGCGCTTGCTTTACGCCACAGGCAACCCGCAACTACTTGCTGATTCTCGTACCTTCGACAGCCCACATTCCTCCCTTACACAGCACCGCCTAATACACATTGCGGGTTGCGTGCGCTCACGGGCATATCAACGCAGTTTGATTGTCTAAGAAATTTTATTCCAGGTGCTATCGTTGCTTTGAAGGTTCCGCTGATCATTCAGCTCAAGCTGGGGCGCAATATGATTCCCATTCCATTTATGGATTGCAAACGTCAAGTGGGGACTCTAAATATGTATATATATATATATATATACACATATGGAAATTAAAAATAAAATATAAATATATATATATATAAGAAGTAGTTGTTGTTGCAATATATATATATATAGGGTTTTGCCCAGGCGTTGCAATGTAGTGAGTTCCCATCCCCAATCAAATGTCGATGTAAGTTACATTCAATTGGGAAGATCAACAAAGGTATTTGGGGTATAAATTCCGAGCCCGTTAAATTTTACAGGGAAGATCAACAAGGGTATTGGGAATCCCACCCCTGTTGCCCTTTACATTCAGTTGGGAAGATCAACAAAGGTCTTGGGAATATAAATCCCACCCCCGTTCAACTCTACATTCAGTTGGGAAAATCAACAAGAGATGACAATGAAGATGATCATGTTTCGTTGCCAGTCGTCGTTTCTCTTCCAGGCAAAACCCAGGCATTTGCCGTATGTATACGTATCTACGTATATACACATATATATATATATACATATACATGTATACATATATACATATATACATAGATACATAAATACATACATACATACATCCATCCATCCATCCATACATCCATGCATCCATGCATTCATGCATCCATGCATCCATGCATCCATGCATCCATGCAACCATGCAACCATGCATACATCCATGCATCCATGCATCCATACATCCATACATCCATGCATCCATACATCCATGCATCCATCCATCCATCCATACATCCATACATCTCTACATCCATCCATCCATACATCCATACACCCATACACCCATACATCCATACATCCATGCATACACACATATATACACATTTACACCATTTACACACATACACATTTACACATATACATCGATACATAGATACATATGTACATATAATATATATACGAAAGCGGGCCAGGCTCCTGGTCCGGACGGCCTGCCGTCAAAGTTATGCAAGCATTACCCCAAGGAGATTGCCAAGAAGCTGTTCGCCCTCATGTTGAAGTTGATCACCCATGGACATGAACCGCTCCTCCACAAAGGCGGAACTGTCATTCCCATTTGGAAGGGAAAGCTGGCTAAGGATCAATGTGAAGCGTTCCGATCCATACTCCTATCCTCCAGCCTGGGCAAGGTGATTCACCGGACCTTGCAATTCCATCAGACGGACATGTATGAGAGGTTCTTGCACTCGCAACAACTTGGCGGCCGTCCCAAAGTTCCAGTTACCTTGGGAGCCCATCAAGCACGAGCTTTTCTTCGTTGGCATCGCGACTGCGGACTTCCCACGTCCATGCTCTTTGTGGACCTGCAGGAAGCCTCTTATCGGGTCCTTTGTCCGGGAACCGGACATCCTGCATTCGCTGTGGCAACACCTGAGTGAGCCTTCAGCGCTTTCAATCCCAGATGTCGGCTACGGCGCAACGAGTCGTCCGTGCTCTGCACTCCACCACACATTTTCAACTTCCTCTACAACAGGACTATGTCCACACCTCAATTCGTACCAGACCTGGAGATGCATATGCAGATATCCTATTTGGATTCCTCATGACTCGAATGCTTCACCACTTTGAGGAGCAACTCGCCCAAGCTGATGTGCTTTCGGTGATCCCAGATCAGGCTACCCTGTCGGTGTTTGGTTGTGATCCTCAAGGTCGTATTGGTTCCAAACACTGGATAGATGATATGGCTCTCTGTTTATGGGGCCATACCAACACCAGCCTTCAAGCCAAGATTGGAGTAGCTGCCAGTCTGCTGATTGACATCTTCCGGGAGCACGCCATGACGCCCAATTTGCGTCCAAGCAAAACACAAGCCATGATCAGCCCCCGGACCTGGTACTCGAGCGTTCAAAAGGTTCCTCTATGGCCCTTTGACGACCATGCGATATCCGGTGATCGGGGAACACGAGACCTACCAGATTCCGCTGGTGACCTCCTACCCACTTGGGCGGGAGGCTGCGCTACTCCGGAGAGGTGCGCCTTGAGACCAAACGTCGGATCGCCATTGCCCATCACAGCGCTTCAGCAAGCACCGCAAACTGATTTATCAATGCCGTGATTTGCCCATTGGCAAGCGAGTCGAAATCTTTCGCAGCCTGATACTTCGCCGCTTGCTCTATGGAGCCGATTCATGGGCATTGTGGGACGTTCACACAAAATCCCACGTCCACGCAGCGGTCATGAAGCTCTTTCGGCGTTTGCTTGGCTGTCGCCATGGCGAGGCTGTGTCGAACGACGAAATCCTCTTTCGAGTTGGCTTGCCCTCACCTTCTGCGCTCCTGTGCCTGTGTAGACTGCGATACCTTGGATCGCTTTTCGCTGTCGGAGACACTGCCTGTTGGGGTCTCCTCAACCCTGACGTGCAATAAAAAAACCTCTTGGACGACCGGACATGGCTATGGAGTCATCTGTCCAACACCTGTGACCTGGGAGATCCTCGAGCTGGTTGCCCGAGATTGAGAGAGATTATCACTTGGCATGTTGGATATTGGAAAGGTCTTCTCCGCAGAGCGGAGCAACAGTCATGCCATGAACTTCTCCTGCATCAAGTTTCACCTTCAGGTCCGTTCACTCCTGCAGGCAGCTGACTACTGGCATCCTGATGATCATTGTGACCCCTTGGTTGCGTGCTCTGTCAGATGCGGTTTCGCTCCTGTGGAGGAGAAGGCGCTCACAATGCGTGTCTCAAGGAATACCAAACTCATGCCAAGCTCAAGAGCCACTTGCTGCGGAGTGGTGCGTGCCGCACTTACCTCCTAAAGCATGCCCTTTATGGTCCTGTCCTTCCAGGAGCAGGCTCATGTGAAGATGCCAACCGTCATGCACATTGGGATGGAAAGCTGCCACCCTTGCAAGCCAGCGGACCACTTCGCCCTGTAGGCGGCCACCGAGATTTCACCATGAACGATTAGGCGCTACATGATCGACTGGCTCTACTCATTGTGGATCTGCAACTAGCCGCCCGTCTTTCTGACATGATGCAGCACATTGTGACGGAACTTTGCGAGTATGCTATTTCGTGGACTCGGTTCTGCTCGACATTGGAGGCTCTGTGCGCTACGGTCCATGAGGATAAGACTCAGGATGACAAGTCCTTGATGCTTGCCGAACTGCGCTCACTGACTTTAGCGTCTGCATGGTCCTTCTTGCCGCAACCATTCGTTGATCGACCTGCTCGTGGCGAATCGCAAACTCTGGATGCCTTAGAGAATGACTGTGGTCAGTCCCCGCTCCATTGCCCTGAGGCTGCTCATGCTCAGATCCCGCGACCATGCGGACGCCACCAAATTGTTTTGCATGCTTTCAGTGGACGCCGAAGGCCCGGCAATTTGCAGTTCTACATGGAGAAGCTGCGCGATCGCCGTCATGAAGGAGTTCATTTAACGGTGGTGTCGCTCGACATCGTTATTGACCCCATCATGGGCAACGTGATCAACAAGACCATGCAGGATTTCTTTGCAGCCCCGCGTGCGAGACTTGAAGCCTCTTTGCATAATGCTGGTCGCGACGCAAGACGTGGACCTCGACCACCACGATCCTCAGTGGAACTTCGGGCTCGGCATGATTGAGCCTCCCAGAGGCGCGGCAAAGTCTCTGTGGGCAACAATCTGCCCTGTTTCTCCATTGACATGCTTTTTCGACTGGCCCTGATCGGCTCCTTCGGCGTCATGTAGCATCCAGACACGCCCGACGCCGAGACAACGCCATCCATTTGGAGGTTGGACATCATGCTATGGCTTTTGCAGATGCGTGGGGTGACGTCCTTCTCCTTCAGCCAGGGCCTCTTAGGCGCGCCTTCGCCCAAGCCAACTCGCTTGGCGGTGGTTCATCTGAAGAATCTGATGCAGGAGCTGCGGAAGCGTCACTGACACCTGATCTTCCACGCCGCGCTGCGATTGGCCGTGCAGAGGATGGTTCGTCGCACCTCGGTGCTCAAAGAGTACCCGCCCGCTACGAGTCGAGCTCTAGCGGCAAATTTTGTCGCCTCTCTCCATGGCTGCCCCTTTCAATGCATCGGTGCCCATGGACGAGGGATTTGTAAAGACTTGCCAGAGTATGGAGAGTCATACCTTTGGCCACCTCATTGGCGCGGACTTTGCCCGACCGGGCAGCAGCCGGTGAGTGAATTTTGAAGAGAGCGTGCCGCACTGGAAAGGATCAGTGAGCATGTGCAAAAAAATATGTATACATACATACATATATGCATATATATATATATATATAATCATATATTCATATATAATCATATATACATATATAATCATATATGATCATATATTCATATATAATCATATATATAATCATATATTCATATATAATCATATATATAATCATATATTCATATATAATCATGTATAATCATATAAAATCATATATAACAATATATAATCATATATAATCATGTAGAATCATATATAATCATACATATTCATACATAATCATACATAATCATACATAACCATACATAATCATATATAATCATATGTAATCATATGTAATCATATGTAATCAAATGTAATCATATATAATCAAATGTAATCATATATAATCATATATAATCATATGTACGTGTATACAGACAGCGAGTTGTCCAACAACAGGGGTGCCCAGCAAAATCACCACGTTGGTCAATTGCAAGCGTGGGACAACAACCCATGCTTGGCAACAAAGCAGTTGATAGTGCGTCTTTCATTCCTTTTTGAAAAGCCCTTGGTGCGGGGTGCGGACATTTTCATGCTGAGGCACATGGGCACCAGAGGTAGGAGCACAGCCCCCGATTCTATCTGAAGGACGAATTTGTGTGGATTGCACTGTCTGTTTTGCCCTGTTCGGTTGCACTGATTTTTTTGCGCCACCTTGACATCCAAAATGCTTGTGGATTTGTCCCACTTAGATTTGATGCATTCAGGATTTGCTTTGTGAATCTGATTTCATTCTGAAACTAAGAATGACCAGATAAGATGATCTGTTTTGGTATTTTGACGTGTAGCTTCAATCATTTTGGTTTGCTTCTCAAAGATGTTTTTCGGAACTCATATTTTGCCTGAGAAACGTTTGCATGTGAGCTTCAGTTTTAAAGCTTCCATGTACGGCTCAGAGATACTTACAGGATCTAGCCGCTTAAAGTATAGCGCTTGCTTTGTTATGCACTACTGTATGCTTCATGCACTACGCCGACCCAAACTAGACATAGCTATCACTAGGTCAGTGCGTCCAACTTAAACAACTTTCAAGAAGGATATTGGACCGTCGCACTCACGCCTGCAAGATGGCATTGTCACAAAAGCGCAGTGGGGCATTGTTGCAGCAGAAGATTTTTGTTTGAGCCGCCTTTGCCCTGAGCACATGGCCATTGGCCGACGCTGTGCACAAGGCATTTGAGTAAACCTACAGTGACTGGACCGAATTTTCATAGGCTGCTGTAAAGTCTCTCACTCCAAAGGTTCAGTTTAATAAGAACGCTGGAAAGAAGTTTCCGTTTGCTGACATGTCAGCATCAGCTAATTTTCCAAGGTTTGCGCATGTGTTCTGTTCTCTAGAACTTTTTTGCTCTGCACAAGATAGGGACTAAAGGTCTGGCAAGTACCGAATCAAAAGTAGTGCTGAGGGTGCATCTTACCTCTTGAGCGCATGCCACAGAAGTTTTAGAGGTTTAGCCTTGAAAATCTCAAAAGTCTCATTTCTTGCAGTGGGCCCGCCGTTGGGGCCCCTAAGTATTCATTCCCTTGTTGTACACACACATAATCGCATAATCATTTGTTTTATTGTTGTTGATGAAAAGCGGTATGTAAGTTGAGGATTTTGCGCAGCTGGAAAGTATCGAGCATGCATCCTATAGGTTCTGTAGGCCCAAGCGATTCCAACCCAATCTTCACGCAGCTCGGGAATACCGAATTGTCTACAAAATATCCAAACAGTCTCCGCTTTGGGTTGCACTGCGTTCTGTTCCAAACTACGTCCAACCGTTAAAGAACTGGCATCTTCCTGGAGATTTTGCGACAAATTTTTGCATGGGGTTTGGTGTGGTCGATTTCACAGCTAATACTCTGTTTCTGAAACGAATCTGTGCCGGGCTGTATTGAAATTGATATAATTGCATTTGTCGTGATTGAGTTTAAAATGTAGGTACAGTATTCGGGTTCGATTTCTATTGAAGGAAGGAAAGCATTTGCAGTTACACGACTTTTTCGCCCTGATCAGTGTCTCGTCAGCATATAGCAATTCCTGGAAATTCATGCCTTGGATTTTTCTTGTGAGGGGTCTCCTGGTATTGATTATCACATCGTCGTCATTACATTTACATGTACTGTGAGGATTAAAAAGTAAGGACTTTTTGGACATCCGTATTGTAGACCTGTTCTTTTTTTTTTCAAGTCGCCCTCATGGTCAGATTAGAGAACTTGGAGAGTAGGGTTGGAGTAAAAGCTAGTATGTCTCAAAAATACTAGGTGGAATCGGAGCATTTTTTCATGATCAATTCTGTTGAATGTGTTTTCCCAAGCTAGAAAAATTGAATGGAGAGGATCGTTGCCTCCGCAAGCCTACAGACACAATAAACTGGGTCTGCCGTGGAACGTTTGGGGCGGAAACCAGATTCAGTACCGCCAAGAAGCGGTCTCAGGATGTTTGCTAGACTAGCCTAGGTGACTTTGAATGACACTCGCAAAAATTGTGTAGCTTGTGTTGAGGAGAGAGATCTCACACTAGTTTGCAGCATTTGTCCTAGGGACCTTTATTGCATGAGTATGCAGCCTACTTTTGGCTGGGTGAAACGGTCTGGGAGTCTAGGATTGTTTTTTCTGTCCGGAAACATTCAATTCAAACATTGGGTGAGCCGTGCTTCTGTGCATAAAGCCACTTGAACAATTCGGTGCGCCGTCGTGACCTGGAACCTTTCAACTTTAAATCTTTGATTTAGAAATTTCGTTGCTGCGTTCCTTGAACATCCTGTAGCAAAAGATAGGCAACGTGAAAAAATTCTCAAGAATGAGCAGGTGGAGGCGCTGAGGTGGCAGGTCCCCATTGTTTTTCAATTCAATGTATTCAGCAATTGCATGTGTTTTGTGTGACAAAGGTTGTTTCCTTGGATGTGTTTTGTCATAGAATTTGGGTTTGTGCGCGCTTTTCATATTGTGTTTCCAAGCATTCTTGGTGTCGGCTAAATCTTCCACTTTGTTGACATGACATGGGATTTTCAACCGTCTTAGCACTTTTCTGATTTTCACCACTCCAGGCCTCCAGGCCCGTTCATTTTGGGTATCTCTCCTTTGTCTCGTTGCCGTTGATTAATCAGCTTCCAGGGGGTTCTGGACAGGTACTGCAATTGCAATTTGTGCAATTGTTCAAAGTTTTCCAGCGCCGCTTTCTGTATCAGTGAGACAAAACGACTGCAGTTGCTCAGTGTCCCATCAAGTGCATCACTCTTGAAGACAAACTGGAAGTGGATCTGCTGATTTCATGTCTGTATGTAGGATATGGATTCACATGTAGCAATAGTTGCGCATGCAGCTATACTGATTGATTCATCTAGGCGTTGTCAGCAACCTTCCACCGCTTCTTTCAGACATGCATAGGAGGATGTATAGAAAACATCATATACTAGTAGAAAAGTGCAATACCAGTACAAGACATCACATTAAAGCTGCGTGCAGCATTTTAATCTAATTTCCACTCGTCACTAGACTGACTCTGCGGCACTCAAATTTTCATCAATCGAAAGAGAAAACATGAGAAAACGCAATGTTCAAATTTGCAAATAATCAGCAAAGCACTTTCAGACAAAACACGGAAAAATCAATGATGCCAGCATCTTGATAAGCATCTGGTGAACTGGAGGGCGCCTATGTTGCAGCCGCAATGAGCCAGGTTTGTATCCAATCACACAACAAAACTGCCACTGCAACTGTCAAGGTGTCAATGAGACATCTGCTTACCAAGCACAGCGCCACGCCCTTGTAGGTGACTCCAGACTGATGCATCCAGTAGCTAGACATCTCCGTGACGAAGATGTGGTGCCCGACTAGTGGCCCTGCCATGCAGCTCAACAATACCTTGGTTTCGCAATTTGGGTTTTTGCAACAAGCTGTCATGACTCGATTTCACCTCAGATTTCCGTCTTGTTTTTGTTGAAACCTGAACGAGTTACCTCTAATTTTCGGATCAGATTGTTCCTTGATCCTAAAACCACGTCTTTTCCATACCCACGCCTCAGCCTCCGTATGTGCCTACATGTACATACATACACATAATCATGCATACATAATCATACATACATATACATACATCATCAAACATACAAAATCAAACAGACATAAGCATACATACATTTACATAAATATATATATATATATATGACATACGTGCAAACATACATACATACATACATACATACATAGATACATACATACACAAGCATACATATACATATACATACATAGATACGTAGATTCATATATGCAAAGATACACAGATACATATACATACATACATACATACATACATACATACATACATACATAGATAGATAGATAGATAGAGACAGACATACATACATACATAGATACCTTCATAGATACAGACAGACAGACTGACTGACGGACAGACAGGCATACATACATAAGTACATACATTACCTACCTACCTACCTGCCTACCTACCTTCCTACTTACATCAATGCAAACATACATATATACACTACATACATACCTACCTACCTACCTAGCTACCTACATACATCCATGCATACATACATACCATACCATACCATACCATACCATACCATGTTGTACCATACCATGCCATACCATGAGATAGGATAGAATAGCATAGCATAGCAAAGCGAAACCTAACACTCCATACGATATCATACCATAGCATTCCACACCAATACCCTACCATAACACCACATACCATACCACACCACACCATACCATACCACACATTACAGGCATTACACACATTACATACATTGCACACACATTCAATACATGACACACATTACATACAATACATACATCACATATACTGCGTACACCACAAACACTTCATACAGTACATTCGCATACATCACATGCATACATTACATACATACATTCCTACATTCCATTTCATCACATACCTTGCATTCTTTACATACATTGTATACAAAACATATCTCATGTGCATTACGTAGATTCTGTGCATCACATACATTGCATTCACTACATTGATTGCATACATTACATGCATCACAAACATTGCATACATGCATGACATACACTGCAAACACTACATTACATACATTACTTTACATACATTACATCACATACACTATATACATTCATCACATTCATTCCATTCATTCATTACATGTCTTACATTCCATTGCCTTATGCTGCATTACATTCACTACATTGCACTACATTGCACTACATTGCATTACATTGCATCACATTGCGTAGCATTGTACTACACTTGAGGCCCAGGGGGGGCGAACGAAAGCTGAGGTTCATATGAACTTGGAAACATGATGGGATGTTGACATTTGACATGCTGAAGACAGATTGGCTAGAGTCTAGAGCAACTATATGCGGACAATGGTGGGATTACTTCGCACGCGTCTGCAATTTTCTGCGACGAAGTGAAACTGGAACAGCAGTGTGTTGAACAGTTTTTTTGTGGGGCTGAAAATTGAATACTTTTGAAAAAAGATTTGCAAAGAACATATTTACAGTATATACAGTATATAATCTTCAACTTTGGGCCCATCAACAATTACAATTCTTGTGGAGCTCAAAGTTGAATACTGTGGGCAAGAATTGCAAAGAAAATATTTAATTTTCAATTTTGGGCCCCCGTAAAAATTATAATCTGTAGGGGGGCTCAAATGGCTCAAATTTGAATACTTTTGACAAGATTTCCAAAAAACCTATTCAATCGTCAAGCTTGGGCCCACCAAAAATTAATTTTTTGTTGGGCTCAAATTTAAATACGTGTGATAAGATTTGCAAAGAACATCTTTAATCTTCAACTTTGTGGCCTACGCAACATGATATTTTTCGCAAGGCTGACTGGAAAATATTTTTGACAAGATTTGCAAGGATGTTCAACTTTGGGGCTCACCCAAAATGATAATTTTTGCGGAGCTGACATGTAAATACGTTTGACAAGATTTGCAAACAACATATTCCATCTTCAACTTTGAGACCCACCAAAAATTATACTTTTTTTGTGGGGTTGAATACTTTTGATAAGATTTGCAAAGAACATATTTAATTTTCAACTTTGGGGCCCAGGAAAAAGTATAATTTTGCGTGGGGCTCAAAGTTGAAGACCTTTGACAAAATGTGCAAAGAACATGTTTCATCGTCATTAGCAGGCCCTACCAAAAATAACAATTTTGTGTGGGTCTCAAATTTGAACTCAAAGATGGATATTTTTTGACACGATTTGGCAGGGGACAAGTAGGTTTTGCGCTACGACCCCGCCTAGACCTTTGCACATTGCTGGTATAAGCGTGGCTGGCGTCAACTGGCAAGCACATTAACAAAACCTGAACTAGAGAGTTAAACAGGGACCTCAGAACGCCCCTGGCGCGATTTGAGCTTGTGACCATCTGCTTCCAACACCGCTTCAAAATGGCCCGGGAGGCTTGGGGGGGCAGGGAGGGGGGGAGGTTCAAGTGAAAAATCACTGTGTCGGACTCAGACCTGCCCCTGCCCTTGCTGAAGCAAGAGTAAACTCCAGCTAGCTACTGCTAGCTTTCGTGATTGCATTTCATTCCATTGCTTGGCGTCACTTTGCAGTGCTTGCAACACGCTACGTTACATACATGCAAACACGCATACATACATCATTCATTACATACAAGCACTACAGACATGCATAGATACATAGATACATACATAGATATTAGATACATACATAGATACACACATAAACAAATATAAATCAAATATATATACATGCATGTATACATACATACAAGGTACACAACATGGTACACTGAAGGTACAAGTTTGCACCGTGAATGCACTGTACCATGTACTGTACCAGTCTCAGTGTGCACAAAAATGGGTTTTGTTTGCAATTTTTGCTAATAAACCATGGTCTGACCATACCGCACCCATGCCCCCCTTTTACCGTACCAGGTTGTATGTTGCACCGCCCCTCCCGCGGCAAGGGCTCCATGATCCTTGATTTCTTTGCTTTCGAAAATGGCTGGCCCCTTTTTTTTTCGGCCCCCCCCCCCCCCCGACCTGTTTTTTTTTCCTTCCTGTTTTTTGACCCCGCCGTGTTTTTCTGACCCCCTACCTTGTTTTTTTGACCTCCTACCTTGTTTTCCTGACCCCCTGCCTTGTATGGTGGTGGTTATAGTCCGGCGTGCTTGGACCGGGGGTCAGGAAAACAGGCGCAAGGCTCAAAAAAACAAGTAGGCGCGGGGGGGTCAAAAAAACAAGCTCAGGGCGGTCAGGGAGTCAAAAAACAAGGCCTGGGGTCAAAAAAACAGGTTCGCAAGCAATAAAAAAACAAGGTTGGGGGTCGAAAAAACAAAGGGTCAAAAAAACAAGGTGAGGGGGTCAGAAAAACAAGATGGGGGTCAAAAAACAAAGTGAGGGGTCAAAAAAACAATGGCCCCTTGTTACATTACATGCGCCAGCACGTTTTGTATGATTCATATGTTACACAATGACATATGTTTTCTGAAATAGCTTACAATCACTACAGATGTTGCATAGATTGCATACACTGTTTACATGAATTGCATGCACTATACACTTGAACAAAAACGTCATTTCGAATTGGGTAGCTAGAGTGCATCATACGTGCAAAAACACCTCGGACAGGATTTGGCGCAGTGATTGGAAATGAAGCGATGCCGACGAGGCCACTAAACCAGTTCAGTCGCCACTTCAATGGTCAAAAAGGTCAGATTGCGGTAGCCGTGGAGTAAACGAAAACCAGATTGTTGAAATTGTTCGGATAGGGGTTCTTGGCTTAGCCCCGTGCCATAAGCGGAAAATTGAACATAGCAGGTACACACCGTTGATCAGACGGTGCTTCCCCCACTGTGGAATAGCTTCGTTGGCACAGGTATCCACAATGGGCCTGTGCCCCCTGCTGTGTAAAATGAAGTAAAAATTCCAACAAGAGTAATGAGATGCAATCAAACACAGCCAGCAAGAAACAGGTAGAAGTTTTACATCTTTAGATGTTACACACACATACACACACACGCACACACACTTATAGATTGCATGCACTGAGTCGCTGCATACGTGAATTTAGTGTGTCCAGGTCCTACGTACATTGCATAGGCTACCTGCACTACATACGCGACATGCATTACATACATTACGTCCATACATTACATCCAAACATACCAGTAGTACCGCACAAGGCGGTGGCGGAAGTTTCAAGAATAGGAAACCTATAGGAGAGGTTCGTTGCTGTGAATGACGGATGGCAGAGCAAACCCACTGATGGACCGACAAGTGGCTGGAGGCAGCGCAGTGTTGTTGTGGTTGTAGTTGTAGTTGTTGTTGTTGTAGTCGTAGTTGTAGATGTAGATGTAATTGTGGTTGTAGTTGTAGTTGTGGTTGTTGTATTTGTAATTGTAGTTGTTGTAGTTGTAGTTGTAGTTGTGGTTGTAGTTGTAGCGCAGTGCAGTTAATGCTGTCGTAGTGGCTATCGCGGTTGTAGTTGTAGCCGTTGTAGCTGTAGTTGAAGTTGTTGTAGTTGTTGTAATTGTTGTAGTTGTTGTAGTTGTAGCTGTAGCTGTTGTAGTTGTAGTGGTTGTTGTGGTTGTAGTTGTAGTTGTAGTCGTAGTGGTAGTTGTAGTGGTAATGTATATAGTTGTAGTTGTAGTTGTAGTGATAGTTGTAGTGGTAATGTAGCTGTAATTGTGGTTGAAATGGTTTTTGCGGTGTGTAGTTGTAGCTGTTGTAGTTGAAGTTGTAGTTGTAGTTGTAGTTGTAGTTGTTGTAGCTGTTGTAGTTGTAGTGGTTGCTGTGCCTGTAGTTGGAGTTGTAGTTGTAGTCGTAGTGGTAGTTGTAGTGGTAATGTATTTGTAGTTGTAGTTGTAGTGGTGGTTGTAGCTGTCATGTAGTTGAAGTTGTAGCTGTAGTTGTTGTATAGCTGTTGTAGTTGTAGTGGTTGTTGTGGCTGTAGTGGTAATGTAGTTGTAGTTGTAGTGGTAGTTGTAGTGGTTATGTAGTTGTGGCTGTGGTTGTAGTTGTACTTGGGCTTGTATTTGTAGTTGTGGCGTAGTCACATCCAAACTTCAAAAATTCACCCAAAACCGTCAGTGTTTAACACTTTTGACTTGGAAATGTGCTTCGCGCCACAACGGCGTGCACTTTTTCGACATCGGATCGTCATCGAATCGTCAAAAAGTGCTCCGAACCCCGCAGTTTTTTACGATTTTCACTTCCAAAGGTGCTTCGCGCCACAACGCCGTGCACTTTTTCCACATCTCAACTTCGAAATGCGCTCCAAAGCTGACAGTTTTTAACACGTTTTACTTCCAAATGTGTTTCGCGCCACGACGCCGTACACTTTTTCCACATCGCAACTTCCAAAAATGCTCCGAACCCGACAGTTTTTAACACTTTTTACTTCCAAATGTGCTTCGCGCCACAACGCCGTGCACTTTTTCCACATCTCAACTTCCAAGTGCGCTCCGAAGCTGACAGTTTTAAACACTTTTTACTTCCAAATGTGCTTCGCGCCACGACGCCGTACACTTTTTCCACATCTCAACTTCCAAAAGTGCTCCGAACCCAACAGTTTTTACCACTTTTTACTCCCAAATGTGCTTCGCGCCACAACAGTGTGCAATTTTTTTTCCCTCATCTGCCCAGATGTCTCCGCACCCGCCGCTTCAGCGAGCCTACTGTTCGACCCTCCGGAGCCACAAAACATTGGAAAAAGCACAGTGTTTCGCGACTTTCCTACCTTTTCGCGCACCTGCATCTTCTCTCTTCTGACTTTCCGATCTCTGATCTTCTCTCTTCTGACTGTCTTCATCTTCTGACCTCTTTCATGGCAGTGCTTTTCTATCTGTCCATAGTGTCGGAAGGTTTAGCTTCTAAACTTCCTTCGATAATTATACATATCATTTTTCTTTCAGAAGCGATATGCAGTTCACGACGAAACCGCACGTCAGCACCAGCTTTCCGACTGCCAGTTGGAGAAACACAAAGACAAGGAAAAACGGGATGAACAGGAGAACCTGCAGGCCGTAGGATAAGCTGCTACCTTGCACCTATAACACGGGAGCCGGTGGAATTGTGTAGGTGGACCCAAAAACCACCGAAACAAAGGAGAAAACAAAAACACAAAGGAGAAAGTATCCAGAAAAAGAATGGTCCCGTGGGGCACAGCACGGTTCGTCTTGTCTCTCGCTTTGGAGAATAGTGAGCAACAACGGGGAAAATGGACACAGTGGAGTGACCATTGTCTCCCGGCACGCCTCTGGCGGCCCCTGCTAGCTTTAGCTATTGGTATAAGAAAATCCTGCGACTTAAAAGAGAAACTGTCTGAGCCCAGGAAAGTAGGACAAGTGGTCCAACTTCAATGGATGCAACTTCAATAAGTTTTTACAATAGGACATTCTGCACAGTAAGACGCGCACAAATTAGGAGAATTCATGCGTGCAGAACTCGCCTTAGTGAGTAAGACTGAATTTGACGATGGCTGTAGTTGGAGTCAGTTGGGCCTGGCCCTCAGTTCTTTGGTGAAAAGTTGTTCCAACAAGAAAAAGGAAAACTCAATGTAGAAGAAAATGTAGTAGACTTCCCCCATAGTCCACAAGGTTGAGTTGATTGTAACCATGACAGAGAGAAGTGGTGGTAGATGATGTCGATGAAGAAGAGATTGGCTGGAAACGTAATCAGGAGAAGTGATTACGAAGCGTTGTTTGAGGCCACCGGGCATGAGCCTCCGCACCGATTGTTGGGCGCCCCCTTCACATCCCCTCCTCCGAACTCGCAAAAGATGTCCAGTGAGGACAGTGTTGAAGGTTGAACTTGCACCAGCAAAAATGGAAAAAATGATGTAGGAGATGTGGTAGACTTCCCCCGTAGTCCACAGATCGGAGTTGACTGGGGAAAAGCAGAAAGAGTAGCTGGAGAGGATGTAGATTGGGCAAAATCGGCTGGTAATGCAAACAGGAACGAAGTGTGACCAAGCCGGAGAAGGTAGTACTGGACGGAGAAGGATGCACTTGTTCTCGAGTAGGCCATGGCACCGATGGATGCATCCGAAATGGATGTATCCTTGTGAAACCGGGCTTGCAGACAACGGAATGAAACAGAGGCTAGCTAAAGCTTATGCCAGTGCCTATACATATCACACACATATATATAATATATTCTGCAGGAGATGATATAGGTACATGCCTATCCGCCTATGTGTAGAATGCCAGAAATGTAGTTGCAGTCACCGTATGCAAGACAGGCAGCTGTCAATGTAAGGAGTTTGTAGAATGGGCTGCCATGCCGCTTCTGCAAGTCATGACTGATGCCTCAGGGAAAGTTACCGAAAGAAACCCAATGGCCCAATGGCCCAATGACAAGATCTCTATACATATATATATATATATATACATATATATATAGAGATATGTGCATATATATATAATACAGAGCAATAGCCCATAGCAAAATTGCGAACCACTCCATGCAGGTGATGCTGCTTGATGTTCATTTCCAAAGGATTTTCTTAGCAGTTTGCCTGCTGCCAGAAGAGACATAGCCCAGCAAATGAGAGCAAAAACGCTTGAGAATGCGCCTTCAGGCTGCAAAAGCGTGCAGATTTGGGTTCACTTGCTGCTTTGGGTCTTAACGACTGCAACAGCCCAATGGATGCAGTCTTTGCACGTCCTTGACAGGAACAATGGCGACTCGCATAGTAGAGTTAACCCACCTATCTTGCTTGAAAATCAATACGTGTGCCTGGTGATGGAAGTGCGAAGACCAGCAGCAGCAGCACCTTGTCTGCTGAGTTGATGGCCAATGAATCAAGGATGTGCACCATTAACTTGCAAAATAGTTCCAGGAAGAAAACCACTCCAATCACTTAAAATGTGTAGAGCAAGTTCCATCCTCGGCTGGCAAAGGAAATACAACAACAATACACTGAGGCATAGGAGGAAACGTATTCATAGGAACCACCACAGTTTGATGTGTTCTTTTTCTGAACAAGAGATAAGTCTGTTAAGCCTGGAACGTAGCAGATCCATGGCACAAAAACGAGCAATGCAACTTCTCGTGTCACCTGGGAGGTTTCTTCTGCGCAAAAAGGTTTCGTGGCAAAAACTCGAAGCAGCCAATCAAAAACCATGGCTTCTGCTGACATCTTTATCTTGACCTGGACTTGGAGGATTTTTTTTTCCGCTGTGTAGAAACCTATTTTATAGCTATGGCAAAGTGTCGGTTTCGATGCATATTGACCATGCAAACCATACCGGTAGGATGCTGGCCAAATGCTCCCGTCGCGTCCAACCAGAGAATGGTGATGTGGACTTGTAGTCCGCATGCACCTGGTTTGTTGTTTTCTGAATGGCAAGGAGCAAGCAATGCTCGTCAAGCCAAACTTTTGTTCCTGTGTTCCATTTCACCCAGTTACATAAGGAAGACCGCTAGGTATCAGGACTCACTAGACTTAAATTTTAAACGCTAGTTTGGAATATAGGATTCAAATTCAATTCTAATTTCCATGTTCTGTAAATGTTCTTTTCAAGGCAGCAGATTTCATTTGACCTTGAATGGCAATGAACCTACCATTTTTGACATCGCACAACCAGTATCGATTACATCTTCCCAAAGGGGAGCCTCCACATCTGTCAGAAACGGGTCATTGCGAGCCATGTTTCCATTCAGACCAACCTACAGGGAAAGGAATCACAACACTCATGAATATTTGAATATTTTAATCTTAATTATTGACCAAAAAACACAGTGAAAGGTAAAAACCAAAGATTAAAGAATAATGTGCAACTGAAACTAAGACCTTGTGGGCCAGGTTTTCGGTGGACACCACACGGAATCCATCACTTTCAAAGCTGTCCCTTGCCCTGACAAGTACAGGAATTACGTCGCGCGTGCTGCCAGCAATTTCCATTGCACTTGACAAAGGTTTCATCATTTACACAGCACAGGTTTCACGGAGGAAACTCATGTCAAATACTTCCATCCTGCACAAGCCTCTCAGCGCATGCTACCCTTCATTAAGCGGCGGCAACAAAAATGCTACTTTCGAACCAGAATGGCAAATCCTCCTGTCAAACCCACAAAGTTGTGGAACTTTGTGGAACTGGCAGTTGTGGCAGTTCTACAATTGGTTCCCACTTTGACAAATTTGCAATTGTCCCATACAGGTTCCAACTGGGAAGCCTGGAAGGATCTGAGACAAAAACCCAGCCAAGTTTCCACATCGGGATCCTTTTGGACCTCAGTTCCAAGAGTGATTGTTTGCATCGATTTGGAATCAAAAATTCGTTTTTTTTGTTGTAGCTGGTTGCTGCAACATCATTGATGTGGTTTCCTTCCGTACCATAGATTGCAACCACAATCGAAACACATCCACTGAATGTGAGGAAAGGACATTCAAGAAATGATCCGGGAATGTATGTCACAACAATGCCTTTTTTTGGCTGAAGTGCAAGCCGGTTATTTTGTTAGACTTAATTTACTCATTTGATATGTTTGATTGGTGTGACAATTTGTTTATATTTGACAATCTTGGTTTTGAAAATTTAGTTTCTGATTTTCCACTCACATTTGATCGATTCTCCAGTCATGGCCAAGGTGCTGCCGTGCAAATTGCAAAGCCTGACCTTCGTGTTCGAAACGTTCCGGCCGCCATCCCTCACGAACACAAACCAAAACCACCCCTCACCGCACACATATATAATATATACATAATGTGTATTATGCATATATATATATATGTACTATGTTTTTCCCAAAAAAATCCTTTGTCTCCAACGCACTTTGATTTGGTACTTGTACGTATGTGAAACACTGAATTGATTGATTCTGGTATGTTCAAATTTCAATCCCTTTTCACATATCAATACAATACACAACCGAAACCATCTGACCGGTGCCTTTTGTATTTTGTGAACAATGTGTTTACACATGTTTACGCATTTTCCCACCTTGGTGGCCATTGGAAAGAGGAAATGGCGCCATCGTGCCTGCCTGGGGTATGCACGGGCATTGTTTGTTTGATTCGTTTGACAAATTATATGTCCTCCCGTCATGGTTTTGCAATGGTGCAACACAACGAAGTAAATTGTGTGGGCAACAAAATCGGTGAGTCTCATTTGACCGAAATTTCCGTCACCAAAATTTGAAATGGTTTGTGAGCTGGAATTGTTTTTCCAGCCTTGCAGTTGGGCCGAAGATTCCAACCTCGACGTGCATCCGTTTTTTCGAAATACCGGTGAAATGGTCCAGACCATTGGGGACAAACAAACGGACTGCAGCAAATCGAATGTGAAATGCATGCAAAATTCGCCATGGCGTGTTGCCTAGTCCCAGGTGATATGTTCTGCCAAGTGGGTTACGAACCTCACGTGGAGTTTTACATATCAAATTTGTTGCTAGGTTTGTCATTGTTTCTGTGCACCGGTTAAGACATCCTGCATATGAGTGCAACTCCAAAATCCATAAGAATTCGACTTCATTGAGGCACAAAGCACGGCGTGTAACAACAACAGAGGCCTGCAGCAAACCCTGTGAAGGCCAATCCAACAAGTGGGAAAAACACTGCATGCAACTCGCATTTGAGATCAAAACCGTCCGCTTGTACAATTGCAAATCAACAAAACAAACAACGCCAACACAGTCGGTCCTGCATGGCTGGCACCTGCGAACCGGGTGATCAATGTCTCATCCGAAAATTGTGTTCTATATTATATATTAGGTGACTATGTCGAAACAACTGGTTGACTCTGTTGAAAATGTCAGCAATGTCAGATTTGAAACAACCTACCTTAACTGGAAATGTGTTGGTTCGTGTGGTATGGTTACCTTTGTCGAAATGGTTTTTTCCCATGGAAGCCAAAACGCAAAGTTTCTTCATACAAACAGAAATCCAAGTGGCAAACGTTGCAAGTGTTGACCCATACCCATGCGCGTTTGGACACCTTTTTGAAGCCGGTTGGCTGCGGTGTCATTCGTATTTTCCAACTTCAATCAACAAACACAAAACGCAATGGGGACTGAATGATGTGGCAAACATCGCTGTTTCCAACGTTTCGAGGTTTGAGAAAAGATGCAAGCAGTGCAGGAAAAAGAGCGCCTTTTTTTTCGCTCCGCCGCTCACCAAAGACAAATGCAAATGCACTACATCCCTTTTTACTTGGGCTAATTCGACTAAGGGAAAGCTGTGATGCGTTCAGCTGTGATGCATTCAGCCGTCTTGGCTGTGGGTTCGGCACCAGAAAATAGTGAAGATGTCCTGGACGTAGGTGGTTGCAGGGGCAGGAGGTGGGCGCACAACTCAAACGAGATAAGAAAGGGCCCTCCCGCCCACCGCTTGAATCCAAAGCAGCAAGTTCGCTTAAAGATGCAACATGCACTTCACTCCAAGAATAAAACAATGTCATACATGACTGCTGTTTATTCTGATCGCCACTCACTGTGTCTCTTCAAAGCAGCAATACACCCTGTTTCATAACGTGTGGAAAGCTGTGATGCATTCAGCCGTCTTCCCCCATTTTCTTTCTATGAATGCGAACAATTGACTCAAACCAGAAATTGCATTGTCTATATCATTCACAAACCCATTGCAGAGAAATTCGTGTATCAAGCCTCGTGAAGGTTTATCTGCAATATTAAAGTATGACGGTACCCTGGCAATCCAACAAGCATTCTCAACAAGCGCTTCAAGTTCTGCAAAGATAGAACACAGTACATCCACAACTGCGTTCTCAGAAGCACGTTTCATGAGGGAAAATTTTGTTCCCTCATTGTCCACATAAAGAAAACTATTCCTTTGTTGCATTTTGTCCATCCAAACCATGTATGCTAAAACGGCGCAAAAGGTCTCCGCTTCAAAAATAATTTGTTTCTTAGCCAACTTGCACGTTGTGAATCATCCAGCGAACAAGAAAAGAATTGGTTTAGTTTTGACCCATTGTATGGGTCAACCAGAACTGCCCCCAAGCCGCAAATCAAGCCTCTAGACTCCTTCTCGTAACATGCATCTGTATATATCACGCCTGAAGGTCTGTTGTCCCAGCGTATCGTTCTGGGCTTCCCACACTTGAGGAGCTTCATGAAAAGCTTCAAAAACAAGATTTCGTTGGGCAGCAACTTTGTTCTTTTCCGTGTAGCAGCTTCCTTAAGAGCCTTTGTACAACGTGTGCCGTTTGCCTGTACGACCGTACAGTTGAGAGTCAGCGAATTGCATTCTCGCCCGCAGACGCTTTGCTTCAGTCTGGGTGATAGTACCTGCTGCTACAACTCGCTGAACCTCCAAGTCAAGTTCCTCTATCCTTGATTCAATGTTCGAGACAATACAGAAACCTCTGCTTGAAGCTTCCAGGTTGAAAAGAACTCCAAGTGCTTCACACAGTTGACTGAAAGGTTTGAACTTTCGCCCTTCTTGCGCAAAGTCCCTTCCAAGCAACTTGAATAGGCAATAGCGGTGAGGTCTGTGCTTCTAGCAAATGCGGGGGTGCTGCTGAATACAATGCAGTCGTCAAAGAATGATGACCAAACAAGGGCACAGGCCACCACTCCCAGCCACCACACGGCTCTAGCCAACCGCAACCAAGAAAAATGGACCCTCTTCACCGCCCCGAAAGGCAGCACTCTTGCTTGAAAGTATGCCCAGCATTTTGACTCAGGATTGAACACCCTGATATAAGCAAACTTGCGACCCTTTTCACTAAGGCCCACCTGGCGATAGGCGCTAGCAAGGTCAAAGGTTTTAACAAGCAAAGAAGAGCCTCGCCCACTTGCACTGCAGTCTGCAAACCAGCAAGCCAAAGTCCCGCATGCAACATCACCTGTATGATGCAAAGTTGGAGATTCAAATACCGTAACAGTTTGGTTGACCGAAGATTCAGAAAAGTCATCGATCAACCTGATCTTGTGTTTTTTGCTTCAGCCCAAAACACTTTGATATAGGCGCATCCTTGGGGACATCCTCTGAGGCCAAAGGGCCATCAATACATCCAATACCCCTTTCAGCAAGGGTTTGTTTCCATACCTCTGCATCTATCCTCGTCCCTAGCACCCTTGAAGTCAACCTCCACAAGCGCACGCCTCAAGCCAGATTGCGCTGCCAAGGCCTGCTCAGTCAGCAGGGCAGGAGTGAATTTTGTAGGCAACATGTCGGTGACCGGAACTTCCCCAACCAAATCAGCGCCAGCTATCAACTCTGAAACAACTTCTTGGTCAGGGTATTTGTAGAATCCCAGCATCTCCTTGAACAACAACAACAACCTTTTCTGCCTGACCGCATGGCTGACCAATGGATCCATAGACTTCCTCAACTCTTCTTCATCTGGCACCAGTTCACGCGCACGCTTGTTCCAAAACTTGAAAAATTCAAGTCGTTGCTTCGCAAGGTCGATAGGATCTTTTTGGGCCATTTGTTGAACTGCAAACCTGATTTCAGTTGGCATCGCCGCTGACTTGTCCAGGGCGTGCTTGATTTCTAAGGACTTTTGCAAGAACGCTTCACGCTCCCAAGGCACCCCCACAATACGCAGCTCATCAAAAGCACCATTGAAATTTTGAAAACTTTCCCAAGAAAAATCAACATTCCAAATGCACATCTCTTTCAAGATTCGTTTGCGGTACTTTCCCTCTTCTCCACACTGACCGAATCCCCAAAGCAAATATTGTGGAGAAGTTTATGCTCGGTGGGAATGACATATTGTGTGGGCCATTGTGCAGCATGTTCCAACATGAGAACTGCATAGCGATGTTTATAGGCAGGGACCAAAGGTGGCAGCTTCATTGATATAGCCTGTCTCCCAGTGAGCGCTTTGGCTGTATGGTGCAATGCAGGAGCCACACCGGTAAGTTGGAGACCCATCTCAGTGAATTTCAATTAAAAGGCTTGTAAGGGCTTGTACTATTGCTTCGCACAATCCCTTGGGGTAATGAACTTCTAAGGAAGTTGCAAATGCAGGCTTTGCTCCATGACGAATGATTCCCCAAGGCCCTTGATCGTGCTTGCCGTCACATGGCTTGGACACAGCGCAAACCTGTTCAAAATTGGCACATAATCTTGTAAACTTGGGCCTTTTGGACCCGTACATTCAAGCCTGATGGTCTTGACAAAATAGAGCATCGCGCACGGTTATTTCAATCCAAGCTGTCACAAAACAGAAAAGGCTATTCCTGGGGTTTTCCACCATGCACAATATACCAAGCTCGCAACATCTTTCCACAACCTCGGCTGTGAAGGCATAGAGTACATTGGCCGCCCAAAAGGCGCAAAAGATCCACCCCTTCTAAGGTGGACAGTCCATCAGACTCCTCAAAAAACCTAAGGGGTCGTGGTGCATTCTCGTCCGGCAGCTCGATATTCCTTGCAGCACTAGGAGCTATAAAAACAGCTTTCACAGCTGGGTGCTCAATCCATTGTAACAACAAACCTTGGTTGTCCCACTGCGTCAGATCCAAAAACGTAACACTAGCCAAAGAACCAACGTGCTTTGTCTTGTCGACTGCAATGAAGTTGCTGAAACCGCATCTCTTGAAGCATGCTGTAACACCAGCTGTACCGCAAAATATCTGAAGGGTAATTATGTCATGCTCTGTGAAACCGTCCGAAATGGACTCTGACCGCCAATTAGGCCCTGGCTTTGGCATCTCGTCGGCATCTCGTCGGCATGGGCGCGACAAAATGCATGCGGCTTGAAGCAATTTGCTTTGAAGCAAACATGTCTGCCTCTTTTACAAGAAGCACTTGCAGCTGCTGCACATTCCGACACATTGGAATTTCAACAAATTGCACGCCCTTTAGAATCTCTGCCCACTGCCCCTTTGATGCCACGTGGAGCAAAACTGGATCCTTGGCTGGATGACTTGGATTTGCTTTTTCCTTTCTTTCCCTGCCCTTTGTATCCAAAATCAAGCGCCGGACACAGACAGAGGCAATGGAAACATGCGAAATGCAACATTGTAGTCTGGAAGTGCGGCAAGAATAGTATCTGCTGGCCTGATGTTAGCAACATTCTGCACCATGTGAATCCACACCTCCTTGTCAGCTTTCAGGATTTGCGAAATTGAAGCCTGCTGATTTGGAGAAGGATATGAGTTCAACCGACGCAGCAACTTGTCTATGTACTTTTCATGCGTTTCATATGAACTCAAACCAGCAAACTCACAGGCTATTGCTCTCCTCTTGAAGCATTGAAGCAATTTGTGGCCCGTCACGGGTAGTCCTTGATTCCTTAATTGACAAAGTGCTGGACTCAATGCGGAGCTTCCTGTCAGATTTGCCAACAGCGATTTCCAACTTACGAGAATTGCATTTTGCTGGCTCCACATACCGCAGTGTTCCAGCATCAAATTGATGTGTGCACTCGTTCAATAAAGCTTGTGAAGGTTCATGCTGCCCTTCCATGCAAAGCTCTGGACATTGTCGTTTCACCTGCTCCAACCCAGCAGTACGCTCAGCAAACGGCAAAGGTTTTGGCACACTCACATCCTGAGGTTGTTACACTGAGGCCTTCACAGTCGCCGTCAAAATAATCTCTGACTCAAAGTGCAAACGTCGCAGCGAGGCTAAAGCACCTAAGGTTGGAGGCACTCCTAAATCACAGTGCGGGCCCAGACGTCGAATTTCCGCTCATCAAATTCCTGACCTGGCCCAACAAACGCAAAAGCCAAATGTGCCATTGTTGAAATTCCAGCCACAGGCAATCAAATCATCAGGCACTCCGTACTCCTTCGCTCTGGAGAGGAAGCCTGCTTTGCTGTCTAACAGTGAAGCCATGGAGGTTGGGTCGGCTGGGGTGGGTTGGGGTTAGGGTTCAACCCTAACCCTGAACTATGGGGGTCTCGGGGGGGCGGGNGGGGGGGGAACTCAGCAACTCAGCAACTAGTTAGCAACTAGTTGTAACTAATTCCGAAACTAGTTAGCAACTAGTTGTAACCAACTCTCCAACTAGTTGCAACTAGTTACAACTAACTCTCTAACCCTGGGCCTGGGGCCNTTGTAACTAATTCCGAAACTAGTTAGCAACTAGTTGTAACCAACTCTCCAACTAGTTGCAACTAGTTACAACTAACTCTCTAACCCTGGGCCTGGGGCCCGGGTTATCACTAGTTACAACTAACTCTCTAACCCTGAGCCCGGGACCAGGGTTACAACTAGTTACAACTAACTCTCAAACCCTGGGCCCGAGGCCAGGGTTACAACTAGTTACAACCAACTCTCTAACCCTGGGCCACTACTATTACTACTACTACTACTACTACTACTACTACTACTACTACTACTACTACTATTACTACTACTACTACTACTAGTACTACTAGTACTAGTACTACTACTACTATTATTACTAATTGTTTTATGAACAAAACAAATAGGCCAGGAAATTTTACTACTACTAGTACTAGTACTTCTATTACTGCT
>BGPT01000172.1:499788-514459 GCA_003297045.1 Symbiodinium sp. clade C Y103 | reverse complement strand
AACTAATCCTGCAACTAGTTGAGAACTAGTTACAACCAACTCTGCAACTAGTTTGTAACTAGTTTCAACTAATTCTCTAACTAGTTGCAAAAAAGTTGTAATTAGTTGCCAACTAGTTACAGAGTTAGTTCCAACTCAAANNCCAACTAGTTACAGAGTTAGTTCCAACTCAAACTATTTGAACTAATTGCCAATAGTTAGTTGTAACTAGTTGCAACTATTGCTCAACTAGTTACAACTACTTTTACCAAAACTCTAGCTAAGGCATTTTGTATTACTAGGAAGCCATGACACCAAGGAGTCCAACCGTCACTAAACAAAATGACAAATGAGCACAGTGACAGAATGTGAAAATGTAGTGCTTGCTGGAAACAAAACACTACATGTCATGTGAGCTAATGCAGCTGGAGCCATCTCAGCTCTTGCATATCTCAGCATGCAGTTCATTTGCAACGTTGTCAAGTGTGTCTCAGCATACCAATTTGTCCTTGTTCTCAGACAAGGTTCACATGCTGTTTCAACAGCCAATCACATCCATGCACTGAAACATGTTTTCTTATTGCAACTGTGAACTCACAGTGATTGGATTTGTTTCAGCGCTTACGTTTTTTTATCCTTTCGGACCTCTGCATCAAGTCAGCTATACATCGAAGCATCTAGAGCACCCGATTCCATTGAGCTCAAAGACCTTCGTATAGATTGGGGTGAGCTTCCTTCCACAGCCTAACAATCCGGGAGACTTCACACCAATGACTTGACGTTGATGACATGGTCAGATGGCACCTCCACATAGTCCCCATCATCTTCCATCTCTTCTTGCCTCTCAGAGGTGCTCTGGACGGCTTCCTCTAAGGTCGCACTGAGGTTGTCAGCTCCACCTCAGATTCAGCCAAGGATGGTGACCCCACGCTTGGCGTTCCAAAAAGATTTGAGCCACCTTTTTGAACTTGGCAAGCGGTCCTCCAAAGTCCGCATGATCTGACTCATTTCTCTCAAGCAGTGACAACCGTCGGATCGCATCCCATTGTTGTCGGGGACATTGGCATCACCTCTGGCACTGGAGTAGAGGGCATGCGATCTGCCACACAGGCTAGCGGGTTCCATCCAGACAAGGTGATGCCCAGCGATGCCATGACAGTGACTCACGACAGGCAACAGGCGTTTTCTGTTCCGCACCTCTTGCAGAGTTGTGTTGACGTGCGGCCACTCCAAGAACTGCTCCTCCAGTCCATGTACATGCCATTGACCATTAACCTTGATCTGCTTTGGAGAAGATGCAGAAGGTGGCCAGTTAAGCTTCGATCATCAAGTGGCACTGTAGCATCTTCCACAAGCTTGTGCATCTCCTTGACCTCCAGCACTGTGAGCAGACGCTGGACCCAAGGTTTCTTGGTGGCTTTCATTTGCAGTGAGACAGCTTTGATGCGAAAGCTTTTCTCAGGGTCAGCGCCCTCAACTCGCAGCAGGAACCAACAAAAGCGAAGGGCTTCCGAAGTTTGCAGATCTTTGCCAGTCTGCCTTTCTCGCAAGGAAATTTGAAAACGCCCATGTCAGTGATGGAAATAATTTGCCGTTCCAAATGTCCATCAAACATCGGAGCTACCAGGTAAACTGTCAGGTTTCTGCAGCATTTCGTCCACAGCTTTGTCGACAACTTCAACTGTCTCGAAGCTGTGATCCAGCTTAGGCTGCTTTGCGCTGCCCACAGATTCTGCTGAATTGCACATGGACTCAACACGTGATTCCACATCTGTATCCTCTGTCAGTTCCTCAATCTCTGCATTCTTATACCGTTTCTTTCATTTCAGCCTGTACCCAAACTGTGCTGTCTGGCAGAGGCTTGTCACCTGTTGAACCAGCGCCTGTGTCTATGCTCAATGCATGCGTGGTTTTTTGTGTAAATCAACAGGACGACAACAACGTTCGAAACAGTTTTTGCAGTGGTAAAGACACTCGAATGGACACCTGTGAATGGTCTCTGCAAGACACAGATGGCTCAGCTGATCTGGCACTCGATGAAGGTGCCGGGCCAGGAGTCTCAGATCCAACCACACCACTGAAGCTGGCCACTGACTCTGCTGCTCCTGTAGAAGGTTCAGTGACCATCCCTCCTCTTGGGTCAGATACCAACAGTGGAAGGTTCGTCTGAGACATTTCACTCCTGAAATATTGTTAATATTTTGTCATATACTATTACGTGACAGCCATCCGCCGCTCACCAAAAACAAATGCAAGTGCGCTGCGTCCTTTTTACGAGCCAGGCATTCTCTTCCCCATTTCAAATTTATGAATGCGCAGAGTCATTCAATTTGTTTCGCAGTTTTCTTCGGCATATCCAAACATCCGTCTGCAAGTTTCTCATGCGTCAAATGTCTGCACGGTTTGTCCGCCAAATTGAAACAGGAAGGAGCTCGGGCCAGCCAATACGAATTTCTTTATACCTTCACTTAGATCGCGAGAAAAACATCCACAGTTGAAAACATTCTTTGATCCGAAACGCTCACAGATACACGCTCACATCGGTGCGCGAAACTTCTTGCGCTTCTCAGCAGCGCAGCTTCATCCTTGTGCAGGGCCAGGGGCAGCAAATAACGTAATTTTTTTCACCCAGTCTAAGTTGAACGGGTGTTCACGTGACACGTCTCAAAAAGCATCTGCTTTCAAAATGCATCAAGGGCTGCAAAAGCTGAGCTATCCAGGTGAGAGTGCGCTGACACCTGAGGTTCCAAATCACCATGGCTTCCAAGTGGTGATTAGCTCGGTTTCACCCTTTTCTGCCGCAAGCCTTTCCATTCGCACTCGGAGGACACCATGCATCTCATCAAGCTGCCGCTGGAACTCAGAGCTTTCTGGTTCAGGGCCATAGTGCACCCTATTCGATTTTTTTCCAAAACATAACCGTTGAATCCCGCTTAAACCTTGCCACGTCGCTTCCGTCGAAATAAACATTCGCCAACAAAAATTTCGGACGAAAACGCTTCGTCGTAAAAATCAAACACAACAGCTTCACTCTGAAATCACAACACGCCTTTTTCCTGCGGTCCTACACAGATGGGTGAGGCACAGCGTCGCTTTCCCTTCGGCTTTCGGGGAACAACACAAACACAACAGAATATATACAGGCGGCGTTCCACGCAAGTGTGCGGTGTGCGCTGTAAATTTCCACGGTCGGAAATGTTGAGAAAAAGTAAATGGCGTTCCTAAAAAGGTGGATTCCTGCATTCAGGAAAAATTAGGTGGCCTCAAATAAAAGAACTACCACTACAAAAAGTGGGCCGCATCCTCTTTGAAATGATCGTGGCCACACGAACATATAAAGTGCACCTAACATGAATTTGCCCGTGTCATCCCAGTGTACCAACTTGTTGTTGCACTCTCGTTGGTGCATTCGAAAAAAATCATGTGGGCACAGAAGACAAGAAACTAAACATAGGAAAAAGGTGTTGGTAGTACAAAACTCAAAATGTTCTCCTAGAGAAGTTCGTCTGACAGACATGCTCAAGTCACTAGTTACGCACGCATTCGCGCGGGAACCCAGCCACGCCAACACCAGAAAGCAAATCCACATTCACGCAGAAGAAGCGAGAAGAGACAGGAGAAGGAGAACCAACTAGACTGCACCCAATTTTTTTTTAAGGAAGGAAAAATAAGTTGCCAAACGTCCGCCAAATAAAAACTGCAAGAAAACGCTTCGTCGTAGATCCAAAGCCCTGCTTTACAGTGAAATCAAC
Organism: Symbiodinium sp. clade C Y103; assembly: GCA_003297045.1. NCBI lineage: Eukaryota > Dinophyceae > Suessiales > Symbiodiniaceae > Cladocopium > Cladocopium sp. clade C. The sequence continues at coordinate 510,728 of BGPT01000172.1, read as the reverse complement.
ACGCCTTTTTCCTGCACAGAGGGGTCACATTCTCGCTTCGCCTCGGTGCCACGGACCCCATTTCAACTGTGACGTGTGGACATCTCCCAGAAATTCCAGCTGCCATTGAAAGCAATTCGGATGTCCGTCAAAAACTGTTATCTCCCTTCAAGAGATGGCTTCTCCCCTCGATGGGTGATCAACTAGGAAAGCTGAACTCTGCTCAACCAATAAGATACACTTTTCATCCAAGCAAGTCGAAGCAAGAAAGAATTGTAATTGCAATGGACACCTGAATAGCCTTCATAGAGCAAATTGGAGCCGTCGTTGTCGAGATAAGTTGTGAGCGATGGAAATCGAAGATCCTCAGCTCCTCTGTGCCTTCCAGGGGCAGCAGCCGAAGGACTTTCGGCGAAGGTACCTTAAGGTCGCTTCGAAGGTACCTTAAGCCTTCGTCGAAGGGTCCGGGGCCGCGGAGGGGGGGAGGGACGGACGAACGAACGAAGCCTTCGAAGGTACCTTAAGAGGGCTTCAAAGGCTTCAAAACCCCTTAAGGTACCTTCGAAGGCCCCTATTTATACGTAAATTGAGGAATAAACAGTTCTTCAAAGAAAATGGAAAACAGGAAACATAGCCGGCTGAGACACCGTTTGTAGCAGTGCATGTTGAGGTAATCGCTTGGAACATGCCTTTGCAACATCTAGTACGTTTACTCTAGGACAAGCATCTCCGTCATTATCTGTGGAATACTGTGGAACTCTTTGAGTGAAGCTGTGTGATTGCTTGATGTATGTCTCCTTATTGCGGAGGTTTGTGCTGGCTTCCTTTTGAATCGTTGCGTTCGATTTTTTTTGTCTCTGTCGGCTCCCTTGCCCTTTTAGACCAGCTCCTATCGAATTTTCAGCTTAGAATTGACCTTGACCTTGATCTTTTGTTCAATCCCGTTGTTGATTAATCCTATAAATTCACAACGGGATGAAGTATGCTTGGGAAAAGAGGTGGAAAGATTTTTGAGACATGCCCGCTGAGTAAAGGAGCAAAAGAACATCATTTTTACGGTCCATTTTTTTGGAACCGCCTGGTAGCACATGAGACTGCAAACATGACAATAGCAATTGCCGACCAACACAACAAATAAAAATCAGGTCCCAAAAGTGGGTCCTGAAGACACGCTTTTGTTTCATTTTTGTCCTAGTTTATTTCTTAGTTTCATTCTTTAGACTAGTGACACAGGCCTTGTGCCAGAGTGCGCTACTTTCGAGCAAAAAAAAAGTGGGTCCTGAAGACACGCATGCGGCATCAACTCAATTCACTGGCTTCGGTGTTGCGATTGCGACACAGTACCAGCTAGGACTCGGCTTCTCCGCGACATTTTACTGGAAAAATCTATTTTAATTCCAATTTACAAGTTCCAAACGATGAGCAGAAAGGTCTTGAAAGACTTACTGGACGGCTACGATGTCCCATTTGGGACTGTGTTCAAGTTCATGAGATTTTCGGGTCCAAGACGCAAGCGAAATTTTTGTTCGAAGAAACCTTGTAGATTGTGGCCATCTGCAGCTGTGCATAATGCATTGCAGAAATGGCGACAGGCTTTCGAAGTATGGTCCGGTGGGTGCAGCTTTGTTTCATAAGCAGCTTTCTACAGTTGGAACTGACTGGATTGTGCTTCGAGATTCTGGGAATCAAGTCTCCTCGCACTGCGTGTTGCTGCTTGAACTGCCCCTTCTTATGCATCGAACGGAACAAGCTTGTTGGGGTTCAGATTTGCAAAATGTGTCATGCAATTGCCAATTCCAAACCAGTTGTTGTCTGACCTACAAGTCCGCCGTAGCAGAGCTCAACGTATGTTGGCATCGAAAGTTTCATACCGCTTGAGGCGTCAGAGTTTTGGAAGACTGACCTGGACGTGAAAGATTTCTGGATGTCAGGTGCTGCATTTTGGCGATTTTGTCTGGATCAAGGTGGTCAGACTGCAAACATGTTCATTAGTTCTGGTGAAGCGTGAGTGGTACAATGCAATGGACAACTGTTTGGCTTTGTGGCGCTTTTTTTTTGCTTGAAGGAAGCGGACGCTGGCAACATCACTAAACGGGGAAAAGAGAGGTACCAAGACTCCAAAGAAACCGAGAAAGCCAGAAACAGTAGCCCGGCGCTCAGTTGATCTTCAGGACGTTTGAGAAAGCTGAAGTCTCTTCGCCGTGCAGCGTCCCCTACTTTACTTTTGGACAAAATGAACAGCCTGCAACGGAGTTTGCGCATTCAGACGGAGACTCAAATGACCACAGCACAAACAATTCAGGAAGAACTTTGACAGCAAGTGAGCAAAAAGTGTTGCAATCTTTGTCTTGTAGACCTCTGTAGAGGCCGCAGCGTGACTTGCTGAGCTGAAGTAGTCAACGGGCACTGAAGACAGAACGTAAGGAAAAACTGCATCGTCTGAGTTACCAAAAATCTGTCCCGCAACACCTGTTTCCCACGAAGCTTGACACCTGCATCACCTACCGGGCTACCGTGTTCATACGGGCCTCAAACAACGCACGTTTGCAGTCCGGCTTTCGAAATGGCAACATCTTGACTGGATTCAGCATTGAATTCGTCTGCAGGACTTGGGCTCAGGCTGACCGTACTGCTTTGAAAGCTGACATGCAAAAACATTTTCAATGGGGGATTTAATCTGGAATGCACTCAAGCTTGACGACCGTAAAGGACCCGATGTGGAATGCATCTGCAAGTTCCTTGCCAATTTCAGCGTGCACTTCGTCCGCCAAAGCTGAAAAAGAATCAAGTTCCTGTGTTTTCAATGGCTTTCCTGCCTTTATTCAGCTTGACAAGGATATCAGCACTATCTATGTAGATGCCATAACAGGTCAAACAGATGCAGTGAAGTTCTCCTACTTGAAGAAAAGCAAGACAATGCACCTCCACAAACCCACTGAAGTTCCACAAATACCAGGTTGATCGAAAAATTCTGTGCTCAGCAACAATGTCGTATCTGTCAGGGTCCCAAGCCAGCAAGATCATACCATACCCCCCATGGCTTTCAAAAGAACTATCACTACAAAAAGTGGGTCCCACCCACCATCCCTTGAAATTATCGTGGCCACACGAACATATACTGACGAGGTGCATTCACCAAACATGAATTTGTGCGTGCCATCCTTGTGCAGTGTACCAACTTGTTGTTACACTCTCGTTTTGCGCATTCACAAAAATTCACCGCAAATTCGACAAACACATTTGGGCACAGAAGACAAGAAACTAAACACAGGAAAAAGGGGTTGGCAGTACAAAACTCAACATGTTCTCCCAGAGAAGTTCGTCTGACAGACATGCACTCATGCCACTAGATACGCACGCATTCGCGCGGGGGAGAACCCAGCCACGCCAACACCAGGAACCCAAATGCACATTCACGCAGAGGACGCGCGAGGAGAGACAAGAGAAGGAGGACCAACTAGAAGCTGCACTCAGCTTCTTTTTGAGGAAGGGAAAAATAAAGTTTCATCAGCACGCTGAGTCCATCTGGGTCTGACACTTGGCTCATATCTTCAGCTTGCATGCAACGCCTGTGACGCATCCTTGGAGTTTCTTCATATCCTTTACTTTCATCTTCACTCCAGACCCTTCTCCACTACTTGGTGACTTTACGTTCTTTTGGAGGATCCCCAACACATCCAGCAAGGTGCTATTCATTTTCAGGATCCCCTTAAGCCTGTGCACACGAAGCAGAAGCCATCAAGATCGTGCCACCAGCCATCACCAGTAAGGTGATCACCAAACCATCGGCCGTAGGGCTCAAGGCGCTCATGAGGAGGATCTGCAGCAAAGTCTTGGAAGCATTCATACCAAACCCTGAAGAACGCAATTGCTTCTGCTTGATGCTGTCTGCAACGAAGCTTTCAGAAGTCAAAGGCTCGTAGGTCTCTGAGCCAACACGTTGAGAGGTCACTTGGTCATAGACGCCAAGCAAAAACATGAGAAACAGCATGCGTGGTCGTGGATGTCTCTTTGTCCCAATGTCACTCACATTCGATTTTGCCCCAATTGGGTGAATTGAAAACACACCATGTTTGCAAAACTGTTGCGTCCATAAAAATCTTGTGGAAAGATGCCTGACTTTTCCCACGCCTTGCTTCTGCAAGATGCTCTGCAAGCACTGGAGTCGATGAAGAGTTTCACCTCAAGCCCCTCACCTGGCAGCAAGTATTGAAGACATTCTTTGAGGAGGATTGAGTCGCAACCACCACTTGTAGCAGCATATGCCTGAGCTTCGCTTGAGCTGAGTCCTGCTTGAAGAATGGACAAGGCATCCATGCAACATGATGCAGCATGAACTCACACTCTTCGTTGAGCTTTTGTTGGAAAACTTCTAGCACCATCACATCACCATAAAAGTTGCACAACCAATGTTGAGGCCTGAGTGTCAACTGCAAACATTGGTTGGTACATCCAAGCTCAAAAGCCAGCAAAACACTTGAGACACGCAAACGCATGAACTGGGTTGGGCCATCCATGTAGCCAATGCTCGAATTGTGAATTAGCATTCTGGGTAGTCATTGGCTATGTATAGAAGAAGAGTGCCAAAAGCTGATCTATATATGCTTGCAAGTTCTGGGCAGACCTCGTCAGAGCAATCGTCCGCATCAAGTTCGGGATGTGACGAAGTCTTCTTTGGCTGGAAATGCCTTGTGATCTTCATCAAGTCAAGAACATGCTCTATATGTGCTTTGGGTGGCTCTCAATCAACATGCTCAAGTCATCGGTCATGACGTTGTTTTTCAGGAACGTTAATTCATCGCATGGGCGCCGCATGGCTTCTATTGAAACCTTGAACTTGCTCTCTAACGTGGGTTGTAGAACATCTTCAAGAAACTGCTGAATGCACAAACACATGATGTCATCCACGTGCAAGAGGATCATGCAGAGAGCTCCATCTCGCTAGCCTGGCAACACTTTGCCTAAGGCCTAAGGCATACTCGAAACGGTTCCCATCCATGTCCGTGTAGCTCACCACCGTGGGTACATTTTGGTCAACCGTCAAATAAGCATCGCCAATGTCCAGAGAGCAAAGCACAAATCCCTTTGAAACCAATTTCGAAAAAAGGATAGGCAAAAGCCTTCGAGTGAGATTGGAAGAAGCAGGAGAAAAGAGGTCCTGCCTCTGTGGCGTCACCCATGCATATTCTCTGGCCACATATCGTGACCGACGCAACCAAACACGTCGACCTCTAATGCGCTTGTCACGCCAAGTGCGCACCAGTCTAGTGCTCAACTTCTTCACGCTTGAAGACTCATGTTCTGCAAGAGATTCAACTGGCAGCAAAAAACCCATGGCCTGGAGTCGGTCAAGCTCCATCTGACCGGAGCTCATCAAGCTCTGAAGTTTCAAAGAAAACAAGCAACTCTTCGTCCTCATGATCCAATCCTTTGGCTTGCAAGAATCCAAGGAACTTTAGAAGGACGATCTGATTTGAGATCAAGCTCACCGCTTGAAGAAATAGCAACTTCTGGGGCACTTGCAACGGGCGTGCTAGGTAGGTACATCAAGTCCTTGCACCCAAGTGAGGCTGAAGGAAATACAACTTGTTGGGGAGATTCATTGTTGCGGAGATTCAATCATTGCTGCATCATCCAAACCAACATTCTGCCCCGCCTCAGCCGCAACTGGCTGAGGTGGAGGTGGCAAAGACCTCCATGGCATCTTTGGTGGAACCACCATAGTCCCTTCATCCTGGTCAGGTGTGCCAGGAAGTCCATGCACTACTAGGGTTTCAGGGTCATCAGCACATGCAACAGCACAAGGAACTGGAGTTGCGACAATGTTCCGTACAGGCTCGAAGCAGGCGGAGACCGACCTGCGGGTCCCAGAGATGCTAATGCATTCTATGCGTGCTCGGACTCTTTGCTGCGTGTATTCCGCTATGAAGTCGTGATCCCCATTTGAAAGTTTGGTAGCATCCTCTGAGGGAGTGGCCCTCAGGGCACTGCCTTGCCATTCCGACCTTTCTGAGATGCAGCAGGTGTTTTTGACGCGTTTGCTGGTGACCAGGGTGACCGCTACGAAATTTGTTCACCAACGGTGCCATTAAACCTGAATTTGGTGAATTTTCGATGCTGGTGCTATGTTTCAAGTTTGCCTTGATGATCTCTGCGAAATTTGCTCATGTGGGATGGCATCAGATCTGAATTTGGTCGCTTCTTCATCTTCTGAAGATTTCTGAGGTAGTTGGAAGTTACTCGAAGACATTTGAGTTGCCTTAGGTAGTTTCGGACTGCATTGCAAGGGTTTGAGGTTGAAATACCTCGCTACGACCATGTCAAGCGTCATGGTCTAGCTCGTTATTGTAATGCATGTGTCATGTATAGTCTAGACATGTTCACGGATAGGTCCTTGTTGTGGTTTTGGTTTTCCCCCGAAGCTTTGGGGTTTTCCTGTCGATGGTGACCACAGTCGATCATGGTGCTTGCTTTGGCATGTTGAGAAGATCGACTACTGGGAGGAAAACACAAACCTGCGTTTTGGTTTTCCTGTTTCGGTTTTGGGGAAAGTGACCTGTTTTGTGACTTTGCTTGAACTAGGAGTTTGTAGGTCAACCGAACTATAAACCTGAAACTGAATTCGTTTTGGACGTCACGGTATTTTGTGACTTTTGTCCAGGAGAAATGTTTTGGAAACAGTGAAATAGTCTTTGTGTGAAGACCAGGAATCGAGTTTCCTGTTTGCGACTTTTACTCTCAAGGCGTGTGAGTCAACTGTGCTAAGACATTTTTAGCCTAGCCACAGAGCACAGCTGTTTTCACCAGAGACATTTCGACATCGTTTGTTTGCGCCTTCTGTTCGCGCAAAAGGGACTTGACGCTGGCGAGTGTTGGTTGTTTGGGTCGTTAAAGTCACGCTTGGGTGTTTGAGATTCTTGCATGGTAGCGGAGCCCTGCGGGGCTGAGGCTCGTTCCAGGTCAATGGAAACACCACAGAGGGAAGGTGAGGTAACAGACCAACAACGACAACAAATTGCGCAGGCGCAGGTAAGTCCAGGAGTGCAAGAAGCTGGGTTTGCAGGTTGTGCTGGTGTTGCTCCGACTGGTCAGGGTGGTTGTAATGCAGAGGCGTATCCGGGAACAGCAAACATGCCAGGTGGGCAGCCAGGTGGGCAAGAAGGGTTTGTGTCGGGGTGCGCAGGTAATACCACGTAGGGAGCAAGCACAGCAGCAAGGACAACCCGTGGCATGTTTGGTCACAGAGGCAACAAGGTGGTAACATTCTGTTCCAGATTCCCCATCGCAGACTGACAGTTCTCGCGCTAACCAAGGACCTGTTTTCCAAGGTCAGTGATGGAACTAAGGACTTGTGTTCCAAGGACAGCCGGTTAATCGAGGACCTGTAAACCAAGGATATCCGGGACTGGGTGTCAAGGATGTCAAGGATGTCAGGGGATGCAGTGGAACCAAGGACCACACTTCAGCCAAAATGGTGCAGGGTATGCACAGGTAAACCAGTTTATTCCTCATCGTCTGGGTGATGCACGTATGGACGTAGGTGGTTCGTTTGTGCCAGATAATAGGGACCAGGGTTACCATTGCCCGCTGGTATGCAACGGCAGCAGCAGGATTTTCCACGCTCTGATTTGGCTCTGATGATAAAGATGTTTTTAGTAAAAGTGAGAAGTGGTTGGGTAGTCCTCCAAGCCCCTCCACCGAGAAGTGGGTGTCTAGGGAAGAAGAAGTGTTAGGGTGGACCAGCTATCTGACGAGTGTAGTGAATTGATGCTCTTTAGGATCTATCCAATTTGGCAGGGAAGTAGAGCAGGCCAGTCGTTGGCCATCACCTGTGCTGTGGAGTTCTCTGTCAAAGGACCAACAAACTAGGGCGTTCGTCTTTGTTCCATTTTGAAGGTAGCTTTTGCTAGTCACTCTCGGATCTCTTTGATGATCAGTGGTTTCATGGACGGATTGGACATCATTCCTGGGACATCAGCGGGTGACATGTTTGGGAATGCTACCACCTATATGGGTAATGGGTATGAGTTAGTTCGTCAGCTCACGAGAGAATATTCATTGCGAAACAGAGCAGAGTGTTTGTCACTGAGGACTCAGTTGCTTGCTAAGGTGTTTTCGTCGTCTGCAACAGACGGAGCCGTGACACATGTGATTCGTCAGATCGAATATTCGGTAGCTAGGTATACACGCATGATGAGTACTGTTTTGGGCGGTTTGAGAATTGAAGATGGTGACATGCTTACCATGTTGGTTAGGAGTCTGCCATCGGCCGTTCGAGACTATGCTCTCATGCATGCACAAGCAGCTACATATCCAGGCTTTAAGCAGGCGGCAAGGTGGTATGAGAATCAGCATAGGCTGTTCAAGGAATTGAATCCCGGTAAGAAAGCAGTTTTTGGTGTTGTAGGCATTGAGGAGACTGGTGATCCGTCGCCAAATGCTGAGGGAATTCCAGAGGACAGCGGGACTGTGAATGCTGTCAACTCGTACAACAGTGCATTGAGGTGCGCGAAGTGCGCCCGCAAGGAACACACTGCCCAGAACTGCCCCGCCGCTGACATGAGTAAAATCAAATGTTATAATTGTGGTCCCATGGGTCATGTGAGTTCGAGTTGTAAGAGTCCCCAGAAAGCTGTGCCTGGGAAAGGAACCCCCCCAGTGACTAAGGGATCAGGCAAGTCGAAAGGCAAAGGTAACTCCAAAGGTGGCGGCAAAAAGGGTAAAATGTTCGCCATTTGCGATGATGCCGGTAATTGGTGGTATTCAGAATGCGGTGATGCCACCGAACCAGAGGGTTCAGGGCAGCAGGTGGCTGCCGCACCGCATGAAGAAAATGAGCAATCGGTGCTTGTTTTGAGTTCTTTGATTCCAAGTTTTGTGCCGGATGTTACTCCGAAAGACATGGGCCCAATGCCGAAGTTAGATGTTTGCGCGCATCCGGACCGGACCTGGGAGATCGAAGAGTTGTATGATTCAAATTGGAATGCCCGTGAATTCGTGTGGTCGACAGTCAGTGGAATGGACAAAGGGACTGGTAGTGCGCCAGTAGTTTTAGCCTTGAGGCAGGAAGGTATCCAGAGTGAATCCTGCAAGCGGCAGAGGTATATCCAGCTGGAGAAAACTGTTCTTAGGGCCCCTAGCGAAGGGAGTTGTGTGTCAGGTCAGGAAGGTATCCACAGTGAATCCTGGAGGTGGAGAAAACTGATCTGAAAGCTGTCTCTAGCGAAGAGTCAGTTGCATGTGGCTTCTCTAGCGAAGAGACAAAGGAATTTACGAAGCAGTTGGGTACCCACAGTGAATCCTGCAGGCGGAAGAGGTATATCCAGGTGGGGAAGGCTGTATCTGACACTGACCCTAGCAAAGGATCAGTAGTGAATTCACGAGGTCTTGCATCTGACACTGATGACTCTGACATGTTATCAGTCCTTCTTTCTATCAACCCCTGCGCGATTGATAGTGGTTTTTGGCTTTTAGACAGTGGAGCTTCGGTCAATGTCATCACACCCGACGCTCTGAAACACATGGAAGTTCAAACTTTTGCAAACCCAATGCAGGCCGCTAATGGTAGTGACATTGCTATGGAGGGTTTCTGTAAGGTTTTTTGGAGATCCATGTTGTCGACCCTAAAGGGGATATGAGAACCGGGGTGATTCCTATTGGTGTCATGATGTTTTGGTCGGACGGACCGCGTTTTGCATTTTGTCAACTTGCAAGTTGGGACGTTTGGGCTGGAAAACTACGGTTGGAAAACATGGGGTAGACATGTCTCATGAGGCAACAGGTGTTAAGGCCACAGATGTTTCAATTTGGCATGACACTCCTTGGATTTTGGTTAAGCCGTATCTGGGGAAAGATGTGAAACTTGACCCACCAGAATTGTGTGCTGTTTTGGGCGACATGGTTTCTGTGTTGACGCCAGATGAAATGGCAGCGCATAGAATGAGGGGTCATGTTCCATTTGAACCATCTTGTGAGGTTTGTCAATCATGCAAAGNTGGCAGCGCATAGAATGAGGGGTCATGTTCCATTTGAACCATCTTGTGAGGTTTGTCAATCATGCAAAGGTGTTCATCGACATGGACGTAAGAGACAGGGCAAGAAATTGTCTACTGAGATTCATGCTGATTTCGCTTTTGTGACTCAGGGTTTAGAAATAGGCACTGAGGAACAGCCGGCTTCTCACAAGATTTTGATCTTGAAAGAAACTTTTCCCGAGAGCGTCTGAGCGAAGGGTTCTTCTAAAAGTTGGATCTGTATAGCTTGACATCTTCACATCTTCATCCTCACATCTTCACATCTTCACATCTTTACATTTTTACATCCTCACATCTTCACATCTTCACATCTCCGCATCTTCACATCTTCACATTGCCACATCTTCACATCTTCACATCTTCACATCTTACCTCTTCACATCTTCACATCTTCACATTCTCACATCTTCACATCTTCACATCTTCACATCTTCACATCTTTGCATCCTCACATCTTCACATCTTCACATCTTCACATGTTCTCTCTCTCTCTCTTTCTCTCTCTCGCCTTTCACTCTCTCCTTCTCCTTTTTCCCGAGAGCGTCTGCGAAGGGTTTTTCGTAAAAAGAGATCTGCATTATTACATTTTCATATCTTCACATCTGCATATCTTCACACCTGCACATCTTACATCTTCATATCTTCACATCTGCATATCTTCACATCTGCATATCTTCACATCTGCTCTTCACATCTGCGCATCTTACATTTGCAGATCTTACATCTTCATATCTTCACATCTGCACATCTTACATCTTCATCTCTTCGCATCTGCATATCTTCACATCTGCTCTTCACATCTGCACATCTTCATATCTTCACATCTTCCATCTTCATACTTCACATCTTCATATCTTCACATCTGCATATCTTCACATCTTCATATCTTCACATCTGCATACTTTTCTCTCTTCTCTCTTTCTCTCT
>BGPT01000172.1:480403-497720 GCA_003297045.1 Symbiodinium sp. clade C Y103 | reverse complement strand
CATATATTCCTCTCTCTATGTTTCATGTTATACGATCTTCACAGTTACATATCTCACTATACTTCTCTTCGCTCTCGGGCCATCCGTCGTCTAGTTCTTTCTCTCTTTAGGCCGCGGGCAGTGCCGACGAGCCGTGACGAAACGCCAACCCTCTCCCACGAAACGAGGTTCGATCGTCAAAAACTGAGGTAAAATTGCGATTTCAGCTGTGCCGGATGAACCCTTCATGCACGAAACGAGGTTCGATCGTCAAAAACTGAGGTAAAATTGCGATTTCAGCTGTGCCGGATGAACCCTTCATGCACGAAACGAGGTTTGATCGTTAAAAACTGAGGTAAAATTGCGATTTCAACTGTGCCGGATGAACCCTTCCCGCACGAAACGAGGTTCGATCGTCAAAAACTGAGGAAAAATTGCGATTTCAACTGTGCTGGATGAACCCTTCCCCCACGAATCGGTAAGTTTGCCTAGCATGGAGGCCGAGCTATATGCTCTCCAGGCAATCGCTCAAGAGATGGTTGCTGTACGGAAGTTCTTAGGGAGAGTCATGTCCACCATTGGCCATTCTGATGAGAAAGCCATACCTGGTGTACTGTATTCCGATAGTGAAAGTAGTCTCAAGCTTTTACGAAATATGGATATCCCTAGGAAGCCCAGGCATCTTGAGATCAAACTTGAGTGGTTAAAAGAACAGGTCAACAGGGGACGCTTAGTATTGTGTTTCCTCAAGGGCACGGATAACCCCTCTGATCTCCTGACCAAGTGTGTTGGCACTTCGGCCTTCGAGCATCCCAGGAGTTCCTTGGGTTTGGAAGTCTCTGACGGACCGCTTGCGAGCTTGACTAAGGGGTTTCGTGATCTGATCTTTGTGGAAGTTTGTTGTGAAAGGGGGTCATCCATTGCTCAAGAAACCAAGAGATTCGGAATCCTCTATATGTGGGAATACCACAAGATATGGAATCTCCGAATGCGTTCAGGAGTTTAGGAATCCCAAGAAAGTGTTTGTTCATGTTTCTTCACCATGTGCATCTGGTTCACCATTACGGCATTTCAAAGGGGGAGATCATGAACCCATTGAAGCGGATTTTGATTGGGAACAGATTTTTCCACGTGTTGGCAAGTACCTTGCATTTGGAACTTGTAGCTCTTTCGAGCTCGCGTGCAGGAATGAGATCTGGAGTCGGCACCTGACTAAGGAGACATTGGGGAAAGCTGGTCATGTTCATGACGTGCCAGTCCACTAGTGTGCCACAGGGTTTCGAACTGACCAAGGGACGCCAGTTGGGAAGGTTCTGGCAAGAGCGCTATGGCAGCGCTGTCAGTGCTGTGATTCTTGTGATTCTTGAGAGAGCGTGAACAGAAATCATTTGTGATTTGATTTGACTCGCACTGCAACATTTGTGATTTCAGTTTCTGCAAGAAGGGCTAGTATTTGCAGATGCCTGCCCGCCATCCACGACTGTCATTAGCAAACTCATAGAGCTGCAACAAGGATGGATAGAAACCGCAGATGAGGCTAACCATCCAGCCATCATAGACTGTCTAGGCTTAGTAAGTAGTCCTTTGGCGCTGGGCGACCAGCCATATTTCACCTTTAGGGGAAGGAAGATAGACAATACCATGGTGTATGGACCGACCCTTACTCCAGCAACAACCATGCTTTTTGATTCCTTGTGGCGCTTGCGTATGTCTTTGTTGGGGCGTACCGAGTTGCATCCTGCTCACATACAAAGGTCACCATGGGTTTTTTCATTACGCCCCTGAAGATCATACCCCGGAGGCGCATTCAGATAGTGATTGTGCAAAACACAAGTCAGCAAGAAAGTCGGTCTCTTCTGGACACATTTTCGTGTTTGGCAAGCTATTGTATTTCCCGTCATGATCTCAGAAAACAATAGCATTTTCGAACGCAGAAACTTAAACATATTCAGCTACGAGTGCACGTTGTGATGGCATGCTTCGCAAGCATTGCCTGCAATTCATCCTGGGAGGAGTTCCTCGCGGGACTTTGGAAGAGAATTTCAAAGTTGATGATGTCCACATGGTCATCAAGATGGACATCTCAGCAGGATCCGACATATATCAGTTCGTGTACTGTAATATTGATGCAACAGCCAGATAAATTAAAACAATTATTACCTTCAAATGCCCCAAAGCGAGGGAACCCAACTGATTTAGGCACAAAGCGACTTTTGAAGGCCCGGATGGAGCATGTCCTGTGTTTTTGCAAACTGACTTGCAGAATGATCAGGTGGCTACGGAATCCCTGGAGAGTCAGGTCAGTGAAACCAAAGACCTCATGTACACTAGTTTAGGCGACAAGTGAGCGGTGAGCAAAGCGTATGCAACTTTGAGATTGGTGAACCCATGAACCGTAGCCCATTACCTTTTTGCATTGGGACTTGGATGATAGTCTCAATGGGTTTCGACGTGAAATCTTTCAGCCCAAAATCGCACGTTTTAGCTGACACGGGGTGATAGCCACGCCGGAAATTTCAGAAAATGGACGGGTAGATGCTAAAATTTGGACCGCGAGGAGCTAAGGGGGAGTACGTAGAAATTTGCGCAGCGTTGCAAGTCCAAATTCCGCGAAGATATAAGGCACTCTTCGAGATAATTAAACGCGCGTAGAATCTTCATGGCGGCGCATGTGAAAGCCACACGGGGCCAATTTTGGCTGAAACAAAAAGAGTGTGACCGCTGCTTGTTCGTGCACAAAAACACAAAAGTATCACTGGAACGTGGAGGGCTATACCGCGCAAAGAGCGTGCCTGACAAACAGGGGACATCATGGAAAAAACATAGCAAAACCAACAATTTGCAAAGGGTGTCAGACATACAGACTTGAAACAATGCTATGCCACGGTCCGATAGTTGATATGATTCATTGCTGGCCAAGAGGCCAACTGCTGAATGGGTTGTAGCCAACAAAGACAATATCGAAACACACCGCAATGTTTATGCATTTTTATTCCAACCAAATTGACATGGACATTCCAATGTATTTTGGCTGCTTAAATTAGCCGCAGCCAAACAGTGTTTGCAAAATTCACTATATTTGCGATGGCGTGTCCGGAATGTGTGGGACGAAGCTCTCTGAAACCAGACGGTGGTGACAGCGGGAGAAGCATTTGCCATGAACAAATTTTGGAACTTCACATTCTTGAGCCCAACGCAATCGCAATGCAACAAATGTTCGTTTCCAACCATAGGGAAGCAACGCAGAGTGAAATTTTGACAGCAGAACCATCATTGCCAACGGCCCAAAAGACAACATGGTGTGAGAGTTTGAAATTTTTGAACATTCGAGCCATGGTGAAATCTCTTCAGCGCCCAGCGGCCAAAAGGTGTGATGAATTTCGTTGTTTTCAAATGGGTAACTCGCAACAACATATTTTTCCAATGCATTTTTTTTCCAGCGCCGAGAGTGAAAAACCAATCATTTATAATCAAAATGCCGTCAAAACTGAAGACCTGAGGTGCCAGTAATTGTTGTTTTGATCTGAAATGTTTCTCCAACAGGCCCTCTTCCCAGCGTACTGTGGCCAAACCGCAATTTCCAAAGGCCCTGGTCATCAACCTCGCAAGAAGGTGACAAGGGTTGCAATGATGTTGAACATGGCGTGGTGTCTTTTGAATTGATACACAATTTGCCTTGATGAAAACAATAATCGTGCCATGAACTGATGAATTTTCACAAAGAAACCATGAAACATGCCATCATTGTTTCAATTGCTGGAGGAGAGACCGCTGGACGGAGGTAGAAAATCGACTTCAACACATCAAAGGCCATGGTCAAATGTGGTTACAGTATATCAGTATATCAATGTATATCGGTATATCGTATATGGCAATTTCTTGAAAAACGTGAATTTGTTTGTATCCATTATTTTTTATGTTTTCCTGCAAAGGTCAAATTTGAATCCAATTAAACCAATCATTGTTGGTTTGGTTTCGAGTTCAACTTATACACAGTGTGAATTAGAATGCAATTTTGTACTGAATCGAGGGCAGTCCCTTCACGAAAATTGGACTGATGCCAGCTGTGACCAATGTTTCAATCGGGAGGCTTGGACTTTGAGCGCTTAGAGGCGGTGGATGGTACACTGGATCCAATCGGAACAAGTCACTTGATTGAAGTGTGAAAACGAAAAACCACGCTGCAACCAAAATCAGAGTCATTTTTTCGTGGGTGGGTTGCAAATTTTCAATTGTGTTTCCTCGAAATTGTAGTAAACAAAAACCTAAAGGTGATTTCGGTTATGTTGAAAACTAGTGACGGTTGAATTTCCCAAAATGTTGAACTTTGCATCACCAGGCAATTTTTTTCACAAACATGTTGGCAAAAGTCAACGTTCCTTTCAATTTTTTTGCGATTTTGGAAACAAACAATTGCAAGCGAAATTGAACTGATGATTTCGGAAATTTGATGAACAATCAATTTGTGAAGGTTCGTGCGCCCTCCCCGAACCCATTGATCAGTAGTAAATGACCGACAACATGTCTCCCCTAGGTTTCAAACAGGGCAAAGTTGGTGATCCAAAAATTCATGCGTGTTTCGCGCAATCAAAAAATCAATGCAGCCCAGCCGAATAGTCCCGTGCAATCATTTTTTTTTTCCGGTGGGGCTGGTCTCGGGAGTTAATTCATTTTTATTTTTGATCATGTTTTACTGGATATATATATATATATATATATATGTATAGGATGTTTAATCATATTTAATTATGGAGTTTGGTGGAGCGGCAGGAAAACACCATGTTCACAGATTTGACCAGATTGTTCCGTTTCTTTTGCGGATACCATGGCATGGACAAACCAGCCAACATCGTCAACAAAATGGATTATTAGCGTCCACTCAGACTAAGGAGTATTGAGCGGTGGTTGTAACGTTTGGCACTTTACAGACATGATTTCATACTGAATTGTCTGGACCAAAATGGATAAAAATTGTGTGTTTGACAAACAGAATCTCCGACCTGTTGCTGACATTGTTATTGGAGCTCACAGCTAGATTTATATATATATATATACAGACCGAAAAGGGTTTGGCCGACAAGACGTTTTGTCGACTTTGCCTTATGATGCTGCGAGACGATGCGAACAAAGACAAAAACAATCCATGCTGGACTTGAGCGAAAACGATTGCGGGACTTCGATTTTGCTTGCAGACGACCTGGCGACCAAACAACACCTGAAACAGGGCTGTGTTCCAGAACAAAGACCACCGATTGCAGCTTCAGCTATTCAGCAGTTTCGCCAGACGTGTTTGGGAGCTCCGGATGCCACATATGCATCACGCTTTGATGCCAACCCACGCCCTCAGATCAGATCACATCAGATCAGAAAAGCAATAACAGCAACAGCAACAGCAACAACAACAGCAACAACAACAACAACAACAACAGCAACAGCAACAACAACAACAACAACAACAACAACAACAACAACAACCACAACCACAACCACAACCACAACCACAGCGGCAGCCACAACCACAACCACTACTTCAACCCAAAACAAAATTGTTGTTGACGTTTTTTTGCTTTGCCTTTTGGCATTCCGGTGTATGCCATTTTGATGATATACTCAAATGATTCAAATGCTTCATATGGCCAAAAAAAACAAAACTTGGGTTGGAGGCCAGTTCTCTACCTCTGAAATGGGAATGTATAGTCGTCACAGCTGCACCATGTCCACCTTGAAAGTGCTGGAGAATCGCCAGGTTGTATAGTCTCCAATTTCTTCCGGGTCATGATCTCTGTTCCTTTTTTAAAGGAAAAACCTTAGTCGTTTCAATTCTAACGTTCATTTTATGCTGCATTTTACAAAGTTCTTGTTCCAGATATCAAACAATATTTCATGTATGCAGCTAACAAACGTTTGAGTCTTACAACCAGACAGTTGCCAGCACACAGTTGTTTCGTGCTTAATAAGACCAACATGAAACAGATGAAAAAGGTTCTTTTCCATATGAATGGAACAATCCCCAAAATCAACACTGCATCCAAAAACCCGTTGCGGGACTTGTGTAATTCATCCAGTGTCCTCAAAGCGCCGCTAACAACTGAAAAATCATCTGCTGGAGCTTGAGGGTCCAATGCTTGGGGAGGATGTCTTGGGAAGGTATCGTTTCGCAACAATTTTTCCAAGTGCGGACTTGCCATGACTTGCCTACGGCCTTTCTGACTGATATTTGAAAACCAAGCGTTTACCACTGTGGGTCCTCTTGGTGATGTCGACCTCGGAGACATGGTACAGCTATAAATGCACAGATGGTTTGAAAGGACATGTTTTATTTGCTTTTTGAGGCTACCAACTTTACTAGCCTCAATGAACCGATTTTCAGATGTGATGAATAAAGTAGCCTCATAGTTTGCTGCCTGGAAGTCTGTCACTTCTTCGTTTTCATAGGTGTGCGGCACCCAAGGGTGAATGATCTCTACTTTTTTTCCCCAGCGCACCTTGACTGGACATGTGCACAACGGTACATGAAACTGAGTGGCAACGCACAGTCATTCTACACAAAAATGAAATCAACATGAGCCGAACCAAGAATCAAAGGCAGAGTCACCAAGATGGCGTGTTGTGCGCGACAGCAAAGCATTTAACTGCTGGTCCCTGGCAAACGGGCGCATCACTTCAACGCTGCATGCTACGATCCTCGATTGGATCGGTTCGCACACAGAACAGAATGAGTCTTGCAGGGAGCCGACGGTTCCATGAAGGCAAGGTTTCTTGCAAGTGCGTAAAGTTGAAAGTTGGAAAAAAACTTTGCCAAAACCACAACATGTATTTGCAACGAACATAGTCCCAAAAAGATGTCTCACCAAAGTGTTTTTTAGGATGTTCCAAAGGATTTTCCCACATGGATGTCTCACAGGGATCTTCGAGAAAAAGTGTTTGATTTATTTAGATCCCTCCTTTGGAAGGGTTTGCTGGGGCAGCTTGGTAGGATCGCATAATCAAAACATGTTTTCACTCCTCGATGCAAGGGCTGGCTGGAGCAACATTGGGTGCTGACAGATTTGGTCTGCAGCTCAGCCCCTTTTGTAAGGTCACATACTCCTGCAAAAATTAAAACACAAAATTCCTTCAGGAAACACAATTCTTGCACGTCGGCACATTCTATTAGAATGATGGAGGAAATGTTGGGCCATGGACTCCTTTTGAAGGGTTGGCTGTGGGAGGCAATTGGAGGGGAGTACTTGTGGGTGAATAGCTGATGGCCGGGCAAAACACAAGGACATCTTACGGCAACACTTGGAAAACAGTTTTTTTCAGGAAGTTAGGAGAATGAAGAAAAGGCAGTCACGGAAAAATGGAGGAGATACAGTGCTTTATCCTTCTTTTGAAAGGCTTGTTGGGGCAAGCTAGTGTGGCGCCACGGTTGGAGGGGAACGAATCGAAAAAAATGGTAACACAGCGGTGGCAAAAGGGTTTGAACCACTTTCAATGGACACTTCACAACACATTGCAACATTGCTTCAAAAGGGTCACGTAGGGTCTCATTCTTTAGCCATCATGACGTTGCAGTGGGATATTTTTTCACAAACATGCGGAGGTTACGGGGAGTTTAGTTGGTATAGAATATGTTCTGCCGGCATGTGTGCCAATGCATTAGATAATGGTTGTTCCCGTGCGACCAGTGCTGTCACCAACTTCATTTGTTGCAACGCGCCCCATGAACCTGAAACGTTGTGCAGCCACGCCCGCAAGCAAGACTCCAAGCGAGAAATGCTTCTTTTTAGGTTCTTTCGCTCTTGGTGTCCCCAAGTGTGCAAATCCATAAACGCGTTGGACGCTTTGATTTGCAAGGTGTCATGCTACATGTGACTGTTTGCGGACTAGCTTTGTCAAAACGTTTTTCCAACATTGCGACTGCAGTGTTTGAACAATAATACTTACAATCACGCAGGCGCGTTTGGAACGCAGATGATGCACCATCTTGGCCTGGGTTGAGCGATGTTTCAATCCTATTCGCTGGCATGTGGCAAAGTTCAACCGCGAAAATAAAACAACACCTTGCAGACCTTGCAATTAATGTGCATGCGTCCATGTCTTCTAAACCATTCCACAAAACACTGTCAACTGAAGTGTTGCCAATGCCTGCCACAACCACCAACAAGGTTTCAATTTTTGCCGGCGGGAAAAAGAGTCCAGTTCCGATTCCAACGCAAGATTTGACCAACCAACCCCAAAAAACCCGGGGGCCAGGCAACACCACGTGCCCAACAACTGTCGGGTGGGGAAGTCATCTCAAATTTCCACGGCTAACACTTCTGCTAACACTTTTTGAATCTTCTTCACAAGTTGATCAAAAAGTGTTGTCAAATTGGCCCACGTCAAATTTTGTACGTTCGTTCCACGTTTGCAGGATGATTTGCCATGGCGGGGTCCTGTTCAACCGACAGGTGAAGGGCGGAAACAATCCTGTAGCCTATAGTAAATTTGCAGGTCGGATCTAGTCAGTTTGGCGTAACGAAACGCTTTATTGCCCGCATCACAGTGCGGAACTCAGGTCACTAGAACGTGAAAAGAGGAATACTGTTTCCAAATTGAGACATTTTGACCGCGCAATACTGTCTTGTTTCCAAGAAACCCTTGTGTTGTGTAGCGTTTTTTTTTCAGATAACTATTTAGCTATAGGCGTTTTTCTTTCTCCTTGAATCCGTTGCAAATTTTTGAAATTGGTTTTCTCTCCAATTTGTCATTGCCTTTTTGTCTCCCAGTCTTGTTTCTCTTCATGATTGTCTTGGGGTTCTTGGCTGTGTTTGCAGCTTTGTCTCAAAGTCTTGTGTCTCTTCATGATTGCTGGTACTTCTGGATGCTCTTGGCTGCCGCTGCCGCCTTGCCTGCCATTCTTGTCTCCCTTCATGATCACTTTTTGGGGTGCTTTTGTTGCCACCACAGTTCTCTTTCTTTTGTAGAGCAGGATAACCACAGTTGTAAAACCAGACGTGGCGAACTCTAGTTTCTTATCGAACAACTAGCTGGGGTCTCCGCCCATAGAATTGGGACGATGACGCGACAACATGCACCCCAGCAATAGGTAACGTGAACAAACTGTGGACATATTCGTGTTTGGCAGGCCTCAAAACTGTGGCTTTTCACTTTCTGTTGTGAGCAGATTGGTTTGCGAAAGGTTCACGCACGAACCAACATTTCGGAAACATGTTTTCGGAACAGAAAATGCGTTGGAAATTCTTTCACCCTGACTACTTGTGACCGGCTACATGTTCACCGAAAATCTCTTGATTCGGAGGTGCGTGCAGGAATTAGAGGGCGGGGTGGTAATCACCATGCTCTTATGACCACGGTGTTTGAGGCAAAATAAATTGTAAACCCGTCGCTGGATCCATATCACTTCAAGCTCTTCGTTTCGGTTTCTCATCTATATTGACACTGTAAAATCCACATCGCACGTCGCGTTCCGAAACACCATGTGCGAGAACCGCTCTCCACCACTGATCTCAATTCAATGTGGCGAACATTTTGAGTAATTACGAACTGAAATTCGTAATCCAAAACGTTGCATTCCGGAAATGTATGTGCCTGAACAGTTTTCCACCAATTATCACGAAAATTAACTCTTGTTTGCCGATTTTTTTTTGTTTGAGCAAGGTGCTGGCGAGGGCTGGGGTTGCCAAGCGAGGGAATTTCAGAGTTATGTTCTTGTTCCTTCATCTTCCCACCATGGCTGTGTTGGAAACAATTCTGGTGCGGCTCAACCGCTCCCCGGGCTGCCATCGCTGCCCGCTTTATTATCTCATATCATTGAGCCGCGCTGTAAACCCCTTACGTATTGTTAGGTACCTGGGCGGTCATAACGATCTGCGTAAGCCAAAACCACCGTCGCGTAAGTGCCGCGTAAGCCCCGCGTAAGCCAATATCCCCGCGTAAGGAAATTCCTCAGTGGCGTAAGCAACGTGTAAGCTGCGCGTAAGCACATCCTTACGACCTAGGGATCTATCAAGGTTTTCAGCACAACTCTTTTGTATTTTCATCACCATCAGCGTCAGCATCGTAATCACCGCAGCAGTTTCAGTAGTATGCCTTGAGTAGGTCCTAATTATAGGACCGGATAACCCCACATGTCAACTTCTTCCAGTACACACCAACAGAAGTGTAAAGAGCAGATGACAACAATAGAAGAGAGGAAGGGGAAGTGTGCAAACGCTGTGCAGGATAGAGGTCTGTGCCTGGGCGGATATGTATATGTATGTGTGTGTGTGTATGTGTGGGTTGGTGTTGTGCGTGTGTAGTGTTCGCTGTGTGTGTTGAGTGTGTGGTGTGTGTTGTGAATGTTATGTTTCTAGTGTGTGTTGTGTGTCTCGAGCGTATTGTGTGTGTGTTGTATGTTGTGTGTGTGTTGTGTGTGTGAGTGTGTGCGTGCGTGTGTTGCGTGTGTGTGTGTGTGTGTGTGTGTGCGTGTGTGTGTGTAACATCTGAAAAGATGTAAAACTTCTATTCCGTTTTGCAGGGGAGTGGAGCAGGTCTGTAGAGCTCCACTTGACAAAGCTCTCTACAGTGTCCTGAGGATATCACTGGAGACGTCCAGTGACGTACCTGCTTCAGATATAGCAACCGGATAAGCTACGAACCGGCATGTCGACTTTCATTATTTTCTGTTTTGCATGGTTTCCGCAATCTGATGTCTTCAGCTTTGGATTTTTCTCCTGACAAGACAATGACTGGAACTTCGCTTACGATATTACTTCGACCGATCATGGTATGTCTCGCTTTATCCATCCCCCTTCCTTCTCTTTTCAAGTTCATTGCAGTGTTGTTGCACGTCGAATGCACCTAGATACCAAATTCATAGCGACGTTGCTCTACAAGTGTGGTACTCATGTAGGATTCCGTCATGGTGGCATGAGCCCCTCGGGGAATACCTTTCCAGGTAAACCGCCCGACGCTTCGACTCGACAGCGGAATTGCAATCTAGCAATGGTAATTCGTGTAAGTAAAGTGAAACAGTTGGCCATATTTCAGGGTCTCACCTTTGATCGATCGTTTGTTGAAACTGCTGGCCGCTGTGACTGGCTTCACCTTTTGATCTTCTCCACAACGTGCCGCTGTACTGGGCAACCACTACGTTATCGATGGTTTTTGGTTGAACTACGGGCCGCTGTATTTGGCAATCGCCTTCATTGACAGAGGGACCGAAAACCTCCTTTTCCAGTTTTGCTCAAGTGACAGACGGTCAACACTGCTCATTTGCATCATGTGGAACAGGCTTCAGGCCATGCTTGCAGGTATGGTGATTTCTTGCTCTTTATGGTNTCATGTGGAACAGGCTTCAGGCCATGCTTGCAGGTATGGTGATTTCTTGCTCTTTATGGTTTTCTGGTGAGGTCAGTTGTGCACGTAATTCATCTTGACCACTTCAGCCGTCGATGGCCCAATTGTGTGCAACTACTGACTTGACAACAGAGGGCCTTTGAGCCTTATCACGACACTTGCACGGTTTGTACTAGAGTGCATCCTTTATCAACTAATCCCCATGGGTCCCTAATCTTCATGTGTCCCCGGTGTGTCCTAGGTCCTTGGGGTGTCGCCGAGGTTTGGCGCAGGTTTCGCGGTTCAGGTTGGTTAGGCGCTTCTGTTCCCCTCCCCCCCTCTTCGGTGGTCTGTTTTGGTGCGTTCGGTTTGCGTGCTTTTGTTTTCCTTCCCTTCCCTTTTCAGGGTTTGCCCTGTTGGGCTCGTTGTGTGTGTGTGGTGNTCTGTTTTGGTGCGTTCGGTTTGCGTGCTTTTGTTTTCCTTCCCTTCCCTTTTCAGGGTTTGCCCTGTTGGGCTCGTTGTGTGTGTGTGGTGTGGTGTTTCTCTTTTCCTCTCTTCCTTTTGCGTTCCCCTTCTCGGGTTCCGGTTAAGTANTGTGTGTGGTGTGGTGTTTCTCTTTTCCTCTCTTCCTTTTGCGTTCCCCTTCTCGGGTTCCGGTTAAGTATTTTTCATCTCATTCTCATTTTCATTTCATCTTCACTTTCTTGCTCATCCTCATTTTCATCTCATACGCCGGGTCCTTAGTCAAGCCCCGCTTCGGCGGGGCGTGTGTGTGTAACATCTGACAAGATGTAAAACTTCTATTCGGTTCTGCAGGGGAGTGGAGCAAGCCTGTAGCGTTCCACTTAACAAAGCTCTCTACAGTGTCGTGAGGATATCACTGGAGACGTCCAGTGACGTACCTGCTTCAGATATAGCAACCGGCTAAGCTAAAAACCGGCATGTCGACTTTCATTATTTTCTGTTTTGCATGGTTTCCGCAATCTGATGTCTTCAGCTTTGGATTATTCTCTTGACAAGACAATGACTGGAACTTCGCTTACGATATTACTTCGACCGATCATGGTATGTCTCGCTTTATCCTTTATCCATCCCCCTTCCTTCTCTTTTCAGGTTCATTGGAGTGTTGTTGCACGTCGAATGCACTCTAGATACCAAATTCATAGCGACGTTTCTCTACAAGTGTGTGTGTTGCGCGTGTGTGTGTGTGTCTGTTGGTGTGTGTGTGGGTGGTGTGCGGCAACGCACTAGCTTGCCCTCCGCCAGGATATGCGGCGAAGGGCTTTTTGTGCGTGGCTTTTGTGCAATGTGCCCCACAGCGCAGTGCAGACCATCATGAAAGCGGATGGTGTGCGACTGGCGCGTGGGAAGCACGCGCGTGAATGTATGTACGTATGTATGCACGCATGTATGTACGTATGCGTGTACGCATGTATGTACGTATGTGTGTACGTATGTGTGTATGTGTGTACGTATGTACGTATGTACGTATGTACGTATGTACGTATGTATGTATGTATGTCTGTATGTATGTATGTATGTATGTATGTATGTATGTATGTATGTGTGCGCGCATGGGCGACTGCTCGAACACGAAGACGAGAGCCTGGCAGCGACGCGACAGGAGAAGAGCAACAGAATGTGAGTTTGTTACGGTGAAGTAAAAGCACGCGAGCGACAAACTCTGCGTTCATTTTCTTCACCCTCGCAGCTGTCCGTGAGGATAGTTTTTCCATTGATCCACTGCTGTGCAGCACACGTCAGAGCGCAATGTGAGAAGCCTTGATAGGTGAGAAACACGATGTTCGCACGACGCGTTCATCTGTATTGGCGCTTTCCACTGATCGGACGTGCACACCGGATGGAGAACAAATACTCCGTCACGTGCCAGTGGAAATTGTTAGCTGCGACAGTGAGAGGTGTGACACCATTCCACGACTCGTGGTCGACCGCTGCCCTCACTTCAACCACACACCGGACAATTTCTAGATCGCCAGCGGCGCCTGCAATCCAGAGCGGGGTGATTCCAGGTCTACAAGACTGATTTGTGCTGCACCTATTTTCAACCAGATAACGGACGAGGGGCTCATGTCGTTCCCGACATGCAACCAACAGTGGCGTTTCGCCTTCATAGTTTGGACGATCTTTTTTTGCGCATCTTTTGACCAGATGGCGCACAATGTCCAAATGGCCAGCTGCAGTTGCAACATGCAGTGCCGTGTCGCCGGCTTCGTGTGCTGCATTGATGTTCGCCTCGGCTTCAAGCAAACGACGGACCAGATCGAAATGACCTTCTTGAGCAGCAAGAAAAAGCGGCTCTTGGTCTCTTTCGTTGACGAGATTGGCAACCAAGCGCGTCACCAAACCCAGCTGAGTGCCACATTTGCCACGCCAGCCCCACGAAGTGAAGGTCCATGTCGTCAAGTGCCACGCCTGCCACACCGAGGGAAAGTCCGTGTCACCAAGTGCCACACCTGCCACGCAGAATGATGCGGCCTCAACGGCAACCAAGCGCGTCACCAGACCCAGCTGAGTCCCGTAAGTGCCACGCGTGCCACACAAAGTGAAGGTCCATGTCGTCAAGTGCCACGCCTGCCACACAAAGTAAAAGTCAATGTCCCCAAGTGCCACGCCTGCCATACAGAATGAAGCGGCGTCAGCCGCAACCAAGCGCGTCACCAGACCCAGCCGAGTGCCGTAAGTGCCACGCCTGCCACACTAAGTAAAGGTCAATGTCACCAAGTGCCACGCCTGCCACACAGAATGACGCGGTGTCAACGGCAACCAAGCGCGTCACCAGACCCAGCTGAGTGCCGTAAGTGCCACGCCTGCCACACAAAGTGAAGGTCCATGTCGTCACATGCCACGCGTGCCACACAGAATGACGGGGCGTCAGTGGCAACCAAGCGCGTCACCAGACCCAGCTGAATGCCGTAAATGCCACGCCTGCCACACAAACTGAAGAACATGCCGTCAAGTGCGACGCCTGCCACACAAAGTAAAGGTCAATGTCCCCAAGTGCTACGCCTGCCACACAGAATGACGCGGCGTCAACGGCAACCAAGCGCGTCACCAGACCCAGCTGAGTGCCGTAAGTGCCACGCCTGCCACACAAAGTAAAGGTCCATGCCGTCAAGCGCCACCCCTGCCACAGAAAGTAAAAGTCAATGTCCCCAAGTGCCACGTCTGCCACACAGAATGACGCGGCGTCAACCGCAACCAAGCGCGTCACCAGACCCAGCTGACTGCCACACAAAGTCAAGGTCCATGTCGTCAAGTGCCACGCCTGCCACACAAAGTAAAGGTCAGTGTCCCCAAGTGCCACGCCTGCCACACAGAATGACGCGGCGTCAACGGCAACCAAGCGCGTCACCAGACCCAGCTGAGTGCCGCAAGTGCGCAAAGACCATGTCGTCAAATGCCACGCCTGCCACACAAAGTAAAGGTCAATGTCCCCAAGTGCCACGCCTGCCACACAGAATGACGCGGCGTCAACGGCAACCGTCACCAGACCCAGCTGAGTGCCGTAAGTGCCACGCCTGCCACACAAAGTGAAGGTCCATGTCGTCAAGTGCAACGCCTGCCACACAGAATGACGCGGTGGCAATGGCAACCAAGCGCGTCACCAGACCCAGCTGAGTGCCGTAAGTGCCACGCCTGCCACACAAAGTCAAAGACCATGTCGTCAAGTGCCACGCCTGCCACACAAAGTAAAGGTCAATGTCCCCAAGTGCCACGCTTGCCACACAGAATGACGCGGCGTCAACGGCAACCAAGCGCGTCACCAGACCCAGCTGAGTGCCGTAAGTGCCACGCCTGCCACACNCACGCTTGCCACACAGAATGACGCGGCGTCAACGGCAACCAAGCGCGTCACCAGACCCAGCTGAGTGCCGTAAGTGCCACGCCTGCCACACAAAGTGAAAGACCATGCCGTCAAGTGCGAGGCCTGCCACACAAAGTGCAAGTCAATGTCACCAAGTGCCACGTTTGCCACACAGAATGACGCGGCGTCAACGGCAACCAAGCGCGTCACCAGACCCAGCTGAGTGCCGTAAGTGCCACGCGTGCCACACAAAGTGAAGGTCCATGGCGTCAAGTGCCACGCTTGCCACACAAAATAAACGTCAATGTCCCTAAGTGCCACGCCTGCCACACAGAATGACGCGGCGTCAACGGCAACCAAGCGCGTCACCAGACCCAGCTGAGCGCCGTAGGTGCCACGCCCGCCACGCAGAATGATGCGGCCTCAACGGCAACCAAGTGCGTCACCAGACCCAGCTGAGTCCCGTAAGTGCCACGCCTGCCACACAAAGTGAAAGACCATGTCGTCAAGCGCATGCCTGGCACACAAAGTACAGGTCAATGTCCCCAAGTGCCACGCCTGCCACACAGAATGACGCGGTGTCAACGGCAACCAAGTGCGTCAAGTGCTACGCCTGCCACACAAAGTGAAGGTCCATGTCGTCAAGTGCCACGCGTGCCACACAGAATGACGCGGCGTCAACGGCAACCAAGCGCGTCACCAGACCCAGCTGAGTGCCGCAAGTGCCACGCCTGCCACACAAAGTGAAGGCCCATGTCGTCAGTCAAGTTGTGTGTGGGCAAGTTGTGTGTGAGTAAATTGTTTGTTATCAAGTTGTGAATTGTGTGAGAGCAAGTTGTGTGTTGTAGTTGGTGTGGGCAAGTTGTGAGTTGTGTGTGAGTAAGTTGTGTGTTGTGGTTGTGTGTGGGCAAGTTGTGTGTGAGTAAATTGTGTGTTGTCAAGTTGTGTGTGGGCAAGTTGTGTGTGAGTAAGTTGTGTGTGGTCAATTTGTTGTGTGTTGGCAAGTTGTGTGTGGGCAAGTTGTGTGTGAGTAAGTTGTGTGTGGTCAATTTGTTGTGTGTTGGCAAGTTGTGTGTGGGCAAGTTGTATGTTGGCAAGTTGTGTGTGGAGGCGGAGGCGGCGGAAGCGGAGGAGGAGGAGGCGGAGGAGGCGGAGGAGGCGGGCGACGGGTGCACAACAAAAAACAACAACCCCACACATAGATGTGGGGAACAATATTTTCTACATAAGTATCCCCAAAAACAGCCACCAAGGGCAATCCCATTTTTTTAACACATTTTGGGGTCATGTTAAATACATTCCTAGCCACTCCTGTTGTCATTTTGGTTCAGCCGCCAAAGGAATTTTGTGGTTTTATGCCACTTGCGGTTAGTCATTTGATACATGTCATTTGTTTTTGCTGTGCCTGCCGTGTCCTGTTTTATTTGTGATGCCATCCTTATCAGCTAGTGGTGTCGGGCTCTCTGGTTTTCTGTACTCACTTGTCTCCCGTCATGTGTCGTCCAATCTGGCTGGTGGTGTCTGGCTCTCCGGATGTCTGTCTTCACTTGTCTTGCGTCATGTGTCCCTGAGTCTGATTGTGCGCGGCTCTCCGGATGTCTGTCTTCACTTGTCTCCTCTCATTTCTCTTCAATCTGGCCGGCGGTTTCCAGCTTTCCTGATGTCTGTCTTCACTTGTCTTCTTTCATGTGTCTCCCAGTATGGGTGGTTGTATCCATTTGCCCCAAACGTTCCCTGCGCACTGCACATAGATTGCCGGTTCACCTGCTACTTACTGCCGCTTTGTCTTTCTCACTTGATCGACGCCTTGGTTAAGACGGGNTGCCTACATGGATCATCAGGAGCTAATACAACCACAAACATGCACACAGATGCTGCAATGGATATGGAATAACTGTTTGGGGTCTACGGGGGTGTAATTGGAGGTTCAGCTGCTACAGCTGCTATTCGCTCCCAGCTCGATGCCTGTTAAGCTGGGGGGTTGGGGGTGGGGTAGATGTAGCAATGTTCCTTACACGCTGCGCACAGATTGCAGCATCACCTGCTACTACTCACTGCCACTTAGTCTTGCTCACTGGATCCACGCCAAACAGGAGCTTTGACAGCTCTTTGCACACAGCATCTGTTACACTGACAAGCTTTTACAGCGCGACGCCGCTACGCACAGAAGCTCTTGCAGAGAGAAGCCGTGACACACAGCCTTGTTGT
>BGPT01000172.1:423438-473479 GCA_003297045.1 Symbiodinium sp. clade C Y103 | reverse complement strand
GGCTCAACCGAAGCGCGTTCGGTTGGGGCACTTTGTATAGGAGGGTAATGTTAACGCTGGTGAGGATGTAAAGGGGAGGTATGTATATATATATATATAGCACACGCAGATATATCAGAAGCATGATCAATGCAATCCTAACCCAAATCTCTAATTCTGCCTATGTGTGCAATCACCATGCCTCTGTCCCCCAATAGCTTTCGTCCCCCTTCCCTTTGGCCTNAATGCAATCCTAACCCAAATCTCTAATTCTGCCTATGTGTGCAATCACCATGCCTCTGTCCCCCAATAGCTTTCGTCCCCCTTCCCTTTGGCCTCAAGTTTTCTATTCGCGAAGAAGGGCTGTTTGCAGATGAAAAAATTTAGATCAATTGCGTGAATAAACATATTATTATATATGTAATGTAGTGTACTGTGATGTAAGTATGTGTGTGTATGTATGCATACCTCTCCGTCCCTCTCTCAATCTCTAGTTGAAGAGCTTGTGCATCCTTGTGGGTCAGGAGTGTCGTTCTTCTGAAGTATTATTTTACTTACTTCAGAGTCATAGAGTCGTCGAGTCGTCCGTTTGCGAGAAAGCGTTGTGAGTGCAGGTGGGCACGTGATGGCAAACCAACCTGAAAATGAGCTGATTCAGAGCTCTTGTGAATTCAGAGCTCTTGTCTCTAATTCTAAAACGCAATTGTATCTCATGCTCTTAAAGTTGTCTTGCCCCGTAAAGATTCCATGCCTATTTCAGGCCGGTGAGCCATGATTTATGTCAAGCTTTTGCTTGCATGCGCAGGTCTGGAACAGCGCAGCTAGTCAGGTGCCTTCAATCCTGCTCATGGTTGCGCTTAGAAGTTTAGCCTTTGGCTAGAGTCTTGGAGATAGCAATGGAGAAAAGAGAGAGAGTCAGAGAGAGAGAGAGAGAGATCTTTTGAATCAAATTTCTCTCGATGCTCGCTGTGTCAATGTGGGCTAAACAAATACCACCAAACCAATCGATATGATATATATATATATAAATCATATATATATATATATATATAAAAATCCTACAATCTACACGATTTGCAAGAAGTCAAGGCTTGATGTAGTGCAACAGAGTGACGGCGATGGCAGGAAACGGGTCTGGCAACAGTTGAGGTCTGGCTGGCTGTGACCAAAGTAGAGACAACAAGCGGCATGACGTCAACAAACTTGAATCGCAAGCTCTGAGTCTCAAGAGATGAACAGATTTATTCTCCAGAAAGCTGTTTGGCATGCAAGAATGTTGGGTTGTGTTTGTAGGTTTGTTTGATTTGTTTGGTTTGTTTGGTTTGTTTGGTTTGTTTGTTTGATTGTTTTTTATGTTTGGTTTGTTTGTTTGTTTGTTTGTTTGTTTGTTTGTTTGTTTGTTTGTTTCTTCGTTTCTTCGTTTGTTTGCGCTAGCAGCATGCATCTGGGGCAAATTAGTGAAGAGATGGTCAACCGAGTGCCACTCTTCATCGCGATTTATATACCCGTAGAAATTCATTTCTGGTAGAGGCCGTCGGGCGGCGACTGCAAGACATCTTTCCCGTGCAGGCCATCACTGATCGCAAAATCATGGTAAGCACAGCACGCAAAAAGGGGCTGTATTTCATTGATGTGATCTCTTTGATTCTGTTCCAGTCTGGCACGCTGGCGCAGCTACAGACTGCAGAAGAAAGGCGGGTCCAAACTCAAATGTGTGCCCAGTTACCAGAAGTGACGAGAGAGTGCCTGAACCCATGCGTTCCTTGTAGTTCGCTTCACCTTTGTTGTTTGCTGGGAATCAGGGCTATTTTGTTGCAAAGTGCAATCAATTGTGCGCTGCATTTTTTGCCCAAACCATCAGATCAACACTCAATGAGTACCACAGCCCGTGCCAATGGGCCGGAGCCGTGGGAGTGACTTTCTTGGCGAAGCTCCGGCTCATGCCTGGGACCATGCCCCACAAGAGCCATGGAACCTTCATTGTCACCACTTCCGCAAGAACGTCGAGCTTGGAAGTTTCCTCCAAGTCCCTCATAGGATACACCCCAGAGAATGGATGTGGAGGTGGATAGATGGAACTCCCGTGCAGCTTGCTGGGCTTTCAGAAACCCCTGATTTCGATGATGAATTCATGGAAGGATCTGATGGAGCTGTCGCGAGTCAGCATGAGCCTCATGTCCACCAGCATCACTCCCATCACTATCATGAGGACCCCATGGATGAGGTGGCAGTTGCAATAATCTCCTCTGGAACAACCATTCTCTTCGCAATGGCAGGGGCTGCTTTGGCGATGCGTCTCTTTCGTGAACTTGTGCGACCACGGAGCCAAAATGCTGAGGTGGTCCAGGTGGACATCCCAGGGGTGCAGCCGTTCAGGCCATTTGCTGGTCAAGCCTACCATTTGGCAGATCTCAACAAACCACCGTCCCCGCGACATGCTCAGAGCCCTGAAGAAAAAGCAGAGAAGGACGCACAGAACAGTGTCACTTCGCCAGTCTCACAGGCCTTGCCCAGTAACACTGGTGCTACCCCACTACAAGCAGAAGATGGGGCAACATTGGCATGAGATCTCTAGAGGGCGGCAAAAGCAAAGGGGGCTATACATACTGTAGAGAAACCACTGCAGGAACTATTGGAGGAACCATCATGGCATCACACTGCACCTTCACCAAGCCTACAGTTCTTCATTCAGCTGGTTTATAAGTGGCTGCATTTGCATGTGACCTCGCAGGTCTTATGTCTTGGATTTTCCGTCGCAAAGTGCGGAGAAGAGGCACGTGTCGTGAACTGCGTAAAAAAATGCATCATTTATACTTGCGACAGGTGCTAGTTTAGCATCCCATCATCCCATGGAATAAAGTAGAACCCGTCCTCGCTGACGACCTGCCACGTGTGACTATCGCCCCGTGTTGCAAAAACCCAAAATCTATCTCAAAATGGAAGGGTAGATTGTAGCAATTTCTCGGGGGCACGTATCTTGAATTTCTGCATCCTTTGAACTCAGCTTTTCACTTCCTAGTGTCCTAGTGTCCTAGTACCTAGTGGTAGCAGCAGTGCAAAATCTATTTCCAGCAAACGGATTTTGTGATACTTCAACGTCGCTTCGACGGCTGCCACTCTGTTTTTTTGCAAGGCTCCAGCTTCATCTCCTAGTTTGCAGGTTGCTCGCCATCGTTTAATGTGGGGTTCATGCAGACAAGCAGCGCACGGATTTTCTGCTTACTTGCTGCAGAGCTTACTTTTTGTGAACACTATTTTGCACACAATCATGCTTTCGGTGGCCACCATTCCAATTTGGAGGGATGAAGCGCTCTCCGGTTTCATTGGCTTCGCAGCTCCTGATGCCTCTAGAGAGTTGGCAGCTGAGAAGAAGCGGAGCATGTTTGTGCCAGAAATTACGTTCACACTCCAAGCATCGGGAAGTCCAGTCTGGGTTTCTGAGAATCTTGGATCATTTTGCGAGAAAATCGGCATGTTTTCAGCATATTCCAGCACCAGATCATCTCTCTTGAAGCCTTGGCAGTTCGCCACAGGCGAGAGGACAATGTTTTTTCTTTCAATGAGAAGGCGCGCATTCCATCAGAAGTTGGACAATGAAATGGACGCCAGTGGACGCCAGTGTTAGTGGACACCTGTTGAGCTGGAAAATCTAAAAATGGCAATGGATGGCAATGGTCACAGCAGGCCTGGTCTGAATCACAGCTTTGCAAACTTGATGGCTAAGGTTGAACGGCCAGCGCCTCAACCTCCCTCATTGAATCAGTGCTGCAAGCAATTCAAGTTTGTTTGAGGTTGCCACTACCGTGCTTCAGCCTGAATACAGGAGGCAGCGGTGCGGGGTTTCTACTACCCAAAGTCTGGTTGTTTATTTATCTGCACTCAAATTTGGAAACATAATATGACATTAAGACACATTAAGTGGCACTAGCTTTCGCAAGATGTCCTGATTCCACTTCATTCACTTCATTGCTTGCTTCTAAAAGCCGGTAGGCAGTCAAGGCACATGTCAGGTCCATGAGCGTCTAGTCTCCTCCTACTGCTTTTTTTGGGGGTGTTGGGAGGTGAAATTGTTGAATGGAACCATGAAATGGCTGCTTTGACCCAGCCTCAGTTCTACGAACTGGCATGGTTTCGGCTAACGGCTTGCATGCTATCTGACGACCCTCTTGTCAGACTTGCAGTAGGAGGACTCTGCAGGTATACGGATATAAGTCGGCTGAACCAACATCAATTAGTTCAAGCTCCTCAGACTCCATCAATCTTCCAGGTAGGATGTGCTTTGAGAGTCCGAAGGCTTATATACTTATATAGAAGGCATTTGCACTATCGGGATGAAAAGGCAATGAAGCCTTTGTGAATCTTTTTGAGGTGTTTGAGGCTCAAAGGCCTTGAGCCTTGAGGTATTCTTAGGCAAGATGCTGAGAACAGATATCAAAAGGCTCAACGTGTTGAGAAATGTTGGGCGGCTTAGAGGTGCCGACAGATTGGGTACATATTGGGTGAAGCGGCGAAGCGGCTGCGAGGGTCAGAAAATTTGCCTTGCCCGTGCAGATCCGTGCAGCCTTTTTGGCTTGAGGGGTGTGCCTTTGAGATCTTCGTTTACATTTACTGTAATTGGATAGAGACGCATAGATATCAATAGATATCAATAGATGCTAGGAACCCTCAGGCTTGTGTGCTTTTGAGCTTTGGTGCTAGATCCCTTCCTTCCGCTGTTGGTTGAAGATTCCGCCGCTTTCCATTGGGATGGTGCGGGCCTCTGCGAGTGGAAGCTTTGACCTCAGCCACATGGCCACTGTGAAAGCTCCATGTTGCGGCGTAGCAGAGAAACACATCAGAATTCCATGTGACTTCTGACTGGTCGGACTGGTCAAGTGATTCACACCATTTTTGGAATGAACACTCAGCAGAGGAAACTGAGAAAACTTGACCTGTGCAAACCCTTTGCTGCTGATTTTGCTTGATGAGCGCTGTACGGGTGAGCCTGCTTTGGCTTCAGCATTGAAAGGAAACAAGTTGAAGTAGAAGCTCCCAGCCACGTAAGAAGAGACAGCCAAAGCCCAAAGAGGAAGAGAGAGAGAGAGAGAAACAAAGCAGAACAGATACTTAAAAAAAGCAGATAGAATGCCACCTCAATACGACGACGTAATCCTTTACCTGCAGCCGGATGGAAGCAGCGTCCTAAATGCAGTGGACAAACAGGCGTCAGCGTGGGTCAGACTTAGTCAAATAGCATGATTTCATATGGAGCTTTTGATCCGGCTGTCCCAAGAAACTGCAGTCACACAGCCCTTATATTGATTCTGAGCAAGCTAGGAACAAACAACGACACCTGAGTTTTTTGCAGGTATGGAGGATGGCTTACTTCGCACCTTTCATGCTGGATTGGCAGATCCTATCCTGGCTAGACAACGCCAGGTCGGAGCTTTCCGTTTCCACAACTGGAATGGAATTGGATGTGGACTCGAATTTTTTTCTTTTCTAGTATTGAACTCTGACGAAAGCCTTCAGATCAGACCCCATCAGTAACATGAAAACAACAACGATAAGAATGATGGACAGATAAATGAATAAGTAAGTTTCCCTCACTTGTATACCTGCAGGCAAGCTAAATGAACAAATAAGATTAAATAAGTAGATAATCAGATAATGAATGAAAAGGGAGAACAAATACGCGAATGTAGATGTGTATATGCATTTCAACCAACAAAGTGTGATAGTAGCAGCGACAAGCAAATAAATGCTGAACCTGAGGGATGGTGATGGAAAAAAGTACCAAGTAGTAAATTATACAAAAGACACAACCAACACTAAATACTACATGATAAACCAACAATAGCAACGATAATAGATAACACATAAATATGTTCATTGTAATTAAAATGAGTGATACAATGGCAGTGATAGTGCGTTGGCTGCATCAGTTTTTTCAAGCTGCGCATACCTCCAATACCTCCGGAAGAAAGTGGGGCTTTGCGCTTTGCATTGCAGCGTTGCTCTAGGTGTCTCTGGCGGCCAGATGTGCGGACCGGAAGAGCATGGGCTACGGCGAAGCCGATGAGGCTTCCAATGCCAAGTTGCCCCCAGCTTTGATATGCTGTGATTACACATATTAAACGGAACATACCTGGGAACATACACTGAAATGACGGCCAACAGTCTGGGGAGCCATGAAATGTGCCACCATGAAAATTAACATGGAAATGCTTGGATTTTCAGATTCTTGAGCTAGGGGCCCTTGCAAGCTCCCACGTTCACGTGTTCTGTGGTCAAATACATTTTGGGGATTCCTGGGGACCGACTTCCGGTTCTAGATTTCAATTTCATTCTGGTCAAATACAATCTGGGGACCGACTTCCATGTAAACGTGCTCCAGCAGGGTTTGAGTAGCTTGAACCATGGTTTGACCAGGCATGTCCCGTCTTCCCGAGGAAACTAGACTATACAACCTGTAAATCGTAACATAGTGGTCTTTGTTTCCCACTGCCACTTCCACGGTAAACACAGGGAGAGTACTGAGTATGGCCGGACTCCGAGCCAAAGCCCAAGTCAACTTTTGTGTTAACATCCATCTTGCATGATAGGAGGCACAGATGTACTCGTAACTCTCATCTTTGTAGATATTTGCTTTAGCTCAAACTGTCCTGCAATGTTGGGCACAGCCCAATGCCAGTTTCCATCAGTTTCCTAGCTTCCATGGCTTCCATGTAACTTCTGGGCAGCCCCCTTTCCATGGGCAGAATCCGCTTTCCAGGCCTCCATGAAGTGGTCGGAAATGGAAGCAACCCTTGAGGCTGACGTAGCCCTTATTCGCTCGCAGCTGAATGCACTGCCGATCTGGGATCCAGATCTCCAAATGCGTCTCAGGCAGGAACTGCTGGGTTTCAGTTCTGGTCTCCAAGATGACTAGTCGAGTTTCTGCAATTGTGGGGAGTACTCAGCAGCAGCACGTCTCAAGAGCTCAAATGCACACAGCATTTCGCACGTCCAACAGTGGTGGGTGAGACAAACCAAGAAATAGCATCAGGAAGTTTGTTTCACCTTCAAATAGTTTGGGCTTTGATTTAGATCCCGGTCTGATGGTGAAGCTAAATGGAGGGCCTTGGGTCCGACGATGAATCATTTAGCTCCAAGCTAGTTAGTTTGTCTAGTTGGTCTAGTTGTTGAAATCCTGTTTGAGGTATGTTGAATCGAACTATGATGGTGCCGTTTGTTCAGCTTGAACTTGATCCGATTACGGTGAAGGCGTTGGTCGAATGCCGATGGTGCCCAGACTTTGGCGCCTGGACCATGGCGGCGCGAGGCAGGGTTTTCGCATGTTGTGCTCACGTAGTGTGATAAAGTGTGGTTCTTGGTCAAATACTGTGTTAAAGTCAACTGTTTTTGCAGATGTGCTGCACATTATGCGGGCTTTGCGTTATAAAGCAGCTGCGAATGTACCAGCCTGCGACACGATGCAGCATTTTGATGCATTTTGATTGACCTACCATGATGCCAATGGCGCAATATACTGCAGCATACTGCAGTGCATTGCGGCCCACAGGTTGCACCAGAAGGAGGTGCTCTGGAGTGCAGTAGTTTGGTACAAGGAGAGTCCTTGGCCATGCTCTCCGGTGAGGTGGGCACTGCGTGACAGACTGCGTGGTGAGTCAGACATCGCTTGGCCCATCGCTTTCACTTCTGTGATTTACCTGGCTGCCCTGGCTTCGGTCTACGACGTCTACGATGTGTGAATCCGTGAAATGTTCTGTTTGGTTTGTTCTACGTTGCTTGTGCTTTGTCATGTTTGCTGATGGGTTCTGAAGGCGACCAGCCGCGCACAAAGTTCTGCTTGCGCGCCTTTTTTGCACCAAAGTTTCTACAGATAATTTTGAACATATCCTCCTCGAAGAAGTACATTCAGCCCCTTCAAGGTATATAGATAGTTTTTGTTTGAAACGTCATTTTGGCACCATCAATAAATGATACAGGGTTTATGACAAACATATTCATAATTTCGTATCATCCTAAACTTTGAGGGCTGCCAGCTTATTCTGTAGTTTTGAATTTATCATTTGTAAAATCTAATCTACATGCATTTTGCTAGTCAATACCCCTTTTTAAATCAGTTCAGCACCCAATTTAGACGTGCAATCAAAAAATAACACTTCTGAAGTCAACATGCAATGCCGCCGGAAATATATAAATTCCATCTGAGCACATCGCAAATTTTGATCGAAAGATACACAAAGAGGTACCATTAGTGATACTCAAGACTATGGTTTGGAGATACTGCAACAAGATGCTGTGTACAAGCCCAAAATGGTTAGCTTATACTCCCCTGCCGAAATGCTGGATCGTTCATCCGCTGGCTGGTAGGCTGCCACTCTCCCCATTTCTCAGTCAAGACCAGT
Source organism: Symbiodinium sp. clade C Y103 (assembly GCA_003297045.1). Classification (NCBI taxonomy): domain Eukaryota; class Dinophyceae; order Suessiales; family Symbiodiniaceae; genus Cladocopium; species Cladocopium sp. clade C. Next base: position 465,107 of record BGPT01000172.1, on the reverse strand, counting down.
GGGGTCCAATCTCCTTCACAAAAGCACAAAGCCACAAGGCTACACGCCAATTAATGCCAAAGGAATGCAGAGCTGATCTGTGGTGAACAGCTGCATGCACAGTTTCAAGCACAGCCCAGGATTTAGCAACTGCACTGGGTCGACGGAAGTTCTTTTTTGGCTTGCAGTCTTTGATCCTTCCAGTTGTAGAATGCATAGGGTGCATAGGTGTTCTGACATGTTCTGACTGCTAATGCACATAAGTGACGGCTCAGCAGCACCGTTCGAAGCTCAACGCTTGCAAAGCAAGGTCTGGGTTTACCGATTTTCTCATCCAGCAGAAGCTGCTGCTCAATTGTCCTACCACCCCTCGCTCGCTGCCACGGCCACGGCACTGCGTGCTGCTGTATTGTGCAGGAGTTTGTGCTGCTTGCCGTTTGATGTTGTTTGTGCTGTGGTGGTGATGCAAGGAGGGTGGGCTGTACGGACAGAAGCGCCGTTGCTTTCACATCAGTTCCAGGACTCCTGACGTGGACTCAGTGGTTGGGATGCAGGTGCAATGTTGTGCCTCACCAACTGGTTTGGAAGGGGTTCACTGATTGAGATGTTACTGTCAACCAGTGCAATGGTCAGTGCAATGATCACTGCTATGATCAGTATGAGCAAAAGCCGTACCAGTAGTACCTCACAAGGCAGTGGCGGAAGTTTCAAAGATAGGAAACCTATAGGAGACGTTTGGTTGTTGTGAATCATGGATGGCAGAGCGAACCCGCTGATGGACCGACAAGTGGTTGGAGGCAGCGCAGTGTAGTTGTAGTTGTAGTTGTAGTGGTAGTGGTAGTGGTAGTTGTAGTCGTCATGTAGTTGTAGTTGTAGCTGCATGTATGCCGGGTGCTTTAAACATGTTTCAAAAAACGTATAGCTTTGCTTTTCATTTGGCCACTCGTTCCAGCGGTTCCATGTTTGTTTAGTTGGGGGGTAAACGGGGAAACTTGGCTGGGCGCACAAATAAACATGAACTTCCAGGACCCCTGTCGTGGGGGCTCCTGCAAGGGTCCACGGTTAATTTTTGAAACAAATGAACAAGACATTAAAAGGAAAATGTATCCACCATTTCTCATGTTTTTCTTTTTCTCCTTCTTTGTGGAAACACACCGGGGAAACACAATGGGGAACACAACAGGGGGAACACAACAGGGGGAACACAACAGGGGGAACACAACAGGGGGAACACAACAGGGGGAACACAACGGGCAAATGTACAATTCGGCCTGGTCAGCGCATCTCCAGGTAACAGCAGGAGGAAATGAGAAATGGGGGTTTAAAACTGCGGTTCACCACAGATCGAGCCGTAACTCCAGTAGCATGTTCACCTGTAAAGCTTTGAAAAATCCATAAGTGCAGTGCTGTGTAACATAGCAGGGCCACCTGCGCAAGAACGACTCGCCATTGCACAAATGGCCCAAGATGCTCCTGCAAAAAGGAGTATCAAGCAGCTGCGAAGCTGACCTGTGAAACCACGGGTTATGAGCCCAAAGTGACTCGACCTGGCATGGAGCTGAGCAGACGGCGAGAAGCATCCGTGCAGCGGCGGGCAGCCCAAGCGCTAGCTGGTGAGACAGCAGATGCGCAGCTGCAGCAGCTCATGGATGATGCGGCCTTGGCTGGGACTTCTGGGGCANGCAGATGCGCAGCTGCAGCAGCTCATGGATGATGCGGCCTTGGCTGGGACTTCTGGGGCAAGCGCCTCGTCAGAACCTGGGAGATTAGGAATGCCTAATGTTACTGGGGGTGACTTGTTGGCAGGTTTGCAACCCATAGGTCCACCAATGTCCTTCTCACCAGGTTCTTTTCTTGAGCCAGTTCGGGGTGAAATAACTGANGGTCCACCAATGTCCTTCTCACCAGGTTCTTTTCTTGAGCCAGTTCGGGGTGAAATAACTGAAGGCAATAAGAACCTCGAGGTTGTTGTTGGTGAAAAAGGGGATGAAAACCCTCAAATGAAACGTGTTGTTGTGGCCGAACCCAAAGCCTCTGAAACCCAAGGAAGGGATGTTGGTAGTGTTGGGGATACCTCTTAAAACCCTCAAGTTGGTAGTTCCGGGAAAGGAAATGGAAGCTCCGCTACCACGGGAAAGGGACAAGGGGGAAACCGACCTAAGCCAATTGTTACTGGGGAAGGGGTGGTTCAACATGGTCAATCCAGTCATGTGGATGTGTCAAATGTTGGGGTGAAAGTGAACCCTGAAAATGTGGGACCTCACGGGGATGAAAGACGTGTTGTTCCTGAGGGATCTGTACCTAGTGGGATTGGGGTCCAAAACCAAGTGAATCCGTTTTGGAGTCCTGAGTGCAAACGTGAAGCTCTCCGAGAAGCTTATGGGTCTGGCCATGGAATGCAAGATCCTTCGCAACTTGGCTTCAGTGCTGGTATCCAAGACCCTTCGCAACTTGGCTTTAGCGCCGGGATTCCGGAGTCGTCGCAACTTGGAATTAGTGCTGGGGTTCAGGAGCCACTGCAATCAGGGTCAANGCAACTTGGCTTTAGCGCCGGGATTCCGGAGTCGTCGCAACTTGGAATTAGTGCTGGGGTTCAGGAGCCACTGCAATCAGGGTCAAATTCCACCACTCCCCAAAAAGGGTATGTTGAAATGGATCCCATTGAGTTGTTTCGCTTGCGGTGTTTCCCGGAAGCGGAAGAAAAATGTTTGAGAGAAGCCGAAGAAAGGTTTCGACATGGTTTGTTGTCTATGCAGGCTGAACCCAAAAAAGAGGTCGGCCAAAAGTTGGTTTTTGATGGGATTGGGGTTGAAGGGGATAGGAAACATGGGGGAGTTCGTGGACCACCTTCTCAAGGGTCAAGTTCCTTTGTGTCGGTTCCAGAACCCGAACCCTTTGTGCCTAAGCCTCCGCCGGGACCACCGCCACCCTCACCTCCAAGAATGCTGGTTGTTGGGGATGGAAACTTGGTGGGAAATGTTTGCCCAGCATCTCCTCCTGTGATTCCACCATTTCCGCCTTCGATCACTGGCCTTGGTCACAACTCAGGCGTTTGTGGTGAAAACCCATCAGAAACACTTAGGACTGTGGAACTGCCTAGGTTGTCAGCCGATGCCACAGCAGTTCAATATGGTGATTGGCTCAGCGTCGTTGACACGATCATGGGCGACTTGTCATACACCAGTGAAACTTGGTGGGAAATGGTTCGTGGTGTGTCGGACCAGTGCTATCAAACTTGGTTGATTTCAGGACCTCTTGAAAGGTTGAACTTAAAACCCCAAGCCACTCAAGCTATGGGATTGTATCCACGAACGGAGCGTCGTGAACTGTCCATGTTGCTTTCAGCTATGCCCGAAAATGTGCGTGATGAATTGATTGCCAGTAGGAAGTTGACTGTTGATCAATTGCTGTTTCGGTTGTCTGTGTTGTATCAACCCGGGGGTTCTGCTGAATGCACCAAACTCTTGCAAACTTTGACTGATGGAAAATGTGGGAACAGCGTGCATGAGATTCTGGAATGGTTGCGTCAATGGAGAAGAAATGTTCAAAGGGCCATGGAGCTCAATGTTGTTCTCCCTGATGGTATTGTGCTGTTAGGTGCCCTGTCCAAATGCTCCGACTGCCTCAGCCAGAAACCTCCTCAAGTTGCCTACAGATTGAACTTGGTGCGCCAGCAGCTGAACCTTGACCGCCAGCCGCACACGAACGTGATCCTTCGCTACTCTGAGCATCTTCAAGCGGAAGCTGAGGACTTGATGCTTGGGACCGGGGGGAAAACGGGAACAGCTGTCAAAGCTGCTGCATTGGGTGTTGAAAGACCGCCTGGTCTCCCTGCAAACGGAAATGAGGGGAAACCACATGGGAATGAAAGGAAATCCCAAGGGTCCAAAAACCCATGTTGGATGAGTGAAAAAGGGTGCACTCGTGGTGATTCATGTAAGTTTTACCATGCTCCATTGGACCCCAAAAGTGGTAGGTGTTTCAATTGTTCGGGGATTGGACATTCAAGGACCGACTGCCCACTGAAAAAGGGATCGGGAAATGGGAACCCAAAAAATGAAACCCCCAAAAAGGTTGCGAAGACCACCAAAACTGAGGGAAAGGGGACCCCCGAAAAACATGGTGGGAAGGGTTCAAATGTTCAAGAAAGCCCTGAAAAGNAGACCACCAAAACTGAGGGAAAGGGGACCCCCGAAAAACATGGTGGGAAGGGTTCAAATGTTCAAGAAAGCCCTGAAAAGACTTCAAATGCTGCCGCAATTGCGGAAACGTCTCATGGAAACGATGGTGTCAAACGGGTTGAGGGGAATGAGAAAAGTGGGGATCCTGAAAATGTTTCTGGGATTTTGACGGATGCCTCCACGTTGTTGAAAACCTTGAAACCGGTCACCCAAGCTGTGAAAGTGAAACGGGTTATGCCTTCGGATGGACCAACAGGTCTTTTGGATGGTGGTGCCACACATGCTTTGCGTAGGGGGACTCCTCAGGAATTGAAAGCCTCTGAAACTGTGTTGGTTGAATTGGCACATGGGTCTGTGGAGTTGAAACAACACCCCCTTACGGGAACGATCCTTTCCGAAAATGCGGTGGAACCCATTGTTCCTCTTAGAGGGTTGATTGACCTTGGTTTTGTCATCAAATGGAGTTCCAGTGGTTGTGAAATCAAGCACCCCACCAGAGGTACCATAAGTTGTTGGCTTCGAAATGGATGCCCGGTTGTGTCCGAGTCAAATGCCTTGGCCCTCATTCATGTCATTGAGGCTTTGGAAATGGCCAAGCGAATCCCTGTGGGAAATTTGGAATCCACCCCTGAAAATGTTGATGAATGGTGGGGTTCACGAGTCCCAAATGTCCCAAAAAGAATTTGGCGATACATGAATGGTCAAAACACGTCCTTGCAAGGTTGTCACTTGCCCTGGAATCGCGCTCAGTGGCGAAGGCATTCTCAGGCCAAAGCTTTGGTGATCCACTTGTACGCTGGAGAAGCTGCCAAGGAGTGGGATCATGGATGGCCACCTGGCGTGGAAATTGTCACGGTCGATGTCTTGAATGGCCAGAACATCCACGACCGAGCCACCTGGTCTTATCTTTGGGGATTAGCCGGATCTGGACGGGTCATAGCGATTATTGGGGGGCCTCCTTGTCGCTCAGTTAGTCGAATGTTGGAGAAACAGCCTGGACCACCAAGATTAAGGGGATGTGATGGTATGGACCGTTTTGGTTTGCCAATGTTGAATGAAACACAACAACAAAAAACGGATGGAGACACTGTGATGTTTCTTAAACAGTTGGGCTTGTACATGCATGCAGAAGAAAACTGGAAACCCGAAACATGGCCGCACATGGAACATGTCAAAAATAGGGTTGGGTTTTTGCTTGAATCCCCACAAGACCCGAAAACATACCTCCAAGATGGGGCTGGTGATGAATCGGCTAGTTTTTGGGCATGGGAAGAAACCTTTTCCTTTTTGGCCAAGTATGAAAGTGATGGGATGAGTTTGATCAATTTTGATCAAGGTGCGTTTGGTCATGTTAGGAAAAAGTCCACGACATGCATGTCAAACCTGCCCGATATGTGTGAGTTGGATGGATGCCGCTCCGGTGGAAGGGAAAGGCATCTTGCTGTGCACTTGGATGAGCGCCTGCAGCAGACATCATCGTGGTCCATTTGGGCACCTGGTCTACGTGCAGCTATCCGTACATCGCTGCTGGTCTTGGTTGAATGGTATGGGTTGTCACCACCAAAACTGTCCAAAAGTTTGGGGATTGCACAGTGGCGTCAACACATTGCTCAAGGCCACCAACCCTATAGAAGGGATTGTCGAACATGTGTTCTCAACATGGCAGGGGCGAAACCACATAGGCGACGTGAAAATCATGGGAGTTCTGCATGGACTATGGCTGTTGATCTGGTTCCATTGCCCAAAGCCAGGGATCTTGCCACCCGAAAAATGGTTAAATATGCCTTGGTTGCCACTGCACTTGTTCCGGTTTTTGGGGATGGTGAACCCCCAAAGTCTCCCGAAGTCCCAAAAGACCCCAAAAATGGTGATGATGGTGAATCCCCCAAAGAGGTTGTTGAAATGCTTGATGCCTGTTGGGGGGAGGGTCTTGAAGAAAAGGAGTTTGTACTTCAGGGGGAGCCGGATGAAACATGCGATGATCCAACACGGGTTGAAAAAGCTGATGATGAGTTGGACTATGAACCCTCAATTTTTGGGGATGATGTCGTAGCTGAACCACCGGAAAAACCTGAACCTGTCCCCAATGATGCTGGGGATGACCCAATTGATCCGGATGCTCAGCTGCAGAAAGAGGTCGAACAGTTGTCAGCACCCTTGAAAGTTCGACATGTCACACTGATGGAACCAATCATGTCAAGGGGTGTTCAACATGTTTTGCCTGCGATGGATCGAATCATGACCCGAATGAAATACATGGGTGTTTGGGTGAACACAATCCATTCCGACAGAGCCAAAGAGTTGTTGGCGTCAAAGTTTCGGTCTTGGATTGCTCATCAAAATGTCATGCAATCATTCACGGCTGGTGATGATCCCCAAAGCAACGGACATTGTGAGTCCGAAGTCAATCAGTTGAAACGACGTACAAGACTTTTGCTTCATACTGCACACCAAGAAAACACTCAATGGCCACAGGCGATGAGGTATGCAGTTGAAGAAAGGTTGAGAGGTCAAATGCATGCTTTGGGCTCACCAACTCAAAAGATGTTGCCATACCAATCGAATGTTTTGGTGAAACGAAAACGTTGGCACAATCGCCGTGACTTGATGCCCCGACCTTTTGTTGAGGCCAAACTGCTGTGTCCAAGGGATGGCTTGTGTTTACCACTAAGGAACGCCAAGTTTTGCATGCACGTGAGGCCATTTTGCCTGATCCAGTTGGCGATCAAGTTCATTTGCAGCTGGAAGAGGCTGAANCACTAAGGAACGCCAAGTTTTGCATGCACGTGAGGCCATTTTGCCTGATCCAGTTGGCGATCAAGTTCATTTGCAGCTGGAAGAGGCTGAAGCTGGCTCCAAACCTCCTCGACGCCTTCATGGCAAGCAGCCAATGCCTGGACATCAACCAATGCGTGTGCCTCTGCCTGAAATGCCACGGGATGACCGTGGGGGGGAGTCCCCTTTGGTTTTTGACGGGTCAAAGGGTTGTGGAAAAGGGTCAAAAGGGGATAAAAATGTGCATGAAAACCCAGAAGGGGAAAAAGATGAACTGGACCGGTGTTTTGAAGAGCTTATGGCCAAGAAATGTGGCTCCGCTACCAATGCCGAGGGANAATGTGCATGAAAACCCAGAAGGGGAAAAAGATGAACTGGACCGGTGTTTTGAAGAGCTTATGGCCAAGAAATGTGGCTCCGCTACCAATGCCGAGGGAATCCAAAAACCCAAAAACCCCGAAAATCCCGAAAATGATGGTTGTGGGGAATATGGGGAANATGGCCAAGAAATGTGGCTCCGCTACCAATGCCGAGGGAATCCAAAAACCCAAAAACCCCGAAAATCCCGAAAATGATGGTTGTGGGGAATATGGGGAAGATGATAAACGGGTTGTTGTGAAAACTGAAAACGTGGAAACTCTTGAAAAGCAGTTGGGGTGGATTCATGAAAACACGGTTGGTTCGCTTCATGATCTTTTGGATGTTGTTCCCACAAATGAGTATTTGGGAAACTTTTGCGGGTCACGAATCGACTGGTTGCAAACGGAAAGGGAATGGTTGGAACGGGATCTCATGACCCTCAAAGATGTCAAAGACCGGCATGTTGTTCAAATGTGTGGCATGCAACTGGAAACAAAAGACATGGTAGGTCAGGGGGAGCTCCTTCAAACCACCACCATACCCCTAAGTGAAGTCGGAAAAGAACTTCCACAGTGGAAAGAGGCAATGATGAAAGAATATACAAGTCTTGTTCATGAAACCTAGGCAATAGAACCTGTGGACTTGAACACCTTGGACCAAGAAAATGTTGAATTTGTACCAGGAAAACTGGTTACTGTTCGAAAGGCAGGTCCAAACGGAGGTAAAAAGAAATGCAGGGCAGTTGNGAAAATGTTGAATTTGTACCAGGAAAACTGGTTACTGTTCGAAAGGCAGGTCCAAACGGAGGTAAAAAGAAATGCAGGGCAGTTGTGTGCGGGAACATGTTCAGCAGCGAGCTTGACCCTGCACCTGGAAGCCTTTATGCGTCAGGGGCCGATGGTACCTTGATTCGTGCAACCCTTGCTCACTCAGTTGAGATGAACTGGGGAATTGGTCTTGCTGACGTTCGCACAGCATTTCTTCTTGCCCCTCGGCCGAAGCCTGTCGAATCCCGGGAAGTCATTGTTGTTCCCCCAAAAATCATGGTGGAAGCTCAGGTTTGCACACCCACTGAACGATGGAGGGTCCATAATGCGTTGTACGGTTTTGGAACTTCACCTGCACACTGGGCTGTTCACAGGGATAACACGATGGCGGGATTCAAATGGAAACTTGGGAGTCTTGACTTGTACCTCCAAAAAAACCCCCGAAGGGAACCTTTGGAAAATCATGCAACAGGGTTCTGAGGGCTGTGATCCAATTTGTGTTGGTCATGTTTTGGTCTATGTTGATGACATCATGGCACTGGCAAAAGATGATGTTCGTCAGTCGTTTTTCGAGCGTCTGCAGCAAGAATGGAAGTGCAGTGACGTGGAAACGGTAGACCAAACCAACTGGGTACGTTTTTGCGGTTTTGAGTTGAAAAGGTATGTGGATGGGGTTAGTTTGACGGTAGGTCAAAAAAGCTACACTGCCGAGTTGTTGAAACGACATGAAACGACCACCCCCAAAACATGCCCGATGCTCAAACCGGAACACGATGAACCCCCTGAAGAAAACATGACTACTGAGGATATAAGGGCTGCACAAACGATCACAGGTGAGCTGTTGCGGCTTGCGGGTCGTAGCAGACCCGACCTTGCTTACGTAGTTGGGGCTATGGGGAGACAGGTCTCAAAAAAGCCCAAATGGGTCCAAAGAACAGGGGAACAAGTGCTAGGGTTTCTTCAAAGCACCCAAGACACCTGCCTGGTGTACCGGCCCTGCAGCAAGGACCACGGAGTCTTAGGTACGCTTCAAGTGCCTCGACATGAACGGCTTCTTGAGGCATTTGCCGACATCTCCTTTGCGCCGAACGGCGACCGCAGTCACCAAGGCATCATTGTTTGCGCTGCTGGATCTCCAATCCAATGGGAAGCCTCTCGACAAGCATTTCATACCATGTCAACTGCTGAAGCGGAATTGGTTGGGTACTGTGAAGCTGCAACCATGTTGAAATCTGTAGAGGCTCTCATGAAGGTGATTCACAGGTCANCATACCATGTCAACTGCTGAAGCGGAATTGGTTGGGTACTGTGAAGCTGCAACCATGTTGAAATCTGTAGAGGCTCTCATGAAGGTGATTCACAGGTCATGTCAAGGTGCGTGCAATGATGATGGCTTTGAAAAAGTAGTGTACGGAGATAACTCCAGTGCATTGAGCATCCTCATGAATCCTGATGGGGGGTGGGGAACTAGGCACCTGCGTCTTAGATCTTCATGCCTAAGGGAGTTGTTGCGGGATGGCCCAAAAAACTGGAAGGTTCGCCATCAAAGGGGAATCGATTTGCCTGCCGACATGTTGACCAAACCCATAGTTTTGCAGAGGGAATGGGTCAAGTTTTGGCATTTGTTGGGCTTTCATGTCGACCCCGAAATCCCAAAATACNCATGTTGACCAAACCCATAGTTTTGCAGAGGGAATGGGTCAAGTTTTGGCATTTGTTGGGCTTTCATGTCGACCCCGAAATCCCAAAATACGATGGTGAACACACGCAAAACTCCAAAGCCAAAACCAAACCTGTCGTGTCCAGCCCTGTTTCAGGACCTGAAGATACTAAGGATGAAACTGAGGAAAATGACCCCCTCATCAAGAAGATCAAAGCGATCGTCTGCATCGCTGCGCTGTCCACTGCCGCGGCTTCTAAGACCTTTGCTGATGAATTGCGGCTGAAGTGCGCCAAAACCGTGCTTGTGCTGGCGAAGTGGCTTGCAGCTAATTGGTGCACGCCTCCTTCTGATGAAGGTCGATCCAAAGAGGTCTGTACAACAGGGTGGGAGGTGGAAAAAACTACAAGAGCCATTGGCCTCANCTTCCAAGGGAAAATGAACCTGGAAGATCAACCCTCAAAAATGAAACCATTCAAAATACGGAAACTCCAAGGGAAAATGAACCTGGAGAAAACAGTTTTGGGGAAAAGTTTTGGGATCCCTCAAGTGACTGGGAAGAAGAATCACTCCACAGCACTCCTCAGGAATTTTGGGAATGTGAACCCGAAGAATTTTTTGGGGACTGCGTGGCGGCAAACAGTTGTGGTATGGCGCACATTGAGTCCGTTGGTTGCGACTCTTTTTGTGTTTCAAAAAAGGTGGAAACACCTCGGCCACTGTTGGCCCAACACCACTGCCCTGAGGGCTGCCCAAAATTCCCGCGCGCNTTGTGTTTCAAAAAAGGTGGAAACACCTCGGCCACTGTTGGCCCAACACCACTGCCCTGAGGGCTGCCCAAAATTCCCGCGCGCGAAACTTGCAGCCATATCCTCGAAGCCAAAGGCGCTGGGGCTGCCGCCGCCTCTTACTGCTGCTGCTGCCTCTTCAAGCGCTGCTGGCGCAAAGCCCAAGCCTAAGCCGCCGCTGCCGCCGACCGAAGATGCTGCCTCTTCGAGCGCTGATGGTGCCAAGTCGAAGCCCAAGCAGCCATCACTGCCGGCGAAAGCTGCTGCCGCTGCGGCTGAAGATGTGACCAATGTGAAGCTGGCAGCAGAGAATGCTGCGAGGGAACGACCAAAGGCCAAACCGGCCAAAAAGATGCCTCCACTCATGATGCGTTGTGCATCGTCAATGGGTGAAGGGCCAAGTGGCCACAGGACGTTTTTGGGGATGTTGCCAAAATTCCCTCCAGCACGACAAGCCGGTTTCCTGTGCAAGGGAAACGTGACACATGGAGCCTCACCAAGTGCAACCTGGAGACCTATCTGGTCAAGGTCCACAAGACACCCAGATGCCAGAGATTTCATCCCCTTCATAGGAATCCTCCGGTGTCTCCGCAGTACTTGAGTGGAGAACGTGTCACGAAAGCATGGTTTGTCGAAGGTGGGACGGAAGAGATTGGATTTTTGGTTTGCGGCCATTGGGCCAATCCAGTTGTGAGATCTGCCACAAAGTGGATCGGCTACACCTTCCTGAAGGTCAAGTCTGGGGCTGAGGAAGAGATGCACCTCAAGACCGAACCTGAGAAGGTTGATGTCGCTTCGCTACCAAAAGCTGACAACCAAGAGTCTTTGAGAGCCCATGTTGGGCTGAAATCAGAGCTTGAGACACCGAGGAGGACCAGACCCCATGGACGTTTGGTCACTTCACAGGGAGTGGTAGCCAGCAACTCCCGAACACTCTTCAGTGGTGAGTCCGGTGAGACCACCCAATTGCCAACTTCGGTGCCTATCGATGAGACCACCCAATCCATAGGATATGCCAAAGGTGGAATCATCGAACGTGGGCGAGCCGCTGTCGAATCGATGTCCTCCGCCTCTTCAAGTTCACCACCACCATGGGACTGGAATCCATTCCTCCAGCCATCTGTGCCGAAGAGCTTTGAACCCGTGACTGAGGATTGGCCGTCCAGTGAAATATGGTCACTGGTGACAGATGTAGAAGATGCTGAAGAGGAGGAGGATGAAAATGCCAACAACATGGAACAGGCCTGAGCTTTGAAAGAGTTGCACATATGAGAGCCGGGCTGCGAAGACCTACAAAAGGTCATTTTTGAATGTTTTCCCAAAGAGCTGCAGAGAACTGCAGGGGGGAGTGCGGTTCACCACAGATCGAGCCGTAACTCCAGTAGCATGTTCACCTGTAAAGCTTTGAAAAATCCATAAGTTGCAGTGCTGTGTAACATAGCAGGGCCACCTGCGCAAGAACGACTCGCCATTGCACAAATGGCTCAAGATGCTCCTGCAAAAAGGAGTATCAAGCAGCTGCGAAGCTGACCTGTGAAACCACGAAAACAATAGCTATACTCTATTGATTTTTTATGTTTTTTGGAGGTGTTGTGGATGTGTTTTGGATGTGCTTGGGGTGTGTTTTGTATATGTTTTTGGATGTGCTAAGGATATCTTTTCGATATTTTAGGCTTCCATTTTGGGAACCCATTTCTGGACATTTATATTTTGAATATGGTTTGAACCGGCTTTATCTATGGTTTGGATGTGTTGTGGCAGTGTTTTGGATGTTGCATAAACCGAATGAACAAGTATAACAAGCAGTAACAAGCACAGGAAAAAACAAAATCAGCAGAAACAGCAGCAAACGCAACAAACCACGTAAACCCACCATTTCTCACTTCCAGCTGCGAGAGCTCAGGGCAGTAGCGCTCTTGTGGGACACACAATGGGGAAACACCGATGCCAAGCAAAACGAGGGAGGAGAAGTGGGGCGAACAACGGGGAACACAACGAACACCACAGGGAAACCACAACTCTGGACTTCAGCTCTTGAGGACGCAACGGGGAAGCACAACTCCGGGAAGGCGCGGGGGGAACACAACGGGGGGAGCACAACAAATGAGAAATGCTGGGTTTATGGTGCTTACATGAAGAATAGCTATCTTCTTGAATATGACACTATATATTTGTCTTTTTTCTGTCTTTTTTCAATGTGTTTTCAATATGGTTTGGCTGTCTCATAGAAAAATCTTGAAAATAGTAAATACATTCGGTTTATTTATGCTTTATACTTTTTTCCCCGAAGCAGTGTGTCCACACTGAGGGGTTCTTACGGTAATAGCACGCGCCGTGCACATGAGTGACCGTGGATGATTTTGCATCACGTTGATTTCTTGGTTTCATGTTTGAAGACTGAAGCATGAACTCGTGTTGTTTGCAATGTGGTAGAAATGTTTGTTGATGTTTGTTGAAGGGCATGGAGTAAGAATTCATGCACATGTAGCCATGATTCATGTCTACATGTAGCCACAGAAGTATCAACTTGTTGAAAGGAAGATTCATGGGGATATGCTTTTCGACGTTGATTGGCCTTCTGTTTCATATATGTCATTGATATTTCATATTTATCAAAGGAAGTTTCGTAGAGAAACTCCGAGTTACAAACTTTCACATTCTCATTAGCCCACAGATCATTGTGTCAGGTGGGCACCTGCGCGAAGAGATCATTAAGTCACCTTCTCATTAGCCCAAAGATCATTGTGTCAGGTGGGCACCTGTGCGAAGAGATCATGAAGTCACATTCTCATTAGCCCAAAGATCATTGTGTCAGGTTGGCACCTGCGTGAAGAGCTCATTAAGTCACCTTCTCATTAGCCCAAAGATCATTGCGTCAGGTGGGCACCTGCGCGAAGAGATCATGAAGTCACATTCTCATTAGCCCAAAGATCATTGTGTCAGGTGGGCACCTGCGTGCAGAGATCATGTGCCTGAAGTAGAGTTGGAGGCTCAGCTGCTGCAGATTGCATTGGAATTGTTGCATCCAGGATGAGATTTAAACGTTAGGATTTGCACGAAACATTGTGTTTTTTTTGGGTAGACGGAGGTTCCGTTGCGGATTCGGATCTATCTCGAAAGGCGCTGGCAATGGGAGTAAGGCTCTCAAGGTGACTTTGTTGTTTCTCTGTTGACGCTGTGCTATTGTGTTTTGCATGTTTTGTTGAGCTTTGTGCAGTGGAACGGCTTCTTCAAGGCAAGTTCATCTGTGGCATTGTGTTGCGATTAGATCGTCTTTTGCAAGCCCGTGTTCGCAGTTTGTCTTGGAACTGCTACATCAAGGATCAGATTTGAATGTTGAGATTTGCAGGAAACATTGTGTTTTCTAGGGTAAACGGAGGTTCCGTTGCGGTGAAGAGTTGGCTCGCGCGCGCGACCGTCTTAGGCGTCGTCGTTTGGATTCGGATCTATCCCGAACGGCGCTGGCAATGGGAGTAAGGCTCTAAGGTGACTTTGTTGTTTCTCTGTTGATGCTGTGCTATTGTGTTTTGCATGTGTTGTTGTGCTTTGTGCATTGGAACTGCTGCATCAAGGCAAGTTCTTGTGTAGCACTGTGTTGCGATTAGATTGTNTATTGTGTTTTGCATGTGTTGTTGTGCTTTGTGCATTGGAACTGCTGCATCAAGGCAAGTTCTTGTGTAGCACTGTGTTGCGATTAGATTGTGTTTTGCACGCCAATATTTGCGGTTTGCATTGGAATTGCTACATCCAGGATGAGATTTGAATTTTAGGATTTGCACGAAACATTGTGTTTTTTCGTGTAAACGGAGATTCCGTTGCGGTGAAAGGTTGGCTCGCGCGCGCGACGGTCTTAGGCGTCGTCGTTTGGATTCGGATCTATCTCGAAAGGCGCTGGCAATGGGAGTAAGGCTCTCAAGGTGACTTTGTTGTTTCTCTGTTGACGCTGTGCTATTGTGTTTTGCATGTGTTGTTGTGCTTTGTGCATTGGAACTGCTGCATCAAGGCAAGTTCTTGTGCAGCACTGTGTTGCCATTAGATTGCGCTTTGCCAGCCAGTGATTGCAGTTTGCATTGGAGTTGTTGCATCAAGGATGAGATTTGAATGTTAGGATTTGCACGAAACATTGTGTTTTTTGGGTAAACGGAGGTTCCGTTGCGGTGAAAGGTTGGCTCGCGCGCGCGACGGTCTTAGGCGTCGTCGTTTGGATTCGGATCTATCTCGAAAGGCGCTGGCAATGGGNACGGAGGTTCCGTTGCGGTGAAAGGTTGGCTCGCGCGCGCGACGGTCTTAGGCGTCGTCGTTTGGATTCGGATCTATCTCGAAAGGCGCTGGCAATGGGAGTAAGTCTCCTAAGGTGACTTTGTTGTTTCTCTGTTGACGCTGTGCTATTGTGTTTTGCATGTGTTGTTGTGCTTTGTGCATTGGAACTGCTGCATCAAGGCAAGTTCTTNTATTGTGTTTTGCATGTGTTGTTGTGCTTTGTGCATTGGAACTGCTGCATCAAGGCAAGTTCTTGTGTAGCACTGTGTTGCGATTAGATTGTGTTTTGCCAGCCAGCGTTTGCAGTTTGCATTGGAATATATTGGAATTGTTGCATCAAGGATGAAGTTTTAATCAGGATTTGCAATGCAATGTCTGCAAATTGCACTGTAATGGCTGTGCCAAGGTTCCTCGGTGCCACGGCTGTGTGCGTAATACTAATGTGTTGTGATTTGGACAATGCACATCGTATTGGAATGGCTGCATCCAGGCTGCGATGGTGACTTGTGAGCAGATTTGTCCATTTTGGGGCTGGTGATTTTCCTGTGAAAAGTTTGACCAACTTATCAAAAAGTTTTCAAAATCGTGTTTTTTTCGGCTGTGGCGCTGTTGTGCGCAGTTCTGTTGTGTTTTGCAATTCAATGTCTGCAATTCGCAATGAAATCGCATTGTGATGGATGCGTCAAGGCTTCACGGTGCCACGTCTGCGTGCGTCATATCATTGTGTCTTGCAGCTGGACATTGCAAATCGTATTGTAATGGCTGCATCCAGGCTGCGATGGTGAATTGTGAGCAGAATTTCTCCATTTTGGGGCTGCTGATTTTCCTACTAAAAATCTTATTAAAAGTCTTCAAAATCGTGCTTTTTCGGGCTTGGCGTCAAGGTTCATGCGGTTTTGGAGCTGCAATTTCTGGCGCCGTTGTGCGTAGTTCTATTGTGTTTTGCAATTCAATGTCTGCAAGCCGCATTGTAATGGCTGCGTCCAGGCTCCTCGGTGCCACGGCTGCGTGCGGAATACTATTGTGTTTTGCAGCTGGGCATCGCAAATCGTATTGGAATGGCTGCATCCAGGCTGCCATGCTGACTTGTCAGCAGAAGTTTCCAGTTTGGCCCTGGTGATTTTCCTATTAAAAGCCTTATTAAAAATTCTTCAAAATCGCGCTTTTCTCGGCTTTGGCGTCGAGATTCGGTTTTGGAGCTGCAATTTCTGGCAACACATTGTGTAAAGATTTCTTTGTGTAAAAGCCTCTGTGTGTAAAAGCTTCTCTGCGCAAAAGCTTCTTTGTGTTGAGGTTCGCTGTGTAAAAGCTCCTCTGTGTAAAAGCTTCTGTGTGTAAAAGCTTCTCTGTGTAAAAGCTTGCTGTGTGTACAAGCTTCTTTATGTAAAAGCGTTTGTGTGTAAAAGCTTCTGTGTGTAAAAGTTCGCGCTATGTAAAAGTTTGCTGTGTGTAAAAGCTTCTGTGTGTAAAAGCTTCTGTGTGTAAAGGCTTTTGGATGTAAAAGGTTTTGTGTGTGAAAGCTTCTCTGTGTGCAAAAAATGTGTGTAAAAGGTTGCCGTGTGTAGAACCTTCTCTTTGTAGTACGAAGGAGTACTGGGAAGTGCTTTGTGCAAGCTTTGTAGTACGAAGTAGTACTGGCAAGTGCTTTGTGTAAGCTTTGTAGTACGAAGTAGTACTGGGAAGTTTTGTTGCAAGCTTTGTACTACGAAGTAGTACTGGGAAGAGCTTTGTGTAAGTTTTGTAGTACGCTGGGAATTGCTCTGTGCAAGCTTTGTAGTAGGAAGTAGTACTGGGACATGCTTTGTGCCAGCTTTGTAGTACGAAGTAGTACTGGGAAGAGGTTTGTGCAAGCGTTGTGGTAGGAAGTAGTACTGGGAAGAGCTTTGTGCAAACTTTGTGGTACGAAGCAGTACTGGGAAGAGCTATGTGCAAGATTTGTAGTAGGAAGTAGTACTGGGACGTGCTTTGTGCAAGCTTTGTAGTACGAAGTAGTGCTGGGAAGAGCTTTGTGCAAGCTTTGTAGTGCGAAGTAGTACTGGGAAGAGCTTTGTGCAAGCTTTGTAGTACGAAGTAGTACTGGGAAGAGCTTTGTGTAAGCTTTGTAGTGCGAAGTAGTACTGGGAAGTTTTGTTGCAAGCTTTGTAGTACGAAGTAGTACTGGGAAGAGCTTTGTGCAAGCGAAGTAGTACTGTGACGTGCTTTGTGAAGCTTTGTAGTACAAAGTAAGTAGTACTGGGAAGAGCTTTGTGCAAGCTTTGTAGTACGAGGTGGTACTGGGAAGTGCTTTTTGCAAACTTTGTAGTACGAAGTATTACTGGGACGTGCTTTGTGCAAGCTTTGTAGTACGAAGTAGTACTGGGAAGAGCTTTGTGTAAGCTTTGTAGTACGAAGCAGTACTGGGAAGTGCTTTGTGCAAGCTTTGTAGTACGAAGTAGTACTGGGACGTGCTTTGTGCAAGCTTTGTAGTACGGAGTAGTACTGGGAAGAGCTTTGTGCAAGCTTTGTAGTACGAAGTAGTACTGGGACGTGCTTTGTGCAAGCTTTGTAGTACGGAGTAGTACTGGGAAGAGCTTTGTGCAAGCTTTGTAGTACGAAGTAGTGCTGGGACGTGCTTTGTGCAAGCTTTGTAGTACGAAGTAGTACTGGGAAGAGCTTTGTGCAAGCTTTGTAGTACGAAGTAGTACTGGGAAGTTTTTTGCAAGCTTTGTAGTACGAGGTAGTACTGGGACGTGCTTTGTGCAAGCTTTGTAGTACGAAGTAGTACTGGGAAGTGATGTGGGTAAGGTTAAATGACATATGAGAAGAGATGGGATGAAGGCGAGGAGAGGTCAGATGAGATGAGATGAGATTAAGTGTGGAGTGCGAAGAGCGAAGTGTGAAGTGTGAAGCGTGGAGTGCGAAAAGCTTCTCTGTGTAAAGACTTCTTTGTGTAAAAGCTTCTCTGTGTAAGAGCTTCTCTGTGTAAAGACTTCTTTGTGTAAAAGCTTCTCTGTGTAAGAGTTTCTCTGTGTAAAGACTTCTTTGTGTAAAAGCTTCCAAGTGTAAAAGCTTCTCTGTGTAAGGACTTGTTTGAGAATGACTGGCATACGAAGAGGGTGAAGAGCTTAGAAGGCCTCCGTTGAGACAACCTGAGAAGAATGCAATGGCATTTAAAAAGGTGAGAACAGTTGTGATCAGCTGAGGAGAGTTGAGCAAAGAAGAAAAGACTTAAGATGAAATGAGCTGAGATGAAATGAAAGGAAATGAAATGAGATGAAAAAAGAGGACATCGAGAAGACACAGCATGGGATGAGATGAGATGGGATGCAATGGACCATGTCCGAGAATAGCTGCACCTGAGAAGAGTTAGATGAACTGAGAAGAGATGAGATAAGCTGAGATGACATTTGAAGAGATGAGAGCAGTTGTGATCAGCTGAAAATAGTTGAGAAAAGAAGAGAAGACATAAGATGAGATGAAATGAGATGAAATGAGATGGGATGCATTGGACCATGTCCGAGAATAGCTGCGAGACGAGATTGAAAGCCGCAAGACAAATTGAGAAAAGGTGGGAAGAGATGAGAATCGTTTCAAAAAAGTCGAGAGGAGATGAAGACACTGGAGCAAGATGATGGCGAGTGCGTTGAGCAGAGCTGCGACGCCGTGATTCCTCGCGCCAGCTCCTATAGGCAAAACGTGTGTTTCGATCCTATAGTCTTGAGCTTCTCTTCTTTTGGAAATTTCCGCCACTCGCCTCGTGCGGGTTTTACTTGTATGTAACATGTTCCAACCTAGTGACAACACATCTGCGATTTGTTGAATCAATATAGAAAAGCATGGAAAATGGAGATGTGCGGTATCCGACGCACACGCTGGATGATTTTGGCAGCGTAGTTGTCACCTTTGTCATCCTTTAGTCATTGAGCGTGGTCTTGCTATTACGATTGGCTGCCGAGCCCTATGACAAGGGCCAAGGAACGTATTACAAAGCCCCCCCTCCCGCTTCCCTCCCCCACCCCACCCACCCCACCCACCCCACCCACCCAACCCCCCAGGTGTCTTGTATTGCATGCAAAAACACCTTACATCTATTTTGATACACAGTCGTTGAGGTGCACGGTACCTAATAGTAAAGGCCCGGTGTTGTCAGGGTGCGCCATTTGGGCCCCGGCTTTTTTCCTGTAAATTTTTGCGTAAAGTGGCTTTTGTTGAATGTCTATGTCCGTTTCGACTGCGCAGGCTCGCACAAAGTGGTGGTCGAGGATTTTGCTTGCTTCTGGGCCGCGGCATTTTTCCTGTAAATTCTCGCTTAAAAGTTTCCTGCCGACGTGTCCATGTGTGTTTCGATGTGTTTCGACTCCGCAGGCTCGCACGGATTTGGGTCTGGACGTTGGCCATGTCGAAAAGTCTCGTTTTATAGCAGGCACCCATCTCCAAAAGAACTGTAGTAAGGTGCGTTAAAGGTGTCCAGGTCCAAAAGACATGTAGCGAGGTCCAAAAGTGTTCCCCCAGGAAATCAGCGCCCTGACCTCTTGACATGTTTGTTTGATCGATATATCTCTTGTATCGCGCCCGGCAAGCAAAATGCACCTTTTCAGCTCTTCTTCAAAAGTCCCACGCTGCCACCTTTGCTGTACGCACGCGGCCGTTGGCCCTAGACCCTGCTGTGTGCACAATGTACAAAGAGAACGAGGGAAACTATGTATATCTATGGGCAGTGGGAAAATTAAACGGGTACTACGACATGCTACGCCTGTACAATAGGGACTCTCACTTCCGGTTTGATGTCTGTTATTGACAGTCAAGAATCGAACAGCCACCCAGTCCTGTAGCCTTGTAAGACGATCCCGTCTGCAGAAAAATAAATTCAAATGGAGAGGTTCACATAGAGAAGTTCAAATTGAGCGTGAGCATAGCTGCAACTGCGATCAACTTTCCATGAAGAATTCATCGAATAAAGTTCACATAGAGTAGCGTTCACACAGAGTAACATTCACACAGAGTAACGTTCAAACGGAGCACATTCAAAAAGAGTGTGATCAAGGAGGTATTACTGCAGCATCAGTCGAGATGGTGGTGCCTAGCCAAAAGGAGCTTGGTAGTTNACGTTCAAACGGAGCACATTCAAAAAGAGTGTGATCAAGGAGGTATTACTGCAGCATCAGTCGAGATGGTGGTGCCTAGCCAAAAGGAGCTTGGTAGTTCTGCGCTGTAACAATTAATGTCTCCCGAATTGCCCTGTTCGCTGGATCAAAAGGAATATTAGGTTGGGTATTATCTGCCTGTTGGATAATTTCCCAAGCTTTACGCATATTTTCTGTTGTCCAAAATTTTCGGGGTCTANGCTGGATCAAAAGGAATATTAGGTTGGGTATTATCTGCCTGTTGGATAATTTCCCAAGCTTTACGCATATTTTCTGTTGTCCAAAATTTTCGGGGTCT
This sequence comes from Symbiodinium sp. clade C Y103, assembly GCA_003297045.1. NCBI lineage: Eukaryota > Dinophyceae > Suessiales > Symbiodiniaceae > Cladocopium > Cladocopium sp. clade C. The sequence goes on along the minus strand of BGPT01000172.1, from coordinate 444,916 downwards.
ACCTACTCTGCGCGTAGGAATTTTTGGTCTGGCAAGAATTGAGTCAAAAGTGACTTGGTGTTGTGGGTGCGCTCTAGGTCGCCTGAGCACATGGCCCAAAAGTTTTAAACGTTTGTCTTCGAGGATCTCAGTCAATGGCTTAATTTCTCGGAGTGGGCCAACCGACGGGACCTCTAAGGCGTCATTCGCTTGCTGATAGACGAACTCATGTATGTTGTTTCTCTTGATGAAAGTGGTATGTAAATTAAGAATCTTGCGCAATCCTTTTAGTTGAAAAGTGTCCAGCATCCGGCCAATATTTTTTGTAGGTTCAAGGGATTCCAACCCATAGAGCACACGGCTCACAATTACCGAATTGTAAACTAACAGTTTCCACTTTTTGTTACATCGAGCTTTGTTCCAAAAAATGTCTAGCCGTTTAAGAACTGGCATCGTGCTGGAGATTCTACGCCGAATTTCTCGCGCCGGGTCCGGCATATCTGTTATAACTGAACCAAGGTACTTTGCTTCTGTGGTTGATTTCATGTCAGTTCCGTTTCTGAAACGAATATTCCCCCGGGGTACGTTAAATTTGATGTAATTGCATTTGTCGTGATTGAGCCTAAGACGGAGGTATTCTGACTCCTTTTCAATCAGGTGAAGGAACGCTTGCCATCGTTTTTGAAAATGCTGCCAAGCCAGCACATTCTGCTCATTTTCGACACGGTGCAGAATCCAATGCACCTGCCACAACGCCGTGCACTTTTTCAACTTCGCAACTGCCAAAAGCGCTCCGAAGCTGAGGTGTTTTCATGTGTTTTCCACATTTTGATTTCAAAATGTGCTTCGCGCCACAACGGCGTGCACTCTTTCGACATCTCAACTTCCAAAAATGCTCCGAGGCTGAGGTGTTTGTACCTTTTGACTTCGACATGTGCTTGCGCCACAACGGCGTGCACTTTTCCATCTCTCATCTCCCCAAATGGCTCCGCACCTGCCGCTTTAGCGACCCTACTTTTCGACCCTCCGGAGCCACAAGACATTGGAAAAACAGAGGGTTTTGCATGGTTTTGCGACTTTTCTCCATACCCTTTCGCACGCTTGGATCTTCTTTCTTCTGACTTTCTCCTGTCTGATCTTCGCTCTTCTGACTTTCTCCTGTCTGAGCTTCTCTCTTCTGTGAGCTTCTCTCTTCTGTGCCTTTTCCCATCTCTGTTTTTCCATCTGTCCATATTGTCGGAAGTTTTGACTTCTAAACTTCCTTCAGCAAAGTTCAGAAAAGTTGTGGAAAATAATTGTGGAATTGTGTGCTGATGTGTTTTGTCTTGTATGCAATGTAAGTTTTTGTAACCAAACGCTGTGGTGTTGTGGAGGTCTATTTGGTCATCGTTTGGCGTGGCCAGACGGCGGTGCCCACAGGGTCACCATTGCCTCTAGCTGCACCAGCTCGTGGTGAGCGTTTGCTGCGACAGCGCGCCCTGGAGGTCTTGGCAGCAGAGGTGTCCAGTGACAGCGCAGCGGGCTGCAACGGGTGTGAAACCAATGTTTTGATATGTTTCGGCAATAAAAACAAAATCATTGTCAGAGCATTTGATGATATTTGATGGGTTATTCGATGGGGCTTGATGTGTTGGTCTTTTGATGGGTGTTGTACCCCTCGGGTGTTTTTTTTCCCTTGGGCCAGGGGCGCGTGGATATTGGAGTGGGTATGTATAGTGTCTTGACGCTTTCCACCCATTCTGGCAGCATGTCTGAATTTGGTAGCTTTGCAAGTTTCACCCAGTATTTTAGATGCAATCTTCACTAAGCAATCGTTCTTCGTGCGAAAGGCGTATGGTGATGCAACTCTGGCTTCTTCCTTGCGGGAAGATTTGCAAGACCGTGCTTCTGATCACATGGGTGCCACTTGGACCCACCGATTTTCAGCGTGTAAACTTGGTAGGCCAATCACATCTACTTCCTGCTGTTTCTTGTGACACGTTTATGTTCCTGACAGCGTGACAAGCAAAGTGAAACCGCGTTGGCATGTGACTGTGACTCCTCCGTGCCAGTCTCCGACTCTGCGATCAGGTTGATGCAGCTGTGGAGCATTCAGCGATGGGCCCACGATTTACTTGTCGCCTTGTGGACTTGGCACGGCTGGATGAGGCACCGTTTGCTGTATTTTTGTGCAGGCGTGGCCACATTCCCCAAACAGTGTCTCCACCCTAAGGGGTTATTACGGGAGTTGTTGAAGGCCAGGTCTCACACAAGAGTTCCTTCCGAGATTTCGATGTTCGTCAAAAGAGGTGCACCACTTTACCCTCATCGAAAGGTTTGGTTTTGCGGGCGCAGCGCTCACGTTTCTGGAGCCATGTACTTTCGCGTGGCAGTCGCAGGAGAGCGCTGGCATTCTGGAGGGTTAGAACCTCGTTTTGTGTGGCAGGCGCAGGACATCGAACACCTTTCACCGGCATGGTAGGCGCAGTGCTTCGTGCTGGTTGCTAAAACTTTGGCGGGCGTAATATTAGTGAAGTGAAAAGATGTCTGGAGGGGTCGAGATGACCGTTTTATGAAACTGTTGTCAGTTTTGGACTGTGCACCTGGTGATGATTCAGTGTGGCAGGAGCTGTATTTCTGGTGAGCAGTCACAGCGTCAGAGACCTTGACAAAAAGATGTCTGTACTGGTAGTTGTTTGGTTTTGTTCTATAAGGCGAAAACCCGGGAATTTTCGTTGATCCTGTCGCCTTTCGGTTCAAGCGCTGGCTGCTAGACGTAGTTTTTCTTTTTTGGTTTTACAGCAGCTGGTAGGGTTGTGTAGGTAGTTGTGGTGGAGAGTTCAAACCTGCTGCTTTCTTTCCATAATATGGTGCTGCTGTGACGCCTTTTTATTTGGATGTTTTGCCGGTTGTATGCTGGTTGTGTTCCCATAGGATGTCTCCAGAGGCAGAGGATGTTGTCTCTGATGGGCCAGATTTACGCCAACTTTTTTAGGAAAAATGTGGTGGTGGTGGTGGTGGTGGTGGTGGTGGTGGTGGTGGTGGTGGTGGTGCTCAGCTGCCTGCTTTGTATAACCTTGCCATTTTTTCCACGTGCAGCTTCTTTCCGTGACCTGGCGCTTTTCGAGAGCAGCGGAATATTTCAAAGGAACAAGGCTGTCACCTAGGATCGTAGTTGTTTCAAATTCTTGACTGTCTTGCTCGTCTCGCGCGCAATGTTTGGTAAAATTCTAGCAGCCCTCTCGTCATTTTGTGCATGTTGGATCGCTCTAATTGTGGCCCGGTGCTTATCGCTCGTTTGCCCATCTTGTCGCTTTGTGCGTGTCGGATCGCTCTTGTTGTTGCGCGGTGCTTATTTTGACGTCTCTCGTCGCTTTGTGCATATCGCATCGCTCTTGTTGCGGCGCGGTTCTCATGGTGATGTCTCATCGCTGGCGCGGCCATCTGGTCATTTTGTGCGTGTCGGATCGTTCTCCTTTTGGTGCGGTACTCATTTTGATATCGCCCGTGCGTGATTCTACTGTCAGCAGCCCCACAAGCAACGCAAAAAAACAACCAAGCGCAAATACCATGTGCCACAAGTCAGAAGCAGCGCTATGAAGCACAAATGGAAGGGGTCACTTCGAACTTGCAGCCGCATCAAAGCCACAAATCTCTGAAGCAAGGAGGGAAATCGATAAATCACACAAGATTCCACCTGCGTTCAGCTTTTCAAGTCGTGGATGGAACAACAGCAGACTTCCACCCCGGCCCCAAACATGACATCAGCTCTACAGCTGACCAGCGCTGCCCGTGCTTTCCTCTCCCCTTAAAGGTGCGAGCGGGTGGGGGAAACAACAGCAACAATTGTCAAAAATCAAGTGGCCCCAACCAAATCCAAATAAGAAACGCAGTGTGCATAGCAAAAGTGAAGACGAATAATGGAGAGCACATGACCAACAGCAATGCTCCCCAAGAATCTCACCAAACATGTGGCTGGGCAGGCCATTCCACAACCCGTTAATCCTTTTGCAAGGGCAGATTGTTCATTTTGTTGCGTGACTTTGTGCGTGTCGGATGGCTCTCGTCGTGTTGCGTTGCTCATTTCAAAAAAAATATATATAATTTGTATAACTGACAGGGCCTTTGTGCAGAGCGAGTTCGTTGACAGGATTTGTGTGCACAGACAGAGATCCCGTGAATTCCTTTTAACTTTTAACCATCCTTTGTGCAGAGGTCTTGCGCGTTCCCTTCAAGAATCCTTTGCGCGTTCCTTTTGAGGGTCCTTGTGGATCCTGCGAGGTCATTGAAACAGTCATTGAAAAGAGACAGAAGTACTGTAAGTACTTCCCTCGGATCCTTGCCCTGACCTCCTGAGTTTCAGTAAAAAGAAGGATCCTTTGTACAGAGATCGCGAGAGTTCAATTTCGGGATCATTGTGCAGAGAGCTTGTGGATTCCATTAAATACAGGATCCTCGTAGACAGAACTTGCGAGTTTCCATACAGTTTCCTTCTGCAGAGATTGTGCATTCGCTTTGAGCGGCATCCTTGTTCAGGGATCGGTTAATTCCCTAAAGCATTGAAGCATCTTTGCGCAAAGATCTAGAGGAGGTCATATCCAGGACCCTTTGCGAGAGATCCGTTGAGTTCCAGTAAAGGCTTCCTGAGAGTCATTGAAGGACACCCTGGTATTGAGATCCTGCGGGTCCCTTTCAAGGATCCTCTGTGCAGAGGCCTTGTGAGTTCCTTATCGGATCGTGTACCTGGCTTTCCATTGCAGGGTGTCACTATGCTCAAACAGTCACAAACCTTGCGCGCTTGCAGCCGCATATTCAGTAGTGGTAGGACCTGGATTGCGGCAGCTGTACCCCTTGGCCTAATTGCCTGGACAGTTGTTGCCAGCCACCCTTGGCTCCCTACCAGGGTGGCAGGATTTGTGACTGCCCGAGTGAAAGGGAGCGAGGTCCTTGACACGGCCCTTATACAGAGATCCTGTGAAGCCCCTGGTTCTTCCCAACCACATAATGGGAACATTGACCGAGTCAGCAATTAAGCGAGTCTGCAACAGCAACTAAAAACGCACGAGTCAGCAACTAAGAAAGTCGGAGCCAGCAACCAAGAATCAGCAATTAAAACGCCCGAGTCAGCAACTATCCGAATCAGCAACTAAGGACGTCGGAGTCAGCGTGAGCCCCTGTGTTTTTTTCGGGTACTGCAGCTCCATGGGGTCGCCAAAAAAGGGTCTCTGTTTTTGCGGTTGCGGGCCTCGATCTGGGAAAGTTGTCGGCAAAAAGCGCGCCGGACTGTAGCAGTAGCTCGATTTGCAATTCGAAACGCTAAAAAACTGAGGCGTTGGGAGGACTTGTGGAAGATGAGGTCGGCAAAATGCGCGCAAGACTGTCGAGGGAATTCGCTTTCACAAAAAAAAGAAAAATGGTGGGGCGCAGCATGACGCGAAATCGTCCCCATTGTCAGCGCTGCGCAAATGTTGGTCCATTTGCTGCGACACTCCTGTATGCGGATTTGAAACCGGTTGTGACAAAATGCATTGCCACGGCTGCGCGCAGGAAAGCATCGGTGATGAAGCCACTCTCCTGCTATGCGGGGTTGCAGCTGGAGGCTTCTAAGAGAAGAGTCGGGTTGCAGAAACCACAGAAGGGAGGCAGTTCAGAGGAGGGTCAGAGAAGAAGTAGCCCAGATAAGAGGCTGCTCAGAGAAGAAGTATGAGACAAGAGGTACCCCAGCAGAGGTCGCCCAGTGAAGGAGTAGATCACCAAAGAAGTAGCTGACTCATCCATCCATTCATCCATCCATCCATCCATTCATTCCTTCATGCATCGATTCACTGATTCATTGAATCGTTGATTCGTCGACTCATTTTTCACTGATTCATTGAACCCTTGATTCATTGATTCAACGATTCATTGCTTCATTGCCTTCAGCCTTTCATTGATTTATTGGTTCACTGATTCATTCATTCATTCTTTCATTCATTCATTCATTCATTCACTCACTCACTCACTCACTCACTCACTCACTCACTGATTCATTGATTCACTGATCCATTGGTTCACTGAATCATCGATTTAGTGAGTGGTTGATTCAGCGATTCACTGATTCATTGGTTCGTTGATTCATTGGATCATCGGGGCATTGATTCATTGAATCATCGATTCATTGGTTCATGGGTTCATTCGTTCAGTTGCGCATGGATTTTTTCATTCCATGTCATTGGCATCTCAACCACCATTTGCTCATTCGTTGATGCACCTCACAACTTCAACACTTCATTGCTTCTGCATCTCCCAAAACTTCGGGCAGGCCATTGATTCCGTATAGCCATTTCTTTTTGAAACTTCCGCCCCGGCATGGGCCAGGCACTATCTAACAATCTGGTGTGTAGAGGTTCTGCAGTAAGGTCCCCAGGCCCTAACAGGATCCGCGCACAGAGATCACGTCAGTCCGTAAAGATCCCTAAAGAAAGTTTTTGCACGCAGAGCCTGCGAGTTCAGTCAAGCGGTTTTGCTCAAAGTTCCTGTGAATTCTTTTGGCGGATCGTTGTGAAGAGATCCTGTGAGTTCCGGTACAGGATCTTATCTTTGTGCTCAAATTTTGTGACATCTTTTCAAGTCCTCACTTCCTGGGGTTCTTTGTACAAAGTGCGTGTGTTTTTTCAAAAAAGGATCTTTGCACAAGGATCTTGTGAGTTCCTTGCGACCCAGTGTATATATTTGGAAATCCTGGTAGTTCCTCTGAAACGTACCCTTGTACAAAGTTTGTTGTGAGTTCCTTGCAAGGGTCCTTGTGCATTGATCGTATGAAATTCTTCACAGACTTGACGGGGCCCTTCTGCAGTTGTCTTGTAAATTCCTCTCAAGGATCCTTTGGGCGGGTTCCTTTCCAAGGAACCCTCGTGCAGAGGTCCTGTGCGTTGCCACAAAGGGTCCTGATCCTGCGCACCCCTTTCAATTATCCTTGTGCAGAGGTCCTGCGAGTTCCCCCCAAACCTGTCCATTGCACAAATTTTGTGAGTCTTTGTATCGAGGTTTTGTGCGTTTGATTCAAAAATCTCTGTATACGTCCAACAAACTGACTTTCCCCAAACTACTTACCCCACACTGTTTGGGGACCCTTGCTTCATTCAGCACAAGTGAAGACCCACACACACAGATTCACACACTTAACATCACTTGACATGGTCACTGCAGGAGGAAAGCGGCCAAGCTGCAGTAAGAGCTGCATCAACGTCATTTACAGCCATTCCCAAATGCTGTCATCGTTAGGGACTTGTATGCCGGGTAGCAACTCCAACCATCCACTACAGGTTTTACATCCACGATGTGCCCTGGCGATCCACCAGAATTCAATTTGGTGGAAACGGTGGAAAGTAGGACCAGTTTGGAACAGTTTTCTGTTTCTTTTTAGCCAGTGGTGCTTTCATCCAAGGCCGTGCGCGGTCCACAACAAGCCAATCAGTGTTTGTAGCATCCTGAGATTCTGAACTACCAGAGGCAACAGTCAAATTATAAGTGAAAAAAGTGCTTGCCTGCTTGCGGATAAGCATGGGCACAGTGTGCTGAATTGATTTCACTTAAATCTTGGCAGGTGAGCCACAAGGACAAGTCTATGCGGCGGAAGAAGTCGACACCTTGGAGAATTTGAAACAGAACTTTAACAGAACTCTTGTACTGCCAGACTTCGGGGACTTGAAAACAATGAGGGATCACATCGGGATACAAGACCTCCACTGCCTACACCGTTGATTTTTTTGGGGGGCAGGGCCTGGTCCTGGAGCAACGATGTGGCAAGTTTTGAACAGTTTCCCAGGCCCACGGCAGCCTCAGAAAAGACGCTCTTGGAGTCGGTGCCTTGTCAGTTTCAAGTCTGCGGTCGGAAGCATCTCGACAACTCTAGGTTCAGTAGGATGCAGCAGACACTTTTTCATCTGGTTGCTGGCAGCCCTTGACACCCTGCAATGGCGCACGGAATGCACCGTTGAGTCTGCTGTTGGTATGTCTGGACAGGCTCAAGTTTGTAGAAAATCAGGCGTGATTTCTTCAAAATAGATGTCTAGACTCTAGACATCTCTAGACACGAACGTCGCACCTTCAACCAGTCAGAGGATCTTACTGCTGCATTGGCTGCTGCAAGACGCTTGCTGAAGCAAGACTTGTCAGAGGTACCTAGATTGGGCTTGCTTCGGTTCATTCACCGTCCAAACTCGCAAGGAAACTCGCAAGGACAACTTACAACACGTTTCTCATTCCATGCGCCAATTTTCGTCCTCTGGCATTCAGGATTCTTGAAGTCCATTGTCCGTGAATGTTTACAATGTTTGCCATTCCAATGGTGTGTTTGGGTCCTGGAAAGGAATCACATCGTGATAGATGCCCTTGGGGGGCGAAGTTTGTTGCGTGCTTGGAACGCTAGGAACATCTTGAACATTCATGACTGATGTTGAGCGTTCGTGAAAGTAAGCCATGCAGGTTCTAAATCCAAGTCCATCTTCGAGAACAATTCCGTCTTCCGGGAACCTTGACCAGCTGGAAGTTCAAAAAGGACCTGAGTGGTAAATCCTGCGGCACACGGCTGAAGAATTGTACTTTGACGGACCTTCTTGACCTTCTTGACATTGGCAGCGTTGACAAGCTATGCAGACGCACACTTTGCATTCGATAGGATTCTGATTTATCATGATTTATCTATCTATTACGGTGAGAACACTTCAGGTGCCATCCCCGGGCTTGGGACTGCAGGACTCCTACATCTGGCAAGCGGTATCCGAGCGCAAGCACTTGTACATAGCGGGGACAAAGTCCCAGTGTGTCTAGCGGTCAAGCCGGACTACACCATGAGTGTTCAGGCCGGGCTCAAATTGTAGAATTCACCTTCAGCGCCTCTTCATCAGCTTGTGTGGGACTGGGAACAGCCTAAACAAATCCAGCACACGCAAAAATTAGGCCTCACAATTTCCTGTATCGGATTCGTTGAGACAGGAAGTGTTGTCATGCTAACCTTTCGCATGAGTCTTGATTGAAGCCCTTCTGTTGGCAATTCAAGACTTGAAGAAATCAATTACAAAGTTCACAAACTCCAAAGAGATCTAAACAAACAAAAGTAGTTCAAAAAGAACTAGCTTATTTTGAGTTTTGCTACTTTTCTTGAGAAGTTCCTCCATCCGAAGAATGTAAGAATTGAAGAGGGTAACCATGATTATGCAGGGCAATCTCAGAACACGTGTTTAACTGTCACTTGGTTTTGATTGAGCACTTTGACTTCAGGTTTCTGATGAAGTTCGAACGTATTCACTGACTGACATAGACCAGGCCGGCTTCAGTGCAGGAGAATGTGTAGACTTCGCAGTTGGCACGGGTATGGGTGGTACAGCCGTCCACCGAGTGGAGCTTTGCGCACTACCCCTGAATCTCCCAGCGCAATCTATTTTCTCCACTTTTTTGCAGAAAATTATTTGCGACTCTAACTCATGAAGTTGCCAGTTCTCCAGCATGGTAGCTGTTTCGATGCTTCATTACTTCACACGCCTCTATATAATCCGATATGAAGCTGCTTGTGCATGTGGCTATGCAGAGCAACTCATCTTGGAAGCCTTTGCTTCATGCAGGCTTTCGAAGTTTTCTTGCTTCTTGAAGTTTCCATATGAGTTGAGTTTCTGTCTCTTTCTCGGTTTCAGATGCGGTGTCTTCATCCCACAAGGGTCTCTCTGTTGCACCCGATAAACTTTGTCCTGTTGCCCCTGGCCCAGCTGGCCACCCTTCAATGTATCCACACTTTCTTGAACAACTCGCAAGGGACTCAGTTGTGACGCTTCGGGGCCTTTTTTGAGATCTCACCAAATCATTGCAGAGAATTTTTTTGCCGCCAGCAGGTGGCATCTGGTGAAAAGGCGCTGGCTCTCCTCCATGGATGCTTGAGCTGCAAGCCACCATCACGGATATGTGCACTGAAGATGAAGGATGGAAATTGACGCTGGGCCCGACAGTGTCTGTGTATGAGTTGTATGCGCGTGTGCGTGTGATACTACGCGGCTATGATTGCATATGATAAAGTACCAGTAGTACCGCAGAAGGCGGTGGCGAAAGTTTCAAAAATATTCAAAAATAGGAAACCTATAGGAGAAGTTGGTTGTTGTGAATGGTGGATGGCAGAGCGAACCCACTGATGGACCGACAAGTGGTTGGAGGCAGCGCAGTGTAGTTGTGATGTAGTGTGCTTGTACTTGTGGTTGTAGTTGTAGATTGTAGTTACAGTTGCAGTCGCAGTTGCACTTGTGGTTGTAGTTGTAGTTGTGGTGCAGTGCAGTGTTGTGTAGTGTAGTTGTAGTGGCTATTGTGGTTGTAGTTGTGGTCGTTGTAGTTGTAGTTGTAGTTGCAGTTGCAGTTGCAGTTGTAGTTGTAGTTGTTGTGCAGTGCAGTGTAGTGTAGTTGTAGTGGCTATTGTGGTTGTAGTTGTAGTTTGTAGTTGTAGTCGTTGTAGTTGTAGTTGTAGACGTTGTAGCTGTTGTAGTTGTAGACGTTGTAGCTGTTGTAGTTGTAGTTGTTGTAGTTGTAGTTGAAGTTGTTGTAGCTGTTGTAGTGTTTGTAGTTGTAGTTGTCATGTAGTTGTAGCTGTAATGCAGTGTAGTGTAGTCCAATTATAGTGGTCAGTGTAGTTGTAGTTGTAGTTGTAGTGCAATGCAGTGTAGTGTAGCGCAATTGTAGTGGTCAGTGTAGTTGTAGTTGTAGTTGCTGTAGTTGTAGTTGCAGTAGTTGTAGTTGTAGTTGTAGTTGTAGTTGTCATGTCGTTGAAGTTGTAGTTGTAGTTGTAGGTGTCGTTGTAGTGGTTGTTGTAGTTGTAGTTGTAGTGGTTGTAGTTGTAGTCGTAGTTGTAGTGGTAGTTGTAGCTGTAGTTGTAGTGCAGTGCAGTGTAATGTAGCAATTCTGCGGGACTAGCTCCATTTTCCAAGTTGGCAACATCAAAAACGAAGCAATTCTGCGAGGCATCCTGCAAAAATGGAAAGTTGAGCGTGCAGCTGACGGCCTCGTGCCAATGCATTTTGCGATTTTTCCATGCCATGTCTCTAAAGTATTGCGCCTGCCACGAAAAAGTGAAGCCGGGTCGTACAAAGTGCTGCACCTGTCACGCAAAATCATTTTAGCAAACCTGAAGGTTTAATGTTCCAAAATGCAACCCCTCTCAGGAAATCAGCGCCCTAGCCTCTTAACATGTTTGCTTGAAGTGTCTCTTGTATTGCGCCTGCCACGAAAAATGCATATTTGCAGATCCGCTTCAAATATCCCACGCCTGCCATCGTTTTTGAAAATGCTCCAAAGCCCACACATTTGATTCATTTTTGACAAGGTGCAGAATCCCTTGCGCCTGCCACACAAAACGAAGCTTCAACATGCAAAAGTGGTCCGAACCCCTCATTTTTTTACGATTTTCACTTCNTTGCGCCTGCCACACAAAACGAAGCTTCAACATGCAAAAGTGGTCCGAACCCCTCATTTTTTTACGATTTTCACTTCCAAATGTGCTTCGCGCCACAACAGCGTGCACTTTTTCGACATCTCAACTTCCAAAAGTGGTCCGAGGCTGGTCCGAGGCTGACACTTTTTAACACTTTTCACTTCCAAACGTGCTTCGCGCCAGAGCGCCGTGCACTTTTTTGACATCTCAACTTCCAAAAGTGCTCCGAACATAGCGTGTTTTGTCACTTTTCACTTCCAAATGTGCTTCGCGCCACAACGGCGTGCACTTTTTCAACATCTCAACTTCCAAAAGGTCCGACGCTGAGGTGTTTTGACCGTTTTTACTTCCAAATGCGCTTCGCGCCACAACGGCGTGCAATTTTTCATATCTCATCTGCCCAGATGGATCGGCACCTGCCGCTTTAGCGAGCCTATTTTTCGACCCTCCGGAGCCACACATCATTGGAAAAACACAGGTTTCGGGAGTTTCCTACCTTTTCGCCCACCTGCATCTTCTCTCTTCTGCTTTTCTCCGCGTCTCATCTCTTCTCTTCTGACTTTCTCCATCTTCTGACTTTCTCCCCGGCTGTGCTTTTCCATCTGTCCATATTGTCCGAAGCATAGCTTCTAAATTTCCTTCGATGACCTAGCATCGGCGTTCGCATTTCTTTCCAACATTTTTCACACCCTGTTTTAGCTGTTTGAGGGCAAGCGCGACCAAGACCTTCTGCATTCCATGGTGTTCCTGCATTTGATACTTTTTTGTTGGCTGGGGATGGCTATGTTGTTGCCCAAATCTACCCTTGAATCCTCCGGCTGTCAGCTTCTTTGATGTTGAGGTTTAGCACTTTTGCCTTCCGAGGCTTGGCCTGGAATGCGCGGTCGTGGGTGTGGACATTGCATGCCATGTCAATTATGCAAATAACACGCAGCTGCATCAACATGCCAAAATGCCACAAACATGCGGTCAGTGTCCTCCAGGAAGTTTTCGCGCGAAACAATGTAAGTAGGCCTGCAGTGCGCGCAGACACACACACACACACACGCTTCATAAACATGATTATCACAAAAGCGAGCGGACTTGCTTTTCCAAGGACAAGGATGTATCCGGCCGACAACATGATTCGTTGCCGCGTTTGCCCCCTTCATTCATCATCATCATAATCATCATAATAACAATAATCATCATCATAATAATATAATCATAGTTCACAATTATTGTTTATCATGGTTTTACACACGTGCAAATGCCGCATAGTGCACTGTGAGTCTATCTATATGAATAGGAAGAACAATAGCAATAACAAGAGTAGTAAAATGATACCAGTAATCATAACAATCATCGCCATGACTTTGAAATTATGTCGTCATTTGTGAAACTGCACAAACAGCAGCATCTTGGATGGTCTTTTTCTTTTTCACTTTTTGTGGTTGGAGTGGATAAATTAAATGCCCAATCCAGAAGTGGCCTTAAAAGCAGTTCCTCGAACAACAAACATTGTTCTCGGCCACCTTTTTTGCATTGGTATCCTTGATTTGGAATCGTTCCTGCTGCTTCGAACAGCAAGACCCGACTCTCCAGGCCACCCAGACGCACTGTAACAAGCATAGGCAGCGCTTGCACAGATTTCCTTTCTGGAATCAGAGAGTCTCGGTTGTCATGAACAGGGCCAGGAGGGTATAGTCTACGGTGCAAGTGCAATGGTGCAACCATTATATAAATCCATAAAAAGAGGAAAAACAAACAGCCAGCCAGCCAGCCAGCCATAAACATCCATCAAGTTACCCAAGGAACTAAAACGTTCGAGTTTGAGTTGCAGAGGGCATGCAGAATGTAGCCACCAGTGAAAGCAAAGAACACTGAAATCAAACAGGACAACATTAAGTGCACAAATAGAATGCACATACGATTCATAAACCCCACCCTTAAAAAGTACGACGAAACCCTGAACCTAATTTGCACCCTCTCCCCAGTTGAACTCCAACTCTTCTGGGTTTTCTCTTTGTTGATGTGTTTGGTTCTTTTTCTTGCTGTTTTAGGGGTGGTTGTGGGGAATTGAAGAAGATTAGATCCCGAACTTGCAGTTCCTTCAAGACATTTCATTCAATACTGTATGCCTCCAAAACTATCGCACCAAGGGGTTAGTCCAGCAACAGGCTGACGCTTGAATTAAAAACATGATTGAACTTGCATCTTCCATTTTGAGGTCCTCCTAACAATTTCAAGGAAAAATATATTCTCATTCAATTTCAATTGCAATCACTTGAAGTCAACTTTAATAATTCAACTTCTAAAACAAATTCATTGCAACTCAACTTCCGAAACAAATTCAATTCAAACCCAGAACTCAGTTCAAATTGATGAATCAGCTTAGATTTCAAGAAAGTCAAGTCAAATTCTGCCTCACTTCCCATTCAATATCAGTTCAATCATGTTCAATCACAAATCAAATTCTAATCAATTCCAATTCAAAGTTACGTTGCAGTGTGTAAAGTCAGTTCCGATTGAAATTCAATTCGAATTTCTTAAAACCATTTAGACTCAAATTCAAAATCATTTTTCATTCAAAGTCCGGTCAAATTAAATCAGCTTAAAGTGAAGTCAAGTCAAAGTCAACTCAGAGAGCGTTTCATGACAACATTTCTCAATCGCCCAAACAGTTTTATCTTACTACATGTGGGGGTCCCTGGGGCGGACAATGTGTTTGGGGAGATATACACTTTGCTACACTGTTGGGGTGGTATTCATCAGATGTCAACATAACACATCTGCAACATGGCCTTCATACGCAGAAATCTGGAAAGGTTTTTACAAATAAGAAACCTCTGGATTCATAGAGGAGTTGTGACCTTGAAGAAAAACAGGGCCTCAAGTATACAGTACCCACGGCGAGAAAGCTTTGAAACAACCGCGCTTCGATTCACTCCACTTCCCTGTTCTTATAGGCGTGGTAGGAGCGGCATGAAGCTACCAAAGTTGAGAGGTGGCAGCGGGATGCAGCGGGTGCGTAGATTGCTCACCAAGTGGAAAAGATTCACGCGTTTTGCATGTGACACAATGTCACACAATGTGGATCTCAGTGGATGTCGCGCGTCGATGGGATCGATGGGGAACTTTGTGGTGGCTCTACTGACTCTACTGACTTTACTGGCCATACAGAGGTGCACAAGCGATGTGCTAGCACTGAACAAGCTCTCACTGAGCGTCCTTGCACAGCGCACAGTCATCAACTGCTTGAATCGCGAACAAATGGTTTCCATATCATATCACCTAGAGTGGAAAAAGGAATAGCGCCTTCACATTTCATTGCATGTCCATAGCAGATGTTGCCTGGAGTGCAGTTGTATTATCCTGTTTTGGGACACAGCAATGGATGCCGCAGTTGGTTCCTGACCTCTTCGTGCGGTGCCTGCTGCATCTTCGTCAATGTGCGGAGGATGTGGAGAAGCATGGCATGTCACAAGGCAGCTCGGGCTGGTTTCAAACGACTGGAAATACGACATAGACGTACACCTTGTCCTCAGCGACTACTGTAGCACAGCATATACACAAACGTCAGGTGAGCACAAGACTGTAACATGCTCATGATGCAGCACATCTCCTCAAGACTCTGAGGTCCAGTGAAGAGAGCTTCTGCACTGTCAGGTTGGGTGAGAAGGGATCCGTCGGAAGTGACGGAAGACGGTGGTTCAGTGTATTTCAGTGTTGTTTTCAATATTTGCCCTCTGGCAGGTGGATCAGGTGGTAAGATTGCTGCCGAGGCACAGGGACCCACAACGAATATTTTGCAGGAGACCGCTTTTCCCCAAGCTGAAAGTGGGATGTTTTGGGGGCCTCTTGGATCTCTTACTACGGAAGGGTTGGGTCCTTGCGAGGGTGCCAGTGCCATGGCCAGGAAGCTGCATGCTTTTGCTTCTAGGATGTGCCGATGTGCCTATTTTGACAGTCTGGCTTTTGTGAACGAAGCCCAAACCTAAGATTCCTCATTGTAGGCTGTTCCACAGCTCCTGCGGCTGGTGGAGTTGTTGCTGGTGCTGTTGCTGTGGTCCTGCTGCTGCTGGTGGTGTTGATGGTGTTGATGGTGTAGATGGGGGTGATACATTTGGTGAGCTTCGTAGAATATTGGTCATGGTTTACCTTACCTCAATCAGGTTGATGGCACGACATGTCAGCTCCGGCGCGATGGTAGCCCATGGCTGGGGTGGCATGGATGTTTAAGGGTGCCAAGTGTCCATGATGCGCGAACCTGGCAGCCTTCACCAGACACAGCAGTTTGGCGGCTTGTCCATTGCTGCCTTCGGCTCACTCCTGGGAAAGGGCAGGCAGATTAGGGCCCCCAATAACACCACAAGTTCCGCAAACAGCAATGTATTTTTGCACCTCACCAGCTTCCGTAGTCAGATGCATGTCCACTGATATGCAAAGCACCACTGCAACGGCACTGCCGCTTGGAGCATTGTTCTTTCAGCGCACTACTTTGCAGTGGATATGGAGGAGCTGGCGCCCGCTGAACCTGTAACGACGGAATTGTCGTGTTCAACAGCCAGAGCATCCTGTTTGCAAGGGGTGGTGAGGGTTTTAGGATGCAGCCGCGTATGCCAAAGAGAAGCGCATGAAAAAAGCAGGATCAAGTGCACAATATTGCACGCTCCCAATCCCAAACTTCCTTTGTTTGTGACCGTATGAGAGCCCGCCTAGTGAGCAGATCAATTTGCAATCCAGTATTGCATCCTGTTGCATCCTGTTGCATCCTGTTGCATCCTGTTGCTGAGGATGTCAAGACTGAGCCTGATGCGCGTGGAAGGCTGGGGGCAGGCAGTTTCTGGAAAAAAGGACGCAGACTGTTTTGATACGTCTACTGTGTTCAATTCTGTTTTCACTGCTTTCAATGTTCTTTATCTTTTCAATTTTTGCATTGCTTTTCATTGGTGCTACGGGTAGCTTGATTTGTGCTGCGTCGAGCTGCCAGGATGGGCACCAGGTCATGCTCCGGAACAACCACACCTCAAGTGCTGCATAGCCAATTTCCCAGTCGTGCAAGCACCTAGGCTTTGAAATACGGATCTGGTTGGTGAGTCAGTTGACGTTGCTCCCTTTGGCTGCTTGATTTTTTGGTCGGTTTCTCACAGATTCTTCTTGACTCCTGCCATTCCAGGCTCACGGTACCTGAATGCAAGCATCGATGATGCAGCCTCTTTGAAACTTGGGCTTTGGCTTGAGACATTTCTTATTTTCCCTAGGGGGCAGTTTTGGCCTACGGACTCTAGACTACAGTACCCAGGTCTGATTGAATATAGTGCCATGTTGCTTTATATACATACTTTATATGCACCCAGCCTCACAGCAAGGCGCCCCCATCCGTCAATCATATCAGCTGGAGACTTTCTTCAATATGTTCAGTTCAATATCTTCAGTGGCTTTTCAGTCTTCTCTTTGTTCATATCCGCCTGAGGCCCCGAACAATAGTGGCTACACACGCGCAACCTGCAGCACCTTGGATGAAGCAGCTAGAAAGTTGGCTTGCCCGTGCCGGGTTGACAAAGAGGGTGAATTTCTGTGTCTTCCGATGTCTTCGCTATTTTTTTGGGCAGGTGGTCGCTGGTAATACCTGGGGTGTGTGGCAAGCACCGCATTTGCTTCAAGTGTCTTGTCTGAAGGGGCAGTGGGTACCAAATGGATGCTCGTTTTCCAAGTTGCTGCGTCTTGCCCAAATTGTGTGGGTGTAACACGTGAGAATCGTAGCTTCTTTTCTAGATTGTTCCAAGTTGGATGGGCTGTCTAGAAGCACTCTGTTTGTCGTCCTCAACACCTTCGCCAGTTGCAAGACATCTCGAGATTTTTGCCCCTGCAATCACCCAGCGATCTGAACTTCATCCCTCAGGTCTTTTTTTCTCAAAACCATGAGTTGTGGTGAGCAGCTGAGGCATGGCCTATGACCTCCCAGTGGCAGCCTGTGGTCTCTCTACCAGTACCTTGTCTGCATGGAAAACTGATCAAAATCGCAGCATGCATAGCAACAATAGCGATCCATACTTACCTGAACATATATATATATATAGAATATTGAATATAGTTGAAGAGCGTATGAATGGTAACGCGTATGAAATGTGTATGACAGGCTATCAAATGCGATCAGCATGAAGCACCTTGAGGAGCGAGCTCCCCTTGCGGGGCCTTGAAACTTGCTACTGTACTACTTGCGGTAGTAGGTGGTAAGTGCTTGTCATTGCGAATCGGCAGTGATTTCACAGAATATATATATATATGTGTAAATTCATGCATATATATATATATATGCATACACATATGTCTATATATATATACTGTATATATTTGTATATATTTGTATTCATACATGTATTAATAAATATATATATGTATATATGCATATATACATGCACATATATATATATATATATGTCTATATATTGAAATATGTATATGTATATATATATATATCTCTATATGTATGTGTATATGTTTATATATGAATATGTATGTACATACATATTTGTATTTATTTTTGTATATATATATATATATAAAAATGTAAATTTATTTATTTGCTAGGCCCCCCTCAAAACCTACCTTTTTTGCATTTTGACTGGTATTTACAGTGTTTTTGGTATATTTTGTAGCTTAAAAATGCCGTATTTTTTGAAGTTATTTTCAGGATTTGGACATTTGAAGTTGATGATGTTGGAGATGATATATGTAGATATGATGTCATGTTTTGCTGGTATTTGCTGTGTTTTTGTTTTGAACATTCTATTGTGATCTTAGCAGATACCCACAATTTAGTTATCCAAAAAATGGCAACGGCGCTGTGGTGATATGCACATTTTCAGGTTTACACGGGTTTTTACAGTGGTTTTGTGTGTTTTTGGTTATATGCGAGATTCTGGAATTTCAGGTCATTTTAGCATTGTGAGCATTTCACATTGATGAGGTGTGATCTGATATCTATAGATACCATGCTAGATTTTGTTGCTATTTGCAATATCTTTGCCCACCATATTCTGAGCAAAGCAGATGGTTGATATTCGAACATGCAAATATATAATGGGCACAGCGTTGATGCTAAATGTAAAATTTAGGATTGGCATTGGTGCTATAGTATGCTAGTTGTTTGGACAACATACCTTTACTATAACTTTAAATATGAATTTATTGCATATGTTCTTGCCTTTCATATACCTTTAGGATACTTTTACTATACCTTTTAAATGCCATCNTTACTATAACTTTAAATATGAATTTATTGCATATGTTCTTGCCTTTCATATACCTTTAGGATACTTTTACTATACCTTTTAAATGCCATCTGATACACCAGTAATTTGCCTTTGGTATATTATTTGATATACCTTTAGCATACCATGTAATATTCCAAGAATCTACCTTTGATGTATCATTTACTTGGCCTTTCAAACACCCTTTAGTATACCTTGAAGATACCTTCAACACATATACCTTTAATATACCATTCAATATACCTTTAGTATGCCATTTAACAAACCAAGAGAATACCTTGAATATATATATATATATTTCAATATACCTGTACCATACCTTTAATATATCTGTGGTATCCGTTGATACTCTTTTTGAAATGTTTTTGAAGTATACATGTATATATATATATACACAGTGTCATATACTTTTAGTATATCATTTGAAATATCTGTAATATATTTTTGGTGTATTGTACAGATGCAACCATTGCCTTTTTCTTTCAAACATACTACATACATTGGAGGGCTCTACTTAATAGCAATGCTATGTATACTTCTTTGTATTATTGCATGCTTGTGAAGGAAGCTTTGCCCACACTTGCACCAACATGTTTTCAAAGCTCCTGCCATAGATTCCTTTACCTCTTGAAAAGAACTTTGCACAACTGTAAGTCTCTTTGCAAATAGCTTGGCATTCCTTTTGAAGAAATGGTGCGCTCATTTGTAACTTTGCACAGCTGCAATCCTCTTTGAAAATAATCCTATATTCCTTTCAAAGAAGTGCTGCACTCCTTTATATAAGGGGTCTGTACAAACTGATGCCACTTTATGCAAGGGATGTCATCTTTGAAAATATTGCTGTGTAAGGCATATAGTGGAGGATCTTGCTTTGAAAAACAACCTCAAAGTCCATGCTGAAACTGATTTGCTCATTCTATTTTCAAGTCCTGGCTGTGTTGCATTTCTTCCCATGGTCTTAAGTAACTTCCTGGGTGATGAACCAATCTGCACATCATATGCCTAAAACGTTTTGGATCCATATCATCCCTCCAGACTTCCCTCATCAAAACTTAGGGCTTGGGATCCAAAAAGTTTTTCTCACATTGTTGAATCAGAAGAAAAAGCAAAAACCAAAACAAAAAACCAAAAAACCAAAAAAACACAACAGAATCCTTGACTGAAGTCAAAAGTTTTGTTTTTTTTGGTTTTCCCTAAGTTTTTTTGTTTTTTTGGTTCTCTTGATTTTTGCAGGTAAAAGTTGGTTTTTCATCAACAAGCAACATTTTCCTTGAGTTTTTTTTGGTTCTTCCATTGTCTGTCTTGAAAAACAACAAAAACACAAGGGAATTTTTGGTTTTTCATCCAAAAAACAAAAAAAAGCAAGGGAATTTTTGGTTTTTGGCTGAAAAACCAAGAAAAAGCAAGGAACATTTTGGTTTTTGATGAAAACCAATTTTTACCTGCAAAAATCAAGAAAACCCCAAACACAAGCAAAACTCAAGGAAAACCCAAAAAGCCAAAACTTTTGACTTCAGTCAAGCATTCTGTTTGTTTTTTTTTTTGGTTTTCCTTAAGTTTTTTTGTTTTTTCCAGTGTTTGTCTTGAAAAACCAAGAAAACTCAAGGGAATTTTGGTTTTTGGCTGAAAAACCAAAAAAAGCAAGGAACATTCTGGTCTTTGATGAAAAACCAAATTTTACCTGCAAAAACCAAGAAACCAAAAAAAGAAAAAAATCAAGGAAGACCAAAAAACCAAAACTTTTGACTTCAGTCAAGGTTTCTGTTTGTTTTTTTGGTTTTTGGTTTTATTCCTCCCATATTGTTTTTTAACAAGTCCAGTTGGCTATCATCAAATAGCCATACATAATATGACTTTTATTCGGCCACTACCCACCAGGCATCTTAAACATATAGCTTGCAATTATATTATGGTACTATCCCTCGAAACTATGTCCAAATTTCTTCTAAAACATAATCAAAACATATCCCTTGAACATATGCAAAAAACATTGCAAATAGAAGTAAAAATCACAAAAAGGTAGGTTTTTTTTTGGGGTACCATTTATTTATATATTCATCGGACTATTGTGTTGTATCTATGTACATCGTACTATTGTGTAGTATATATATATATACATATGTATATTGTATCATTGTCTCTAAGATACAAATATATTATATTTTCACTTCTATGTACGTTGTATCATGTATACATAGACATATACATTTACATATGCATATGCATACGTCACACTCATGCATGCATGCATGCATGCATACATACATACATATATATATATATTGTACAGATTGTATACAGATAATACAGTGTACATATTGTATGATTGATTTTGTACAGTATGTATCTTATATATATGTATATCTATGTAGCATTACCCTCACGCACACACATATATATATATACATCTATATGTATTGTCGAAGGAAGTTTAGAAGTCTATACTTCCGTATTACGGAAAGCAATGAAATAGCCATTCACTGTCATAGCAATTCAATGTCATAGCACTTCACTGTCAAAGCAATTCAATGTCATAGCAATTCAATGTCATAGCACTTCAGTCATAGCAATTCANTGTCATAGCACTTCACTGTCAAAGCAATTCAATGTCATAGCAATTCAATGTCATAGCACTTCAGTCATAGCAATTCAATGTCATAGCACTTCACTGTCAAAGCAATTCAATGTCATAGCAATTCACTGTCATAGCAGCTTACGGTCATAGCAATTCACTGTCATAGCAATTCAATGTCATAGCAATTCACTGTCATAGCAATTCACTGTCATAGCAGCTCACTATCATAGCAATTCACTGTCA
>BGPT01000172.1:377895-414870 GCA_003297045.1 Symbiodinium sp. clade C Y103 | reverse complement strand
GCAAAGGGATGACCTCAGAAGACGAGGGATGTCAAGAGCAAAGGGATGTCAGAAGCCAAGGGATGTCAAAAGCAAGGGATGTCAAAAACAAAGGGATGTGAGAAGCCAAGGGATGTCAAGGGCACAGAAGGCTTGATTGCCTTCTATAGGCCCAGCCTCTGTTCAGTTTTATAAGCTATAGGTGTTTCAATTTTTGAAACTTCCGACCCCGGCTTGCCCGGGAACTACTTGTATTGTATGCAAATATTTTTTTGACAAAAACTAATTTTGCATATATATATATATAAATATACATGTGTGTGTGTGCTCATTATGAGAGAGAGATATATATATATATATTGTATATAATCCAAAAAAGTTTAGAAGTCAAACTTCCGCCAATATGGACAGATGGAAAAGCCAAGATGGGAAGAGGCACAGAAGAGAGAAGTTCAGACAGGAGAAAGTCAGAAGAGAGACCATCAGACAGGAGAAAGTCAGAAGATAGAAGATGCAGGCGCGAGAAAAGGTAGGAAAGTCGGGAAACATTGTGTTTTTCCAAATGTCTTGTGGCTCTGGAGGGCCAAGAAGTAGGCTTGCTAAAGCGGCGGGTGCGGAGCCATTTGGGCAGATGAGGGATCAAAAATTGCACCCCGCTGTGGCGCGAAGCACGTTTGAAATAAAAAATCTGAAAACACCCCATGTTCGGACCACCTTTGGAAGAGCACATTTCCAAATCAACATGTGCAAAGCACGAGCGCTTTTCGAAGTTGAGATGTTGAAGAAGTGCACGCCGTTGTGGCGCGAAGCACATTTCGCAGTCAAAATGTGCAAAGCACCTCATGCTCGGATCACTTCTGGAAGTTACGGCGTCGAACAAGTGCAAGCCGTTGTGGCGCGAAGCACATTTCGAAGTCAAAATGCTAAAAACAACACGGTCGGACCACTTTTGGAAGTTGATATGTCGAAAAAAGTGCAGGCCGTTGTGGCGCGAAGCGCATTTCGAAGCCAAAAGTATTAAAACCTGAGGGGTCCGGACCACTTTTTGAGGTTTGAATATGGTTTTGCGCGGCAAACACAAGGGATTGTGCACCTTGTCAAAAGTGAGCTCAATGTGTTGGTTTTGTTGCGTTGCCAAAAACGATGGCAGGCGTGGGGCATTGAAGAGCATCCGTAACGATGTATATATTGCGTGGCAGCCGCAGTACAAAAGACACATCTAGCAGACATGTTACGAGGTCAGGGGCTGATTTCCTGAGGGGGGTTGCATTTGCTTAGATGATTTTGCGTGACAGGTGCAGCAATTATGACCTGGCTTGACTTTTTCGTGGCAGGCGCAGTGCGCTTTCGAGAGATGGAGCCCAAAAATCGCAAAACGCATTGGTACCAGGCCGGCAGCTGCACACTCAACTGTCCATTTTTGAAGGAAGTCTTGCAGAATTGCTTTGTTTTTGATGTCGTCAACTTCGAAAAGCGAGGAAGCCTCGATCGCAGCATTGCTTCCTTTCAGAATGTTACATTGCGCTAAACTATATTACACTACACTACATGACCCTACAGCTACAACTTCAACCACAACTACAACCACATTGCATTACACCACAACTACACTACCAGCTACACACTACATTGCGCTATGCTGCAACCACACTACACTACACTACACTGCACTAGACTAGACTAGACTACAGCTACAAGCACAACTACAACTGCAACTACCACTACAACTACAACTACTACAACTACAGGAACAATTGCAGCTACAACTACAACTACCAGTAGTACCGCACAAGGCGGTGGCGGAAGTTTCAGAATAGGAAACCTATAGGAGAGGTTCGTTGTTGTGAGTCATGGATGGCAGAGCAGACCCACTGATGGATCAAAAGGTGGTTGGAGCGTCGGCCTATCTATCTGTCTATCTATCTGCCTGCCTGAGATATTGACTAACTGACTAACTGACTGACTGACTGACTAACTAACAAACTAACTAACAAACTAAGTAACTGACTCACTGACTCACTGACTAACTGACTAACTGACTAACTGATTAACTGACGAACTGACTAACTGACAAACTGACTAACCGACTAAGTGACTAACCGATTAACGGACTAACTGACTAACTGACTAACTGACTAACTGACTAACTGACTAACTGACTAACTAACTACCTAACTATCTAACTAACTAACTAAGTAACAAACTAATTAACTGACTAAGTGACTAACTGAGTAACTGATTGACTAACTGACTGACTCACTGACTAACTAACTGACAAACTAACTAACTAAGTTGTTAAGTTGTCAAGTTGTTAAGTGGTTAAGTTGTTAAGTTGTTAAGTTGTTAGTTCAGTTTGTTAACTGACATCTCAAAATTTGCTTAAAACCCCCAGTTTTTGACACTTTTGACTTCCAAATGTGCTTGGCGCCACAACGGCGTGCACTTTTTCGACATNCGTCAAAAAGTGCTCCGAACCCCTCACGTTTTTACGATTTTCACTTCCAAATGTGCTTCGCGCCACAGCGCCGTACACTTTTTCGACATCTCAACTTCCGAAAGTGCTTCCGAGGCTGACAGTTTTTAACACTTTTCACTTCCAAATGTGCTTCGCGCCACAGCGCCGTGCACTTTTTCGACATCTCAACTTCCAAAAGTTGTCCGAGACCGACAGTTTTTAACACTTTTTACTTCCAAATGTGCTTCGCGCCACAGCGCCGTGCACTTTTCCACATCTCATCTGCCAAGATGTTTCCGCACCCGCCGCTTGGAGCCACAAAACATTGGAAAAACACAGTGTATCGCGACGTTCCTACCTTTTCGCGCACCTGCATCTCTTCTCTTCTGACTTTCTCATCTCTTATCTTCTCTCTTCTGACTTTCTCATCTCTGATCTTCTCACTTCTGACTTTTCTCACCTCTGCTTTTCAACTGTCCATATTGTCGGAAGTTTCACTTCTAAACTTCCTTCGACAACTACACTACAGCTACATTGCGCTGCCTTCAACCATTTGTCGGTCCATCAGTGGGATCGCTCTGCCATCCCTGTTTCACAACAACCAACTTCCCATACCGGTTTCATATCTTTGGAACTTCCGCCACCGCCTTGTGCGGTACTACGGGTATATTCTATCATACGTATGTGCACACATATCATCGCATATGCAAGTTGCAAATACATATGTATATGTAAAGATATTTATCTATCTATCTATCGATCTATCTATATATATTTTTACTGTTTTTACCTACATGTATGTATGGCATATGTGTGTATATGTGTTTGAAGTGAGTTCTTTCTATTGTTCTTGGCCGATGTTTTGGCAAGCCACTCGCAAACAAATCATCAAGGTCTAGTCTATGCAGACATGCACATACAGACACGCTTCTCTGGAGGCATAAGAAGGCAATGCATTTTCCCATATTTTCCCACTTTTTTTTGGTTTGGAGTTGTGCTTCAGTGGATTGGGTCACAGACGTTGTGTGTAGAGTTCCTGGGTATGCATTGGAAATGAGTATGTCGTTCATCTCGTTTCTACACATTTGGTATTTCGTAACTTATTTTTCTTCCATCTTCCATTTGTGTGATTGTGTGACCGCATGGCCAGGCAAGGTCGGTAAGCCCCCCATGTGCCCGTTCCTTGGTTACACCAACGCAGGCCAGCCTTTCCGCATGGTTCACTCAAACTGGGGTTGCTTGCATGCACTGCAAACGACCGAAGGAAGTTTAATAGTCGTATTTCCGACAATACGCGCAGATGGAAAAGCAAAGGTGGGAAGAGTCAGTGAAGACAAGGGCAGAAGAAAGGAGATGAGAGAAGAGAAAGGAAGGAGATAGAAGATGCAGGCGCGAGAAAAGGTCGGAAAGTCGCGAAACATCGTGTTTTTTGTAATGTCTTGTGGCTCTGGAGGGTCGGCAGGTAGGATCGCTAAAGCGGCGGGTGCGGAGCCATTTGGGGAGAGGAGAGATGAAAAATTGCACAGCGTTGTGGCGGGAAGTAGATCTTGAAGCCAAAATCCCCAAAGCACCTCATTGTCGGACGGCTTTTGGAAGCTGAGATGTTAAAGAAGTGTAGGCGAATGTGGCGCGAGGCACGTTTCCAAGTGAAGATGTGCACAAACTGGCGGTTCGGAGCATGTTTGGCAGTTGAGATGTTCAAAAAGTGCACGCCGTTGTGGCGCGAAGCACATTTCGAAGTGAACACGTTAAAAACACAGCGCGTTCACCCCACTTTTGAACGTTCAAGGGTCGTTTTGTGTGGCAGGCGCAATGGATTCTGCACCTTGTCAAAAGTGAGTCAAACGTGTGGGCGGGTTGCATTTTGGAGCATCAGATCTTCAGGTTTGCCAAGATGATTTTGCGTGACAGGTGCAGCGCTTCGTATGACCTGGCCTCAATTTTTCGTGGCAAGCGCTGTACTTTGTACAGGTGACGGTGGGGTGGAAAATCATAACGCACTGGTACGAGGCCGTCAGCCTTGCGCTCAACTTTCCATCTTTGAAGGAAGTCTCGCAGAGTTGCTTCGGTTTTGATGTTGTCAACTTCAAGAAATTCAGGAAATCTCCCAGAATTCGTCGTTTTGGAGCTGTGACCTTCCATTTGTGAGGACGTCCCGCAGAATTGCTTCGTTTTAGACCCGTCAACGATCATTGACGGATGTCTGGCAGAATTGCTTCGTTTTGCGCCTGTCAATTGCTACTCTTTAGGAAAGTCTCGCATAATTGCTGAGATAGAAAGATAGAAAGGAAGAAAGATAGACAGGTAAACAGATAGACAGATAGAAAGACAGACAGACAGATAAATAGAAAGTTAGATATCGGATAGTCAGAGAGACAGAAAAAATTTGACAGATAGGAAGCAGACCGGTAGCAGATAGATAGATCGATTGATCGGATCGATCGATCGATGCATAGACAGAAAGATCGATAGATAGACAGACAGGTAAATAGATAGACAGACAGACAGACAGATAGACAGACAGACAGACAGATAGACAGACAGACAGGCAGACGGATAGATAGATAGATAAACAGATGGAGTCAGATAGATAGACAAATAGATGGATTCAGATAGATAGATAGATAGATAGATAGATAGATAGACAGACAGACAGATAGATAGATAGATAGATAGATAGGCAGATATTATTTTCCATTTAGGCAGATACATAGACAGAAAGATAGACAGACAGATACATAGACAGATAAATGGATACATAGACAGATAGACGACAGATAGACAGATAGACAGATAGACAAATAGACAGTCAGACAGACAGACAGACAGACAGATAGACAGACAGACAGACAGACAGATAGATAGATAGACAGATAAATGGATACATAGACAGACAGACGATAGATAGACAGATAGACAGATAGACAGACAGACAGGCAGATAGATAGACAAATAGATGGATAGATGGATGGATAGATAGATAGATAGATAGCCCGACACTCCAACCACCCTTCGGTCCATCAGTGGATTCGCTCGGCCAGCCACGCAAGACAGCAACAAAACTCTTCTATTCTTACCCTTGAAATTTCCGTAACCGCCTTGTGCGGTACTACTGGTATACATGATATACATACCGTATACAGTGTGCAGAGGTATATTGCAGAGATATTACAGTACGGTGGCCATATTTCTTTTCATGGCTGCGGGAGTGAAAACCAATGTTCACCACCTCCAAGGAACCGAAGTGGATCCAGTAAACACTTTTGAGTTCGCCTTCGATGTCATGGTCTTTGCGTAGCTGTTTCCACGACGCTCATCGGAAAAGCGGAAAAGTGGCCATATTTCTGTTTTTGCGTTAGTCAAGGCGGAATGGAATTGCACAGGCAACGTGTGTCCCGACTGTCTCAACCACTGCGCAGATGACATCGTGCACTCACCAAACTCGCCACTCAATGTCTGAACAACTGCAAGTCATAATCAAACACTTCAGGACACCTAGCACGTTCCTTATACTCGAACCTTTGCCCTCCTCTGAACTTCATGACAACGTGCTTCCAGACCTTCGCTAGGAATATCTAGGAGTATCTCGGACCCAAGGACGGTCAAGGCTGCCGCTAGATAATCTCAAAACCTGCCGCTGTGTTTGCAAAGATGCCCATTTAGCCCCTTGGAAATAATTTTTGGTCAGCATCATTCCAAGGCCGTTGAAGGACAACGAGTTGTAATTGCTAAGGGCCAGTGGCCAAGAGACAGGCAAAAGACCACCCGAGGCCAAAACCGAACTGCCACCACAGCAATCCCACGAAACACCTGTAAACACAAGCGCCAGCGCCTTTACCTGCTGTATCCCTTCCATTGGTGTAGTTGTGCAAGTGAGTAAGACCCCTATTTGTGTTGCTTGACCAAAAGGATGGACTGGTAGAAAGTCATGTATGTAGGTTCAAACAGGTTGCAGCTGAAACTTAAAACCATCTCAGCCAGAAATGGCAAGCCGTTGGAGGGGTTCAAGGTACTGCCAATGGAAAATCCCACAGATTGGTGATTGGAGATGAAAATTCCACAATTTGAGCTGGAACCGGACGATTTCTGAGAGTGTTCGGGAGCATATATCGCAGTCCTTAGAAAGACTTCAAAACGAATTCATACATGGCCTCCCTTCATATGGTTTGGTAGGTTGTAGTAGCACAGTGGTATTCCTCATTTATCGTGGCACTTCAGACCTTTGCGTTAATTTCCCTGCTTCCCTTTCTGCCCCCTTTCGGGCCAGATGACGCAGGTGCCAATGTGCCAATCTTCTCTGGTGCCACTTGGCCAAAGGTACTTTTAGCAAGAGGTTTCTGAAGACCAAACGATGAGGTTTGACAAGTTCAACAAGTTTGCATCGGGTCCAGTCCGTTTGCAACAAACGTGATTGAGAGAAGAGTTCCAGAGCGCTCGAGCCGGGCAACCATGCCAGGACACAAGCCGTGCCACAATGGACACGTATGGTGGTGCAACTTGGCCGTTTCAAATGCAGGACAGTGGACAGTGTCACACAGTGTTTGTACATGTTGTCATAATGTACATGTTTGTACCGTGTTGTGGCATTGAACCATCCACCTGAGCCCTGAGAGTAGAATGTTCTTTATATCACTTTCACGATGTCTGAAGACACATTGCGTTTCTTTTTCTGTAAAATGTAAATATGTATTACTGTATAAAGTTTCCCTTGGAATCCGAAAGCTGCCCCAAACGGAGTGATACATCTACATTTACATTTACATTTACTCTTATTTTTAAGCTACACTACTTTCCTTCTTGATTCGCATGGAGTGTCAAACTAGGTTTGCCAGCCTCCGGTCCAGAATTGGTTGTTGAACTCTTGGTGGATTGAGGCTATGGCACCAAACCATGGCATGTCCAAACTTTGTTGTCTTGAGGCACCCGCCGTGCCCGCAGACTGTCACTGGGTGGGTGACTACAGCCCAGAGGACACGAGTGGAAACTCCTCGAAAGAGATGTGAATGGGACAAGACATCATTCCATATCAGTCAAATATATTGTACCGAACAATATGCCTGCATACCAAGAAGATTCTGGAGAAATTCGGGCTCGTTTGGCGAGTTCCGAGTGCGGCATGACTGACCGACTTACCTTAACCCACACAAACTGATATGAAAATTATGAACAGCGCGGTCGTGGTCCCCCAAACTTAGCATGGATGTCACAGTGGCTTCTGCCACCTCTTGATTCAAATAGGAAGGATGAACAAGAACCGAACCCGCCGAACACCATTTTTTCCAAGACGCTCAATTGTGCTCCGTTGCGTCGGCGGCATTCAGATGCTCAAACCTTCGCAACGTCACAAAGGTGGGCGTTGCTGCTGGTTGCTGCTCAGCCTAGTTCCTTTCGCAAGTCCTGAAGCTTGGTCGAGAACTGTAGCATTGGCCAAGAGCCAAAGCTACGTCTGCCGTCTGCCGTGGCCACAAAGATGTCAGATGCAAAATGGCTTTCTGGCAGCTCTGCAAGGGATGGTCTTCGGGACTTGCTGAGTGGAATGGTTTCTGGCTTTGTATGCAAGATCGTGGAGTACCCTGCAGACACCATCAAGGTGTGAGCAGACTAGCAAAGCAAATGTCTCTAAATTGATTCACTGTGAAACTGTTTGAACTACCCTCATCTTGCTCCTGTCCCGCTTCCTTCGGCATTGAAAAACTCAGCCCGCAGGTGCTCGAGCAGACTGGCGGCAACCGCTTCAGTGGACCAATAGATTGCTTCTTTAAGACAGTTGCGGAATCTGGAGCTCTTTCACTATATCGTGGGCTTGCTGCACCTTTGTTGGGTTCTATGGCAGAGTGCGCAAGTCTATTTACTTCTTATGGCTACGCGAAAAAAGTGCTAGGAGTCAACGAAGAGGCAGGTGGTGTGAGATTCTGATTTTTGCTTGCATTTGCTTGTACGTAGACTGGTATTCATTTTGACTGAGTGTGACCATTGTGCAGGCAGCAACTCTTAGCAATCCAGTCCCATTTTGGAAGCTGGTGGTCTCGGGTGCCGGAAGCGGTTTTGCCTCAAGCTGTGTTCTCACGCCTGTTGAGTTGATCAAATGCAGACTTCAGGCCCAGTTGAATAGCCCGAGTGGAAGCACAAATTACAACGGCCCAATTGATTGCATTGTGCGGACCGTGCGGGAAGAAGGAGTGACCGGCCTCTGGAGGGGCAATCTGAGCACCTTGGCACGTGAAGTTCCAGGCAATATGGCGTGGTTTGGTGTTTACGAGGCTGGGATGCGGCTTGTTCAAAGAGCTCGGGGAGATGAGCGGAAAAAGGACGTTCCGCTCTACTGGTCTGCGTTGTCCGGATCTGCAGCTGGTGTTGCCTACTGGGCGCTTCCATTTCCCGCAGACACAGTCAAGTCCAAGATTCAGACCGATAGTCGATTCCAAGGCGAATCATTCGTCTCTGTCTTCAAGACAGTTGTGAAAGAGGAAGGTGTGGCTGGCCTCTACCGAGGCTGTCCTATCACATGCCTCCGCGCGATACCATCTCATGCTTTGGTTTTCTACTTTTATGAGGTCGCCGATCGCTTCCTACTTCGATTCTGAGCAAATATGCAAGAGAGCCAAAGTGCTTCAATTTGTCTTTGCTCGGAGGGTCAACAATTCAGCTCGGAGGGTCAAAAATTCAATTAGACTCTAATCCTATACATTTCGATCTATACATTTCGATCAACAGCCACGAAGCAGGGTTCTGTTGAGACATGTTGACACCAGCCCTTCCGTTTTCCTTTTGAAGTCTTTGGTTTGTTGATTTCCATCCAAAGGGTTAAAAAATGGTTGAATTTCCATACAGTCATAGTCATAATCAATCGACGCTATTTCAGCTGTAGGAGCTTGCCTGCGAGACCAATTGCCATGCACGAAGTGGTGTCGGTGGGCAGGCAGCTAGTGACTGCTGGAGCAGGGAGGTTTTCGGACTTGGCACCGTGAGAATTGGGACAGGTCGAACAGGTAACCATATGCAACGATTGATTGTAGGCATATTAGGCATTCTTGTTAGCTGACTGATTTAGTCATCAGCCCTTTCCCATATATATAATTACCTTCATATGCGGACCTGCCTGCGAAGAAGCCTTTCTGCCAGGCAGGCTGCCGCATCAACTGACGGGCATGTGGTAAGACAAATGCTGCCGGCTACCATCACCTAAGCATTGAGCCACTGTTTGACCTAGCAAAGCGGGAACCTGTTGTACTCCAGGCATCATTTCTGGAATTCTGAGTCCCATATGTGCGCAGACAGAGATTTGATGAAGCTAGAGAAACAGCAAAGTACCAGGAACATGCAGGAACTGAGAGCTAGAGGGTCCTTTACATTGCCAGGCAGGGGGAGAATTCATGTGAACTAACAAGCTCAGCTGTGACAGTGCAGCACTAGCGGTCAGTGTGGTGGCGAGTTTGCGAAAGCCAACGCTGCTGTAAAAGCAAAGAAAAGAGTGGCTACCAACCGCGCCATGGCATCTTCATTACCATTCATGACGTACAACAAGTTTCAGGAACAAGTCTACCGCTTCAATCGGCAAAACAGCTGTGAAACACGCTAACTTTTAGCAGAATATCTTTCAGATTTTTAGGCTGTCCGAGCATGTCACGGTTAGTCGGATTGTGCAATCAGCAGGTAAGTATTCATGGCATAGGAAAGAAGTAGATGGTGTAGATGTTCCACAACAGTGGCTGCACAGATCCTTTTGAGGCTTCCGGGAATTGAACGTCGGACCCTGCTTCATATCCCAGCACCGCAGCTGAGGCGATTTTGGATTTGGGTGCCAAGCTTTTTCCTCTTCCTGAGGGATATATACTGGAAGTGGAGGCACGGCACAACTGCTCTGCCTTGCTTGCCTGATGAAAGGCAGAGCTGCTTCCAAGCATGGTAACGGCTTTGAGAGTAGAACAGGGAAAAAATGAAGCCTGAAAATTCGTAAAGCGTGAGGCTGCGTAGGTCGGGAACTGGGCGCTGCCATTTTCTTCTCAGGTTTTCCCTCCACTTTTCGCGCAAGGAAGCTCTGGCTTGGTGGCGCAGCACAAACAACCGCCTGGAGGGGCAGCCATGGCAGCGCGCAGACTCCCAAGAGATTTAAGCGCTGCAGCCCAAGGCAGCAGACGCCCCCTTTGTTTCATCCTTCTTGGAGTTGCTCTCTCTCTTTGTTGCCTGTTGGACTTGGAGGACGTTGTCAGGATGACCTCACAAGTTTTTGTGGGAGCATGCAGTCCAACACACCGAAGACAAACCTTGCAGCAACATGGCCATGGTCTTCATTGCATTGGTGGGCAGAGCCAGGGCCACGACCGTGTCCATCGTATTCCTCGGCCAGAGCTGCCGAACTCCACTGAGGCTATGTGCCGGCAAGCTGCTGCTGCAGTGATGCGAGCTTACACCGATGGCTACACCAGACAAGCTGTGCGGCTGCGGCTGGATGCTGCGTACTCGGGGCAAGAGGATCTGCGGGCACTTCTGAAGGCGAGTCTGCCCCTCGCAAAGAGCTTTGCCCCATGGCTTGCATTGATTTTTGCCCACCAGGTAAATGTAGCAATAAGCAATAAGATGTGGTGATGACTCTGGTGTGGCTGTGGTGCAAGTGGGGTGCATTGCTGCCGCTCTTAACAACCAAAAATCTTGATGTGAAGAGCCGAACAGTGTCACTCGAGCGTCGTCATCGTCATCGTCATCGTCATCGTCATCGTCATCGTCATCCTCATCCTCCTCCTCCTCCTCCTCCTCCTCCTCCTCCTCCTCCTCCTCCTCATGATCATCATCATCATCATCATCATCATCATCATCATCATCATCATCATCATCATCATCCTCATCATCATCATCATCATCATCATCNGTGACGCCAGATCCCATCGAACCATCGAAAAAAGGAGTGGAGCTGATTGAGCCAATCTGGGACACGACTTGTGGAGCACACGTAAACCTAGCAATATCCTCTGGTTGTGCGCAGTACTAAGAGGATGATGCAAAGGTGACAGTGTGCGGTGCCATTTTGGCTCAAGTGTCCCTGGTGCAGAGCTAATCCTGCTGCCAGGAGAACCCACCAGCTTTTTCTCCANGATGATGCAAAGGTGACAGTGTGCGGTGCCATTTTGGCTCAAGTGTCCCTGGTGCAGAGCTAATCCTGCTGCCAGGAGAACCCACCAGCTTTTTCTCCAATACATCAGGGGGGAAATTAAATATAGAAAGGAGGTAGGAAGGGTCAACCGGGCGAGGCTCATGGATGAGCGGGGCCTGAGCAAGTTGCCAGTCACTCTAGGCGGTACCAACCAGTTCAGTAAAGCCGCAAGGCCTCCGAAAACCGAACCCCGTGGCCACGGGAGGGATTCGGGGAGAACTAGGAGTAGGCACCGAAGGAGTGGGCATCATGACCGTAGAAGGAGGAGACGCAGGAGGAGGTCAGGTGATAACGCTGAAGGATATGAACCCGCCGGAGACAGAGGTCGAAGTACAGATGGGCCCGGCAGAGGTGAGGATGATGACGGATCCTGGGAGGCAGTCCGGGACAAGGATTTCAGTCTTGGATCAACCTCAGGTGTCATCGCAGCAGGAGCCTGGGCTGCTAGGTTGGAGGTAGCTGGGCTCATAGAGTCCGGCTGCTCCAGGCAGCTTTTGAGACTCATCCGCAGGGGTGAAGAGAGTGCCCATCCTCTTCAGCTGTCCCCACCGATCAGAGGAGTTGATCCCTCTGGGCGTGCTGAGCTTGGGGCGACGCCGAGGTCTGAGCGCAGTTCTAGAGCTGATAGGACCAGATCACCGGTCAAGTCGTCTGAAAAGTCACCTGCGACTGAGGAGGTCGACAAAGATGTTGCTGACCTGCTTGAGGGCGAAGGTGAGAAAGTAGACGACGTCATCGCTGAACAGAAGATGATTCTTGCCGCCCTGGCAGAAGGGGATAAAGATCCCCCTTGGTTTGCAACAGCTAAGAAGACTCCAGAGACAGTCTTTGGCACTGGAGACAGGTCAGCACCTGGCCTCAAAATGGAACCGCAACAGGTGACGTTCAGTAGGAGAGCCAATCCTCCTCCAGACCATAGTGCAGTTGTCAAGCATGTGATGCAACCTTCACCAAGACTGGAAGAATCGTTGGAGAAGGATTCCCTCCCAACCTTTGCCAGGAAAGCAAAGCCCCCTCCTGCTGGGGTAGTGCCCGAGCCAGTGAAGCCTGGGTCTAGCGCAGGCCCCAGCGGGGGAGGAGGATCGAAGTGTGACTCCCTTGAGGGAAGGGAGCGAGAGAGCCTGAAGAAGTATGAAGCAGAGGCCCTGGACATCTTCGAAGGTATGGAAGTTCTGGGAATCACTATGGATATCACGCGCTATGTGCGTACATCAAAAGGGGTCGACAAGGATAAGTTCTTGTTGCACGCGGCTCCAAACCGAGCATCAACCGGTTTGAGGTACACACGTGTGATGAAGGGGATCATGTCTTGGGTGGAGTCTTTTGATCCTATCCCTGACGCAGATCACCCATCACCGTTAGAGCGACTGAGAGTGGTGGAGTACATCGAACTCTTGATGCAGAAAGGAGTCGGTTTCAACACCCCACAAACACTCCTCTTCGCCCTTGACTTTTTCAGCAAGGCCTTCGGTTTCAACCCGACTGGTAACGAATGGAACCGTTCGAAGCGCTTGGCAATGAGGTATAAGAAATCAAAACCGGGACTGGCAAACAGAGCTCCTCTGTTTGGTAAGGAGACTTTGATAGCCCTTGAAATTATGGTCCTGGATGAGTTTTCTCCTCCTCCAGTTCGAGTCGCGGCCGGGAAGTTGAGGTTGTGCTGCCAGGCTGCAATCCGCTATGACGATCTGTTGCACACCCCCTTGTCGAGCCTGGAATGGGTGAGAAGAAAGGGAGGTACGACAGTAGTCGCAGTGAGGGCTAAATCCACTCAAGGGAAGAACAAAGCACGACCTTGGGTGGCTTCGCTCATGGGTGCGCATCCGCAGAACGACAAATGGCTCTGTACCTTGTTGGATCTGGTGCTCAAAGCCCATGGCTCATCCTGGAAGGTCGATGACCATTTCGGGAAGGATACGACTCGGGATTCAGAAGGGTTCACCCGGAAGCCTGCAAGGCTCGAGAGCGATGTGGCAATGGCCAAAGAGGGGAGGGGGAGACTCTGGAATGAATGACCGGGAAATAGACTTGCTTCGTTGGCATGGAGGCAAGGCGACCCTGACCAGCCTGATGCAACACTTGGAGCTTGATCCCAAGATGGTGAGGCTGGCGGGAGATTGGGCTGCCAAAGAAGACGCTATGCCAGACACGTACCTGAGAGAGGCTCAGCTCATGGTACTGAAAGGACAGGAATCCTGTCTAACCTACCTGAGGTCGGGTGGAGATTTCGGTTTCTTGGTTTCAGGTGGTTTAGTAGGAGCAGGTCCCCCTGGTGATGGAGACGTAGGTAGTGTCCCGGACGCGAGCCATGTCGGGGCCAACCAGAACTCAGCTGACGACGCAGCCAGCCGCGCCAAAGAGTCCAGTCTGAAGACCAATGCACGACTGGCGGGGCTCAGGTGCGAGTATCCAGGGTTACCTGGGATGGAGCTGTGTGCGGCATTCCTGGACAAGGGCTTCGACAAGGATGGCCAACCGCTGGCAGAAGTTGCCGAGGAAGAAGCCAAGGCAGCCCCGATGCCGGTGGAAGAGGTCCAAAAATTGCTCGAACCAAACAACCCTGACGACGACGTCTACGTTGTGTACAGCTTCGATGGCCAAGAGAAGGTAGTGAAAGCCGAGCCGGCAGATGAGAAGCAAAGCAGCGAGGCTGGAGTGTCAGAACTGGCCATGGAGATCCGTGAACCTCTTGACGCAGTGCTTGAGGATGACGATGACGACCTGGAGGGGCGTACACTGAGGTTTGCTATGATCGACAAGCCCACCAGTTCCAGCAAACTCCACCTGCCTGCTGTTGGTACCCAGAAAGGCGAGAAGACGCTGGTCGTCCCTATGCCGAAATGCGGAGCAAGAGGCAACTACAGCTTCGTGATGGCTGGGGATGCTATGGACCCAACAACGGAGCTCTGCATCAGATGCTTTGGGCATAGGTCTGAGGGTGCCTGCGGTAGGCTGTGCAGTGTGAAAGCCAAGGTAGGCGAAGACGTGTACAGGTGTACTAGAAGATGTGCCACCGACTGTACAGATTCAGGGGTTCATTTGTGTCACGTGCACGGAATCTGAAGGATCCAGTTTAAAAAATTTTTGAGCAGACTTTGAGCAGTTCTCGTGTGAGCTTTCCGCATGAGGTCCAGGAACTAGGCCTGCCACCCCATTGGAGGTGACATGATGGCGATTGCCAGATGTGCGCAGTCGTCTAAGGCCCAAGCCCTGAGTGCCCGGTCCCTTGGAGATGACATCCCAAGGAGACTTACCCGTCACACTGTTGCGTGCGGCAACGCGCTTCGATGTGGCGGAGAGTGACTTTTTACTGCTGCAGCAGCTGGGGTTTAGTTCACTCAATGCCATCGCATTCAAGCTGCCAAAGGCGGATGACCTGGAGAGGTTTCTTGAAGACCATGTCCTGNCAATGCCATCGCATTCAAGCTGCCAAAGGCGGATGACCTGGAGAGGTTTCTTGAAGACCATGTCCTGGGTCAGAACGCCTACAAGCAAGCGGATGGTGTCGTTGTGACTTTTCCTCGGCAGCCAGCAGAGCCATGGGCCCGCTGGAAGCTTTCTGATGATGCAGCTTCGTTGAGGAGGTTGTGGGCATTCGCAAGGGAGACGGCAAGAAGTGAGATTGAGAAGATGAGTGGTGGGGATGAGACGAGGAGAAAAATCACGCTCATCGAGGCCACAGCAATGGAGACTTCAGCCCTCGCCCGAGGATGTCCGGCACCAGGCAGTGACAGGGAACGCCCTGCATTGTACACGCTCAACAGGCTGGGGAAGGCGCTCCAGACACCAGGCGCTACCTACGAGGTCTTGCCGTGGGAGACCTTCATATCGAAGGAAGAGGAAGATAGGCTGACCCGTGAGGGTAGGCTGCCAAAGCATAGTCAGACTGAACTGATCCTGGGAAGTGACTCAAAGGTCGTAGCCAGAGACAAGGCAGATGAGGCTGGCTCAACATCCCGAAGGTCAGTGAGATGGAGGTGCTCAGGGCGCGCCTTGAATTGAGAGCTCGTGCCATGGAGTACCTCGAGCTGGCCCACTACACGACCATGAGAGCCCTGTCAGATCGGTACTATTCAAAAGTGAACGCCAGCGTTGCAGCTGGGATGAGAACGCCGACGCTGAACGAGCTCAGGAGATTCGACAGAGAGATGCAAGTCGTGGTCTACCGCCACCTCAGCAGGGGTCAGGGGAGCATGGAGGACGCTATGAAATACTACATCGAGCATGACAGTGACTCGCTGTGGCGCCTCATGGACCCGGTATTAAAGAACATGCCGGATCAGGGAGTGGAGGAAAACATGGGTCATAAGCAGGAAGCTAAGGTGGAGTCAGGGAGAGCTAGTTCATCCTCCCAGCCCGCCGCAGGGGGCAACCCCACTGGCAAGCCTCTGATCACATGCCTCATGTGTAAAAAGAAACACACTCCTCTTTGTCCCCTGCCGGCAGATTTCCGCGACAAACAACGTGAACGAAAGAAGGCGAAGAAGGCCGAGAAGAGGAAGGCTACGGCTGCGGCAAAAGCTAGAGCAGCTGCTGAGAGGGCCAAGGCCAAAGCTGCGTCGTAGGAGACAGGCATCCCCCGGACCGATTCCGCACGGAAAAGGGGAGTGCCGAAACCTTACAGGGGCGGAAGTGGTGTAAAAGTTTCACATGATAATAGGGCTGACCCGCCTCGCACTTCCCTAAGGGTAAGTAGAGAGAAGGTGAGAAAGAAGCCCCCAGTTTCAAAGTTCACCCTCCTTGGGACCTTCTAAGGGGGAGATGTGTTTTCAAGCACAGAGATAAGTTGGTTGAAGAGGTGGACGAAAGTGATTTAACACATTTCGCTCCAAATTGTGCCACCTTCAGCCGTGCAAGGGAAATACCAATTAAGGGGGTGAGAAACTGTCCACGCCCGATGCGTAATGNGGCTCTTTCGAAGAGGGGAAGGAAAAGGCTGGCGGATGACACCGAGATGGCGGATTTGTCAGCCACGATGTGTTTGAAGAGGGCTCGCACTGGCCAAGCCTTCACTTTGGAACATCCAGGGAATTCCATCGCACTTCATCTTAAAAGTTGGAAAGCATTGATCAACCATCCAGACGTGCATGTAGTCTTTTATCACACATGCATGTTTGAGGGTAGCAGGAGAAAGAAGTTTCAAGTGATCATTACAAACAGGAAGGAGTTTGTGAAACTTCTTGGGATGAAGTGTTCCGGTGGACTTTGCTCACGGACAGGTATGGAGCATCTACGGTGGCGCCCTACCGTCAGTGGAGGACAGGTCATCCAGTTCCAGACAGGTGATGAGAGGGAATATCCAATTGGTTTTTGTAAAGAGTATGCCATCGCAGCCAGAGAGATCCTGGCTGAAGGGGGTACTTTTGTCGAAGTGTTTTCGGGTCCTAACGCCCCCTTGAGTGTTTGCGTAGGCAATGTTTTGGGGGTACCAGTGCCCGGGGAGAAGCTTGAGAAGCGAGGGGAAGGTGACAGGAAGGAACTCCAGTCCCTTGCGCAGCTTCTTGGCTCAAACCCACTTACTGAGAGGAAGGCCTCTCCTGTAGGGAAGGATGAGCAGGCATCTCTCCGGGATCATTCATACCCGGGGGGAAGCCAGCCATCCAAACCAAAACCCTGTCAAGATATCCAATACTTGAACAGGAGCACTGCTGTGCAAGCGGCGCGGCAACCGGGTTACGGCAAACGGGTCCAGCTGATACCAGACGGCATCAATGATCCACTCCAGCACATGGAGCAAGCTCTGAAGCTTGAGCATCCGTTCAATGCCGAGGCGGTCTTGAAGGCAGACCATCGCAACGCGCTGGACAAGATGGCAGCAGTGGAGGTGACCTCAGTCAAACAACGCATGAAGACGCTGGGTCAATGGAAAGAGCTTGCTGAGTCCAGTGATATACGGAAATTGCAGAGGGAGCATGAAGCTCTGGCCAGCAACTGCGCCAAGAAGCTCGGCAGAAAGCCCCGCACTGGCCTCATGGAGATTCTTGGAAAGATGTACGATGTTGAAGATAAAGCAGTACCATTGTTGTGTCTGACTGGAATGCCAATAATTAGTGGGGAAGGCTCTCGAGTCTCCCTTCTTTTATCCCTTCCATGTGCCCGCAGCGGTTACAATTGCAGAGCTGCTCAAGTCCGCGCCTCTGAGGAGATCGTCGACCCTCAAGAGAGTCAGGACGATGGCGGAGTCGGGCTCCTCTGAAATGGCAGATGCAATCTGGAGGAAGACCCTTAAGGAGGTAGATGCTGGGACGATGTCGGGTCCATACTCTCTCGAGGCGATGCTTGAGAAACATGGTAAGTATTTGAACCTTGTGCCAAGCTTCGGACTCAAACAGGGGGAGAAGTACCGTAGAATAGACGACCACAGTGCATCTCATAACAACCTGGCGGCGGAGAGAATGCAACAAATACATATGGCCATGGTCGATTACCTGATGGTTATGATTTCATCAATGGCCAAGAAGTTCAATACAGGTTTGCATGTGGCCACAGAGGATATGGCTGGAGCCTACAGACAGGTTCCGCTGACAGACAGTCAGGTGGGGATTTCGGTCACGGCCGTGTATAACCCAAAGACTAAGCAACCTGATCTGTTTGAGATCTATGGGCAACCCTTTGGAGCTGCTCGCGCAGTTCCTAATTTTTACAGGGTAGCTGAATGGGCGTGCCGCTTGGTAGTACGAGCTTATGGCATGTTGGTTGATCACTTCTTCGACGGCTGCTTTGCAGTTGTGCGCCCGAAGGAATCAGAAACCAGCATCTTTTGCCTCAAGGAAGCTTTCAAACTCCTGGGGCTGGTGCTGGATGTGGACAAATCGCAGCCCCCATCGGACTTTGCCCATGTCTTGGGAGTTGCGTTCAATACACGCTCCCTTCGTGCACAGCGACTTCTCCTTGTAGAACCAAAAGCCAGTCGGGTCGCCAATTTGGTCTCCCTGGTCGACAAAGTGTTGGCTGACAATTTCCTCAGTCCAAGTCTGGCTGCTAGCCTCTTGGGGAAATTCGGCTTCTTGTGTAGCACGATGTTTGGAAAGGTCGGCAGATGCTGTACTCAGTCCATCCGAGCACGCCAATATGGCAATCCGGATGAGATTACCCTCACCCGAGACATTCGTGTCTCTCTCAATCTCATGAAACTCTTTGCTACCACCGCCCCAAGTCGTCAACTGACTCTCGACGCTGAGCTTCCTCCACTCATCCTCTACACTGCACTGACGCCTCTGACGTACCCGGCAGACCCGAAGGGCGCTGGGCCGTAGGCGCGGTACTCATCGACCCACACACCATGGGGATCTCTTATACCTCATGGATAGTTCCTGCCACTGTCATATCTACCTTTCTTCCAAAAGAGACCTATATGGGTCAGCTGGAAATTCTTGCGTGTCCCATTGCCCTGAACACTTGGCCTACTGTCCTTCGCAATCGACAAGTTCTTCTCTTCATCGACAACGACGCGGCTGCAGCTTGCTTGGTGCGCAGATACTCCCCTCGCCAGGATAGTTGCGCCCTGGTGGGAGATTTCTGGTTGGCCGCATCCTCCTCCAAACTTGCAATTTACATTGATCGGGTGGAGAGTAAATCCAATCTGGCCGATGGCCCCAGTCGACTTCAATTCGACCTCATGCATACAATTCAGGCTAGCTGGACTCCACCTAATTCGACATCCTGTTTTCAACAATCTTTTTCCTGGTTCGAGGCGCTGTGATCTCCTTCAATCACAGTCTCATCACCGTTGTGAGCCCAACCACACACAGGGGGAGACAAGGAAGCCCACAACTTCATCATTGGGAATTCGGGCTTCCCTCCCTGTGAAAAAGCGGTGAGTAATTTCCTACATCAGTGTGGCCGGACACTTCGCTCACGTCTGAGATACGCCACTTAGATGNGGGAATTCGGGCTTCCCTCCCTGTGAAAAAGCGGTGAGTAATTTCCTACATCAGTGTGGCCGGACACTTCGCTCACGTCTGAGATACGCCACTTAGATGAACGGAATGAGGGTGACGCCAGATCCCATCGAACCATCGAAAAAAGGAGTGGAGCTGATTGAGCCAATCTGGGACACGACTTGTGGAGCACACGTAAACCTAGCAATATCCNGTGACGCCAGATCCCATCGAACCATCGAAAAAAGGAGTGGAGCTGATTGAGCCAATCTGGGACACGACTTGTGGAGCACACGTAAACCTAGCAATATCCATCATCATCATCACCACCGGTTGGTATGACAAGCCACCAGCAGACCTATGCCAGTCTTCACCTTGGCTGCCTATCTTTCGTGTTCTTTTCAAGTCTTCTCCGCAAAAAGCATATAGAAGCTATTACCTTGCACGATTAGATAGCAGATATAGCAGTAGAGCCTGTTCAAGCAGGCCGGAGCAGGAAAGTGACGGAAATAGTGGGGGCCTGGTGCCCAAGAAAGCTTGTGTGGATGATGGAGCTCAGTTCCGCCCAATTGTTTGTGGTGAAGTTTTCCTCAAACTCGCAGCCCGCTTGGCCACTGCAAGACTGGTTGCCACGTGGTGTGTGCCTTCTTCCTGTTTTGGCTCTGTCCCTGGGCATGGTCTTCCTGAAGCATTGTACATCCTTCGGCATGCTGCGCAAACCAGTGCGCTCTTTCTGGATGACACCGCGTTTGTTCAACTTGACCTTTCCCAAGCATTCGATTCCCTGCGCATCAACGCTCTCCTGCATTTCTTTGTCCAACATTGGTCTGGTTTGTCTGCCAAAAGCGCGTCCCTTCTTAGGTGGGCTCTGCTCCATCTCACTTGCGCTTTGAGCTCTTCGATGTTGTTTGGTGGTGCTTGCAGAAGAGGGGCACACAGCAAGGTGGAACTCATAGCCCTACACTCTTTAGTCGGGTAGTTGCTGCTCGTTTTGATGCTCTTGCCCGTGATTGGCGCGCCAGGGGCGAGCTTCCGGCCTTCATTGCTGGTCCGTTCTGGCTTTGGGGGATTTGGTTCATTGACGACCTGACGACGCCATCCTGTTGTTCCGCAACACCGCTCAACTGATGCGACTTATGCCTGATCTTGTTCAGCTCCTTGCTTCCATGGGCCGACGCATCAATTTTGCAAAGTCCTGCCTTGTCTCTCGTCTGCTTTCTCGGGTGCCTGGTGCTTTAGCTTCCTCTCCTGTTGTGTCTTCATCCACTTACTTGGGCCTTCCCTTTCACATTGGGGAAACTGATGCTCACCTCACCTCTGCCCTCTGCAGTCGCGCCACTGCAGCCTTCTTCACCAACAGGCCTCTCCGTACTTGTCGGTTTGGGTCGCGTGGCCAGCGGTTAGCCATGTTTGGTGCTCTTGTCACTGCCTCCCTGAGGTGGTCCTTGTGCTTCTTGCCAGTCACCCAGTGCAACCTCCAACGCTTGCGCGTCCACCAGTGCACTCTTCTGACATGGCTCTTGGGTGGTCGGGCTCATGTCTCCTGCTTTTCGGTGGAATGCATTGGGCTCTGAGGCATGGGGTGAAGATGTGGACCAGAGCATTTGCGGAACCTTGGGGTCGTTTACTTGCTACTATGGTGTGGCGGTGGGTTGGACATGTTCTCCGCATGGCGCCGGCAAGTTTGGTCCGTGTGTTCTGCTTTCCTTGCGCAGCACAGCTGCCATGCAACAGGGTTCGCGCCGCTACAGAATTGGCCCGGATAATAGTGATATAGAGCTGTCCTGCGGTATATTTGGCCCAAAAAGACATTTCACCAGACAGAGCTCATAACCGCACTCAATGGCACGACTGGGAATGTGATTGGCTGCAACATCAAGGCGTGTGTGCCCAACATGCACGGATGAACGTCGTTGCGGCCCCCACTGACCTTTGCCTTTGGGAGAAACGGTGAGAAACGGTGTCTTCAGGGATCCTTCCACGGACAACAGGCTTTCGTTTGTGAACTGCTGAAGGGATCCGTGCTGGAGTTAGATCGCACACGTGGTTGGCGAATGCATCTGTGTCAACCGCGGCCTGACTTTGCCACCAATGTTTTGCATGCTGTCTGGTCCATTGGGTGGGTCAAATCTACGACCTTCCACACTCGGATCCTGCTTTTTGCATCTAGATGTTTTGAGCCAGCTACCATTTTGTCTTGGCCCTTGTGCCACGCCAAAGTTGTTGTGGAAATTTCCGCTTTGCCCTTAAAGTGGCTCAACCGAATGAAGCTGCTAGCCGAATAGTCGGCTGGTTGACATGGCTGGGCCAACCGATCGCCTTCAGCCTCGTTGACCTGGACCAGATGGCGATGGAGAGAGAGAGGGATA
Organism: Symbiodinium sp. clade C Y103; assembly: GCA_003297045.1. Lineage (NCBI taxonomy): Eukaryota > Dinophyceae > Suessiales > Symbiodiniaceae > Cladocopium > Cladocopium sp. clade C. The sequence continues at coordinate 393,039 of BGPT01000172.1, read as the reverse complement.
GAGGGCTAGTGCCGGGCTAGTGGAACATCGGCCCTGAGGTTATCCATTTTTTTCCCTTCGCTGTGTCCGGCTGGGACGCTCTCGCTCTCTCTCTCTCTCTCTCTCTCTCTCTCTCGTAAGGCGCTTATTTCTCCGACTATTCATACTATTCCCTCTTGTTGGGGCAAGCCCTTTGAGAAGCCCCGGCGAAAAATTACCTATTGCCGGTGAGCTTTCAACCCAAGTTTCCTTCGATGACGAAAGGCTATGCGGAGATTTGTACATGACTGTACTCTGCACTTCTCTGCGCTTGTGATGCTGTGTCACCCTATGATTTGTTCCCCCTCACCCCTTCCTGTCCCCAAGGGGCCGTGGGGCTGGGCGTGCAGTGGTATGGTGCTTGCTGAGCAAAGCGTTTGTCCTTGGATAAAGGATTGGGGCCCTTGAATCCTAATTGGAATATGATGATATATTGGAATCTTAGGTGTGCCATGGATATCCATAGAAAAAAAGTGCAGACTGATAGATAAAGAGAGGGGACAATTTCAGATTTCTGCAAGGTGGCAGTGTGCATGCACATTGCATCATAGCAAGTGAGGCTACAAAACTATGGAACGGCGAGTCCTTGAAAGCCGTGAAAACATCTTTAGTAGATGATGATGTGACAACGTTGCTCTACAGAGAGGCCGACAATGCGCTGATGGACGCTGCCGTGCTCTACTTGCCATCGAGAGAGGTGGTGACCTCGCCAAAGTTCACAAATTTCTTTCAAAGCATGGGTGATAGATTGGTGATAATGACCAACACAGAAAATGCTGCTGCAAACTGGCGGGTTGAAAACATGGGTGCAGACTTCTACGACAATCCAGATGTGGGCCTCGAAATTTGCAAAGTGTTTGCTCAACAGAGCTACTATTACCAGCTGGTGCCTATCAACAATTGGCAAGTCACCTTCTTTCGAGCTTATCCATTTCCGTGGGAGCTGTGGATTGAGGACTTGAATTACAATTTGGTGAAATTAGGCGAATCTGAGCAGAAACCCAGCTACGAGCAGATCCTGGCCTGGACGGAGGCATACGAGGACACCAGTGTGCTAAAAATATTTCGGATGTACTTTGCATGACTGGGCATGAATGTGCATTCAATTTCAATTGTCGTATAATTATTCCACATATGAATGGACACATATGTATACATATTTAATCGGACTCGTGTATGCGTGCATACCTGCATGCATACATACGCAGGACTTCAATATGTTTATATATATATATGTATACATCTATATACGTAGTACATAGCTGCTATTTACACACCACATATATACCTATCATATCAATATCAATATCAATGTGAGTCAATGTCAATATCAATACCAATATCTATTACTGTATCTATATCTCTTAGATCTCTCTCTCTCTATATCCTATATATGATATGTATAGCTACATATCTCTATATGTTGGTATGTATATATATATATATGTATACACATATATATTACACTAACTCACAAAAATGTCTATGCATGTTCTAAGCTTCCATTGGTGGTTGACATTGGTAGAATACGTTTTGGCTTCAATTGCGGCTTTTCTTTCACGAAATGAGAGCAACCCTGGGTCTGGTCTCTTGTTGGTACACATTAGCTGCCGTTGTAACTTTATTGCCGACTCTCTGTAGACGTGACCCTCAGACGTGCTGATGATCCCTCCAGGAGAGTGTTGGCATTAGAGCCTTCCAGAAGGTTGGAAAGCTTTTGCAGGACAACCAGCAAAGGCTAGATCCTGACGATGCTTCTTTTGCCCTGTCGGCCTCTTAGACAAACTGAGGCAGAGGCCTGGCTCAATGCCTGCGAGTTAGCCTGGAGATCGATGTCTTCGAATTTGGTGATGTATGTGATAGGCATATGACCAATATCTTTCAAAGGTTCAGGGAAAAGTGTTTGAGCATCATTGTTTGCCTTGCGGGCATGACCACCACAAGGTGGCCAGTCTGATTTTCGCAGCTTCTCCACTGATGGCACGCACCTGACGTGGTTCATATGCTGCTTAGAACAGTTGCAAGCTCCCACAGATCCTGATAGATTGACGTGGAAAAGGCTTCAGGTGAACCGCACGACTGAACGTTGTGTGATCTCGTTCATTGTACACAAACGATGCAGTGTTCTTGCAGGTCCTTTGCCTCCTGCTCTTGTGCAATTGTGTTTTTGATTACCCTCGCAGGTGGCCGCGCTGCTCAAACGACTGATGAGGCTGCCAGCTCACAATCTCACAGACTTCAGTTTGGAAAGAATTACTGTATCTAATCATGCAAGGTGAAGCAGAGACAAAAACCTGCCAAAGACATAACGACAGTGTGCTATCCTGCCCTAAAACAGAACGATGGCGTACTATCCTATCCCCCGGCATCTCAAGACAATGCATTATTTTCAATGTCACAGCGGATCACCATCAAAGAGAGTTTGGCAGGGCCGAACCGATCTTGCTCAAGCTTAAACTTACGATTTTCTGGGGAACGCAGGAACAAATAAGACTCAGGTCATGCATTGTCACCAGCCTGGTTTCATTGTTGTGTCCCGCGTGGCAGGGTTCTTTATTGCATTTGAACGCTTCTTGGGTTCCTTGGCCAGTTGTTTGTTTCCCTGGGACTTGTAGAACTTGGGTTCGGGGTGTTCTGCAGAATCTTGAAGATGGCTTGTTTCCTATCAGCACGATTCAACATGTGGGGCAACACCAAGACGAAGGTTCCATTCCGAATTCCCCTTTGCAATTCGTTTGCTGCCAGTAAAAGAGTAGACATATCAAAGAAGAACTGGAAGGAGCCCACAGCCCACCAGCCTCAATAGCCCATTCATCAAAGTGATTCAAACCACGTACAGACAGTACTGCCCACAGCAGTGATCCACAGCAGTGACCAATTATCCCCAGAAAGTCAAAGGCTTGCTTCGCAAGCTCCCCCAGCTGAGCACTAAACGGGATAGAACATCATGGCATAGCGTGGCATAGGCCTGTGAACGTCTGCCCTGGATGGGCAAATGGGAATGTTGCAAGTGCCTAGAAGACACCAGCGATTCAGAAGAAGTGTGCCGATGGTGCGACACAGTGCGAGACGAAGCGGACCGAGTTCGCATCAGGACACGAGAGAAGTCAGAGAAGTCAGAGTACAAGGCATCCAATGCGTCGAATGAGTCCAAGCCTCAGCCTCTTGGTCCAGGTGCTCCAGGTGCTCCAGGTGGGCCAGCAAGTGAGCCAGACGCAGCTGCTGAAGCAATGAAAGCTGCATGGGCTGCACGACAACGGCGTTTGCAACAGCAACTAGCAGAAGTGGACTTTTGTGCAGCTGAAGAGAGACGTGCAAGGTTGCGGGCGTTGCAGTTGGAACTGCATCCAGACAAACACCAAGAAGGCGCATCCCGACTTTTCCTCTCTCCAACAGGGACCTTGTACAGCTACCATACGAGACAAATCGTGATTTTCCAATTAAAACACCAAACCAAAGCATTTGGCTGCCTAGCCAAGCTGGCCACTTTCACTGGATCAATCCTATACTGCGTGCTGAGCTGGTCCCACTGAATATTTATCTACAGATCTTACATGAAATTATGTCACGCCTCTTTACAGCTTCCATCCTTTTGCAACCCACTAGCTGATGAGCAGAAGCAACAGCCGCCCCTCAGCGTGGCCTGCATCCACTGATCTCTATGATTTTCTTCGGAATCCTGGGGGATGGAATCCGGGGAGCACATAAAACTAGAGAAATATTTACTCTCCGTTTGAGCAGGGAGTGTGTTGTTAGGGGATGGGGAAAGGAAGTTGCGATTGGTATATAGTCAGAGACGAGTGGTAAGAAGAAAAAGACACCCCTCAAAAGTTAAGCAGATCATTTTTTTTGGGGGGGACTTGTCCATAGTCTGCTTACAGCAGTCTTCCCGGCAACATGTCACCAATATTCCCAAACCTGCTTACTAGGGTGCTTGTGGTCAATGGGACGGACACTGGTAACACGCAACATGATCAAACGAAGTTGGGAAGCAATCTTCCGAGTTACGAAAGACTGGAATAGCAATAACAATACACCACATAACAACTCACTACATCACAATTCACCACATAACAATTCACTACATCACAACACACTTCATAACAATTCACTACATAACAATTCACCACATAACAATACACTACATAACAATTCACTACATAACAATTCACTACATCACAATTCACCACATAACAATTCACTACATAACAACTCACTACATCACAGTACACTACATAACAATACACCACATAACAATTCACTACATCACAATACACTACATAACAATTCACTACATAATAATTCACCACATAACAATTCACTACCTCACAATACACTACATAACAATTCACTACCAGTAGTACCGCACAAGGCGGTGGCGGAAGTTTCAAAAATAGGAAACCTATAGGAGAGGTTCGTTGCTGTGAATGATGGATGGCAGATCGAACCCACTGATGGACCGACAAGTGGTTGGAGGCAGCGCAGTGTAGTTGTAGTGTAGTTGTAGTTGTGGTTGTAGTTGTAGATGTAGTTGTGGTTGTAGTTGTAGTTGTAATGTAGTTGTAGTCGTATTTGTAGTGCAGTGCAGTGTAATGTAGTTGTAGTTGTTGTAGTAGTTGTAGTAGTTGTAGTTGTAGTTGTCATGGAATTGAAGTTGTAGTTGTAGTCGTTGTAGTTGTTGTAGTTGTAGTTGTAATTTTAGTGGTTGTTCTGGTTGTAGTTGTTGTAGTTGTTGTAGTTGTTGTAGTTGTTGTAGGTGTTGTAGTTGTTGTAATCGTCGTAGTTGTAGTTGTCATGGAATTGAAGTTGTAGTTGTAGTTGTTGTAGTTGTTGTAGTTGTAGTTGTAATTTTAGTGGTTGTTCTGGTTGTAGTTGTTGTAGTTGTTGTAGTTGTAGTGTCATGTCGTTGAAGTTGTAGTTGAAGTTGTAGTTGTGGTTGTTGTAGTTGTAGTTGTAGTTGTCATGTAGTTGTTGTTGTTGTTGTTGTTGTTGTTGTTGTTGTTGTTGTCGTAGTTGTAGTTGTCGTAGTTATAGTTGTAGTTGTAGTGGCTGTTGTGGTGTAGTTGTTGTAGCTGTAGTAGTTGCAGGTGTAGTTGTAGTTGTAGTTGTAGTCTAACATTCCGAAACGAAGCAATTCTGTGCCACTTCCTCAATTTTTGAAGTTGACAACATCAAAAACAAAGCAATTTTGCGAGGCTTCCTTCAAAAATGGAAAGTTGAGTGTGCAGCTGACGGCCTCGTACCAATGCGTTTTGCGATTTTTCCATGGCACGTCTCTAAACTATTGCGCCTGCCACGACAAAGTGATGCCAGGTCATACGAAATGCTGCACCTGTCACGCAAAATGACTTTGACAAAGCTGAAAATCTTATGTTCCAAAATGCAACCCATCTCAGGAAATCAGCGCCCTCACCTCTTAACATGTTTGCTTGAAGTGTCTCTTGTACTGCGCCTGCCACGAAAAATGCATCCCTGCAGATCCTTTTCAAATGTCCCACGCCTGCCATCACCTTTGAAAATGTTACAAAACCTATACGTTTAGTTCACTTTTGACCAGGTGCAGAATCCCTTGCGCCTGCCACACAAAACGACGTCTGGACGTCCAAACGTGCTCCGAACGTGTGGTGTTTCTAACATTTTCACTGCCAAATGTGCTTCGCGCCACAGCGCCGTGCACTTTTTCGACATCGCAACTTCCAAAAGCGCTCCGAACCTGACAGTTTTTCACACTTTTCACTTCCAAATGCGCTTCGCGCCACAGCGCCGTGCACTTTTTCCACATCGCAACTTCCAAAAGCGCTCCCAGACCGACAGTTTTTATATAACGCTTTTTACTTCCAAATGTGCTTCGCGCCACAACGCCGTGCACTTTTTCGACGTCTCAACTTCCAAAAGTTGTCCGAACCCCACAGTTTTTTACACTTTTTACTTCCAAATGTGCTTCGCGCCACAACTCCGTGCACTTTTTCCACATCTCAACTTCCAAAAGCGCTCCGAACCCAACAGTTTTTACCACTTTTTACTCCCAAATGTGCTTCGCGCCACAACGGCGTGCAATTTTTCATCCCTCATGTGCGCAGATGTCTCCGCACCCGCCGCTTTAGCGAGCCTACTTTTCGACCCTCCGGAGCCACAAGACATTGGAAAAACACAGTGTTTCGCGACCTTCCCACCTTTTCGCGCACCTGCATCTTCTCTCTTCTGACTTTCTCATCTTCTGACTCTCTCCATCTTCTGACTGTCTTCATCTTCTGACCTCTTTCATGGCAGCGCGTTTGCATTTGTCCATATTGTCGGAAGGTTTAGCTTCTAAACTTCCTTCGACAAAAAATTCACCACATAACAATACATTACATAACAATACACTACATAGCACTTCACTACATAACAATTCACCACATAGCAATTCACAACATAACAATGCACCACATAACAATTGACCTAGAGCAGTGGTGACTTAGAGAAGTGGTGACTTAGAGAAGTGGTGACTTAGAGAAGTGGTGACTTACAGAAGTGGTGACTTGGAGGAGGGGTGATTTAGAGAAGTGGTGACTTACAGAAGTGGTGACTTATGGAAGTGATGACTCTGTGGTCGCAGATTGCAGTGGAATGGCAGCATGCATGTTGCATGTTGTGTTGCTCTGTGCGTAGAGAGGTGCGGGTTGGCCATGGGATGTTGCAAAACGCTTTGTGGTGGCTGCATGCATGTTGCATGGGACATGTTGCTGGGAGGTAGCCGAGGCACGAAACATTGTGTTTTTCCGGGTACAGTAAAGTGGCTTCCGGCGACAATGAAGGGTACCTCGGGTGCGCGGCGGGTGCGGGCCGTTCGTTTTGGTACCTTTTTGTTCCCGCACTGTTGCTGTGGCTTCAAGGTGGTTTGGGTGTGTTTGTGTGTTCGTTGTTTTTTGCGGTGGTGGAATCGGTGGTTGCAGATTGCAAAGGAATTGCAGCACGCATGTTGCATGTTGTGTTGCTCTGTGCGTAGAGAGGTGCGGGTTGGCCATGGGATGTCGCAAAACGCTTTGTAGTGGCTGCATGCATGTTGCATGGGACATGTTGTTGGGAGGTAACCGAGGCACGAAACATTGTGTTTTTCCGGGTACAGTAAAGTGGCTTCCGGCGACCATGAAGGGTACCTCGGGTGTGCGGCGGGTGCGGACCGTTCGTTTTGGTACCTTTTTGTTCCTGCACTGTTGCTGTGGCTTCAAGGCGGTTTGGGTACGTTTGTGTGTTCGTGCTTCTTTGCGGTGGTGGAATCGGTGGTTGCAGATTGTGCAGCATGCATGTTGCATGTTGTGTTGCTCTGTGCGTAGAGAGATGCGGGTTGGCCATGGGATGTTGCAAAACGCATTGTAGTGGCTGCGTGCATGTTGCATTTTCATGCGTTGTTGTACGTAGTTGTATCGTGTTTTGCAATGCAGTGTTTGCAAATCGCATTGTTATGGCTGCGTCAAAGTTTCTTGTTGCCACGGCTGTGTGCGTAAGACTATTGTGTTTTGCAGCTGGACGTGGTAAATCGTATTGGAATGGCTGCAGCCAGGCTGCGATGGCGCCCTGTCAGCAGATTTTCTTGATTTTGGCGCTGCTGATTTTCCGATTAAAACTTTGATTCAAAAACCTTCAAAATCGTGCTTTTTTCGGTTTTGGCGTCGAGAGCCGGATCCGGTTTTGGAGCTGCAATTTCTTGCGCAGTTGTGCGTAGCTATTGTGTTTTACAATGCGGTGTCTGCAAATCGCATTGTAATGGCTGCGTCAAGGTTCCTGGGTGCCACGGCTGTGTGCGTAATACTATTGTGTTTTGCAGCTGGAAATGGTAAATCATATTGGAATGGTTATTTGTCAGCAGATTTTCTCGGCGCTGGTGATTTTCCTATAAAAACTTTTGTTCAAAAACCTTCAAAATCGTGTTTTTTTCGGTTTTGGCGTCGAGATCCGATTTTGGAGCTGCAATTTCTTGCGTTGTTGTGCGTAGGTCTATTGTGTTTTACAATGCAGTGTCTGCAAATCGCAATGTAATGGCTGCGTCAAGGTTCCTTGTTGCCACGGCTGCGTGCGTGATACTATTGTGTTTTGCAGCTGGACATGGTAAATCGTATTGGAATGGCTGCACCCAGGTTGCGATGGTGATTTGCCAGCAGATTTTCTCCATTTTGGCGCTGGTGATTTTCCTATGAAAACTCTTATTCAAAAACCTTCAAAATCGTGCTTTCTTCGGCTTTTGGAGCTGCAATTTCTAGCGCCATCATGTGTAAAAACGGTTCTGTGGAAGAGCTTGTGTGTGGTGTGTGTGTGTGTAAAAGCTCCTCTGTGTAAAAGCTTCTCTGTGTAAAAGCTTCTCTGTGCAAAAGCTTTGTGTGCAAAAAGCTTCTCTGTGTGAAAGCTTATATATCTGTGTAATGTAAAAGCTTCTCTGTGTAAAAGGTTCCTGTGTGTAAAACCTTCTCTGTGTAAAAGCTTCTCTGTGTAAAAGGTTGCTGTGTGTAAAAGCTTCTGTGTGTAAAAGCTCCTCGGTGTAAAAGCTTCTGTGTAAAAGCTCCTCTGTGTAAAAGCTTGCGGTGTGTAAAAGCTTCTCTGTGTAAAAGCTTCTCTGTGTCAAAGTTTGCTGTGTGTAAAAGCTTCTCTTGCTGGTTACGTGTGTGTGTTTGTGTGCAAGCTTTGTAGTACAAACTAGTACTGGGAAGTGCTTCGTGCAAGCTTTGTAGGACAAAGTAGTACTGGGGAAGTGCTTTGTGCAAGCTTGGTAGTCAGAAGTAGTACTGGGACGTGCTTTGTGCAATCTTTGTAGTACGAAGTAGTACTGGGACGTGCTTTGTGCAAGCTTTGTAGTACGAAGTAGTACTGGGGAAGTGCTTTGTGCAAGCTTGGTAGTACGAAGTAGTCGAAGGAAGTTTAGAAGTGAAACTTCCGACAATATGGACAGTTGAAAAGCAGAGGTGAGAAGAGCCAAGATGTGAAGAGCTCAGNCGCTAAAGCGGCGGGTGCGGAGACATCTTGGCAGATGAGACATGAAAAATTGCACACCGTTGTGGCGCGAAGCACATTTGGAAGTAAAAAGTGTTAAGACACGTCAGCGTCGGACCACTTTTGGAAGTTTCGATGTGGAAAAAGTGTACGGCGTTGTGGCGCGAAGCACATTTGGAAGTAAAAAGTGTTAAAAACTGTCACCTTCGGAGCGCTTTTGGAAGTTCAGATGCGGAAAAAGTGCACGGCGTTGTGGCGCGAAGCACATTTGGAAGTAAAAAGTGTTAAAAACTGTCACGTTCGGACAACTTTTGGAAGTTGAGATGTGGAAANCATTTGGAAGTAAAAAGTGTTAAAAACTGTCACGTTCGGACAACTTTTGGAAGTTGAGATGTGGAAAAAGTGCACGGCGCTGTGGCGCGAAGCACATTTCGAAGTAAAAAGTGTTAAAAACTGTCAGCTCCGGAGAACTTTTGGAAGTTGAGATGTGGAAAAGTGCACGGCGCTGTGGCGCGAAGCACATTAGGAAGTGAAAAGTGTTAAGAACTGTCAGCCTCGGAACGCTTTTGGAAGTTGGGATGTCGAAAAAGTGCACGGCGCTGTGGCGCGAAGCACATTTGGAAGTGAAAATCGTTAAAACCTGAGGGGTTCGGAGCATTTTTTGACGATTTGATGATGATTCGATGTCGAAAAAGTGCACGCCGTTGTGGCGCCAAGCACATTTGGAAGTCAAAAGTGTCAAAAACTGCGGGTTTTAAGCAAATTTTGAGATGTCAGTTAACTAACTGAACTAACAACTTAACAACTTAACTTAACCACTTAACAATTGAGCAACTTAACAGCTTCACAACTTAACAACTTAACCACTTAACAACTTAACAACTTAGTTAGTTAGTTTGTCAGTTAGTTAGTCAGTGAGTCAGTCAGTTAGTCAGTCACTCAGTTAGTCAGTTAGTCAGTTAGTTAGTTTCTTAGTCAGCTAGTTCGTTAATTAGCTAGTCAGTTACTCAGTTAGTCAGTTCGTCAGTCAGTCAGTCAGTCAGTCAGTTAGTTAGTTAGCTAGTTAGTTGGTTAGTTAGTTAGTTTGTTAGTTAGTCAGTTAGTCAGTTAGTCAGATAGTCAGTTAGTCAGTTAGTCAGTTAGTCAGTTAGTCAGTTAGTCAGTTAGTCAGTTAGTCAGTGAGTCAGTTAGTTAGTTAGTCAGTTAGTCAGTTAGTCAGTGAGTCAGTTAGTTAGTTTGTTAGTTAGTTTGTTAGTTAGTTTGTTAGTCAGTCGGTCAGTCAGTTAGTCAGTCAGTTAGTCAGTCAGTTAGTCAGTTAGTCAGTCAGTTAGGCAGGCAGATAGATAGACAGATAGATAGGCCGACGCTCCAACCACCTTTTGATCCATCAGTGGATCTGCTCTGCCATCCATGACTCACAACAACGAACCTCTCCTATAGGTTTTCTATTCTGAAACTTCCGCCACCGCCTTGTGCGGTACTACTGGTACTGGGACGTTCTTTGTGCAAGCTTCGTAGTACGAAGTAGTACTGGGAGGTGCTTTGTGCAAGCTTTGTACTACGAAGTAGTAACGGGACGTGCCTTTTGCAAGCTTTGTAGTGCAAAGTAGTGCTTTGGAATTGCTTTGTGCAAGCTTAGTAGTACGAAGTAGTACTGGGGAAGTGCTTTGTGCAAGCTTTATAGTCAGAAGTAGTACTGGGGAAGTGCTTTGTGCAAGCTTTGTAGTACGAAGTAGTACTGGGGAAGTGCTTTGTGCAAGCTTGGTAGTACGAAGTAGTACTGGGACGTTCTTTGTGCAAGCTTTGTAGTACGAAGTAGTACCGGGAAGAGTTTTGTGCAAGCTTCGTAGTACGAAGTAGTACTGGGAAGTGCTTTGTGCAAGCTTTGTAGTACGAAGTAGTAACGGGACGTGCCTTTTGCAAGAGATGGGTTGAGATGAGAAGAGATGAGTTTGGATTAAGGTAAGGAGAGGTCAGATGAGGTTAGATGGGATGAGATGAAGTGTGGAGTGTGAAGTGTGGAGTGTGAAGTGTGCAGTGTGAAGAGCGCAGTGCGAAGTGTGAAGCGTGGAGCGTGAAGAGTGCAGCGTGAAGTGTGAAGGGTGGAGTGTGAAGTGTAAAGTGTGAAGTGTGAAGTGTGGAGTGTGCAGTGTGAAGTTTGAAGTGTGAAGGGGGAGTGTGCAGTGTGAAGTTTGAAGTGTGAAGTGGGGAGTGTGCAGTGTGAAGTTTGAAGTGTGAAGGGGGAGTGTGCAGTGTGAAGTTTGAAGTGTGAAGTGGGGAGTGTGGAGCGTGAAGAGTGCAGTGTGAAGTGTGAAGTTTTGAGTGTGAAGAGCGCAGTGTGAAGTGTGAAGTGTGGAGTGTTAAGAGCGCACTGTGAAGTGTGAAGTGTGAAGTGTGCAGTGTGAAGTTTGAAGTGTGCAGTGTGAAGTTTGAAGTGCGCAGTGTGAAGTGTGAAGTGTGAAGAGTGTAGTGTAAAGTTTGAAGCGTGGAGTGTGAAGTGAGGAGCGTGCAGTGTGAAGTTTGAAGAGTGCAGCGTTACGTGTGAAGCGCGGAGTGTGAAGTGTGAAGTGGGGGATGTGGAGTGTGAAGAGCGCAGTGTGAAGTGTGAAGTTTTGAGTGTGCAGTGTGGAGCGCGCAGTGTGAAGTTTGAAGTGTGCAGTGTGAAGTGTGAAGTTTGAAGTGTGCAGTGTGGATGGTGAAGTGTGAAGTTTGAAGTGTGGAGTGTGAAGTGTGNGTGAAGTTTGAAGTGTGCAGTGTGAAGTGTGAAGTTTGAAGTGTGCAGTGTGGATGGTGAAGTGTGAAGTTTGAAGTGTGGAGTGTGAAGTGTGGACTTTCATCTGTGACAGCGTTTCAACAGCGCAGCAGATGTGCGCAGCGCACGCACGCACGGGCTTGGCTCACGCACGGCGCAAGCAAGTTCTATAGATGAAAGAGTTCTTATAGTATATCCCTAAGGCAACTTCCNGCAGCGCACGCACGCACGGGCTTGGCTCACGCACGGCGCAAGCAAGTTCTATAGATGAAAGAGTTCTTATAGTATATCCCTAAGGCAACTTCCGCCCCGCCTCGTGCGGGACCTACTGGTATATGTATATACCTCTGACATTTGGAGGCCTGTCATGGCATGGTAGATGAACCTTTTTCATGTGGGACCTTGGCAAAGTTTTGAGCTGTTTTAGGAACATTTACTATCATTTACTCACTTACTCGTTTCCAAACAGGAAAATTGAAAAGAAAGGGCTAGATAGGCACAAACCACCCATGTGATTCATATTTGGTAGTGAGTTATGATATGAATAATGAGGATCTCATAAAAATGGGGGAAACTTGCCACAAATTCACATTTTTCAACTGCTATATCCAAGGCTTTGATTCTCTACAAACACTTAAGCTCGTCATGTTTTTTATTTCGATCGAAACATGAAAATTTTTGTATGACTTTGTTGAATTCAGTGTCAGAAAAATTGCCATAGGGATAACTGGCTTGTGGCAGCCAAGCGTTCATAGCGACGTTGCTTTTTGATCCTTCGATGTCGGCTCTTCCTATCATTCAGTTGCAGAAGTCTCAAAGTGTCGGGTTGTTCACCCGTTAAAAAAGAACGTGAGCTGGGTTTAGGCGCAAAAACCGCAAAGCCAAGATCTGGTTTCAGATATGCCTTTCCTGCGGGAAAAAGGACGCAAGCAAATAGTCAAATTGCCAATTCCCCGGGTAATTTTGCCAATTCCCCGGTTGCATTTGCTTACTGCAGTCTGCTGGTAGTATGCGTAATCCTGCAAATAATGGGGTGTAGTAGGCAGATTCCGCTATAGACAACATACTATAAACAAAGCCACCCCAGTAGGCAGCAGTGTACCTCAGAATTTGCTATCATGGGGGTACTTAAGTGTACCTTTTCCGCTTACTACTTCATCAGCGGGGAACTTTGACTATATATATTCACACATATTTAGATTTAAATGTGGCCGCCATTCCGTGCCACTTGGAACATTTTTTTTGTACATATTTGGATAAGGTCAAAAACATGGAAAACACACATGCAAATTTGAAGGAAATCATCATGGATAAGGTCAAATAATTAAAAAACATTTGGACAATTGAAAAAATCATCGCCGACATCAATAAATTGAAGGAAAGCTGATGAACAACAGATTAACGACATTGAAAAACCGGGAATGACCATTGAAAAATCAATTCAACATCATGAAAAACCGATTAGCAGCATTGAAAAACCAATGAGACATGATGAAGCACATGGAAAAATCAATGAAAAATGATGAGCATCAAGTAAAAAAAAAGAAAAAATCAAATCAAATATGGTTTCCCTAACCTCTGACCTTACCCATGTGCACTAAGCAGAATTCCAATCTGCTTATCGCAGGGGTGCTACACATAAAACCAATAAGAACATGATGAAAAAGGATTAACGAAAATGAGGCAATGAAGGATCAATTCCATCGGTGCCAGCACCGATGGAATTGATTCCCGCTCTGACTACTCGCTGCCTGGCGTTCCCCGGGGAAGCCCCGGGGGAGTTGGGGTGGGCGCCTCTTCGCCAATGGGACACACAACGGGGAAACACAACGGGGAAGCACTTTCAAAATAGACAGTTTTCATCATTTTTTTTTTTAAAGAAACATGTTCAATGATGCCTCTTTTGTTAAACCTTAAAGAATCACGTTTTTTTCTTTTTTACTGTTCTCCAAAGTTATTCGATGAAAATAAAGGGAAAATTACATTAACAAAATCTTTTACAATGTTGAATTTTCCGCTTTTTCATTTGAAAAATCCATTTAACAAAGCTATTTGATGAAACCAATCACACAAAAACAAATCGAAAAAATGGGCCTGGAGCACCGATGGAATTGATTCTTCATTTTCACTTGTTTTTTTTCCACGGTTTTACTTTTGTTCTCATCATTTTTTGATTTTTTCTTTGATTTTTCCATGGTTCTACTTATGTGCTCATCATGTGTTCATCATTGTTCATTGATTTTTACATGGTTTTACTTATGTGCTCATCATTGTTTCAAAATTTTCATTGATTTTCCATGTTTTTACTTATGTTTTCATCATTTAATGCGAACATCATTCGAATACAAAAGATACATATACCGTAATACCCAACTCTCAACCAAGGTGCAGTAAGCAGTTTTCATATGTTGATGGTTTGCCCATAAAACAGGAACCTGCTTACTACACCCCTGAAATCCAGGATTTTCCCCAAAAGTGCCTGAATCCAAGATTTTTAGGGTGCAGTAAGCAGGGAAATCTCTTCTTACCACCCGTCTTTGACTATAAGCCTGTGTAAACCTGTATAAACCAAAGGAAACAGCTGGGTGCAAACGGCAGTCGACATATTTCTTTTCTTATGTTCAGATTCAGAACAGCAGTAGCTGCCAGGCCTCTAATTGCTTCATTAGTCAACGATGATGTCTCGAAGGTTGAAGGTCATTGCTGTTCGCAACATGCATTGATCAGCAAAGTCTGCACAGGCCACCAGCGCTTTGCTCAAGAGATGTTTCTTCTGGTGCAGAGCAGATGGGAAGAGGATGAGCGGAGTCGCAAGCGTCGGCAGGAGGAGGCTAGGGAAGCAGAGGAGCGAGTTAAGGAAGAAATGAGACGAGCTGAGGAAGCCCTGAAACGTGAAGAGGCAGGAAGGGCCAAAGAGGAGGCTTTGCGCAGACAGAAGGAGGCCGAGGAGCCTTCTCCGGCCATGGGACTTCTCGTGGATGCATAGATCATGACGAACCTACATATTGTACATACATTGACTATATATCCCCGATGGAATTTCAACTACATAATCATAGGCCTTGTGTCCACTACAGACCGCCTGCCAGGGTCGTTTTGTACACAAAACAAGTGGTTGCGCCAAGCTTTTTTTTAGTTTTTGGCATTTTGTAGTTTGCTCATGTTGTGCTTTGTACTAAGAGGATGTTGCCAAGGTGGACCGTATGCGGTGCCATTTTGGCTCAAGTGATCCGGGGAGTCAGAGTCTACCCTGACTTCCTGAGTCAGCTCCTTTTTCAGCCCAGTAATCGGGGGGAAATCTAAAGTAGAAAATTAATTAAAGGACCGGATAACCCCACAAGTCAACTCCTTCCAAGAAGCACCAAACAGATGTGAAAATGAGATGGTAAAGGCAGGAAAGAGAGAGGACA
>BGPT01000172.1:308846-376495 GCA_003297045.1 Symbiodinium sp. clade C Y103 | reverse complement strand
TGTGTGTGAGAGTTGTGTGTGACAATGTTGTGTGTGTGAGAGTTGTGTGTGACAATGTTGTGTGTGAAAGAGTTGTATGTGAGAATGTTGTATGTGTGAAAGTTGTGTGTGACAATGTTGTGTGTGTGTGAGAATTGTATGTGTGAGAGTTGTGTGTGACAATGTTGTGTGTGTGAGAGTTGTGTGTGACAATGTTGTGTGTGACAATGTTGTGTGTGTGAGAGTTATGTGTGACAATGTTGTATGTGTGAGAGTTGTATGTGTGAGAGTTGTGTGTGACAATGTTGTGTGTGTGAGAGTTGTGTGTGACAATGTTGTGTGTGTGTGTGTGAGAGTTGTGTGTGACAATGTTGTGTGTGTGTGTGTGAGAGTTGTGTGTGACAATGTTGTGTGTGTGAGAGTTGTGTGTGACAATGTTGTGTGTGTGTGTGTGTGTAAGAGTTGTGTGTGTAAGAGTTGTGTGTGACAATGTTGTGTGTGTGAGAGTTGTGTGTGACAAAAGTTGTGTGTGGGAGTGAGACGCGGGAGGCGGAGGAGGAGGCGGCGGGCGGGAGGTGCAAAGCACAAAACAAGAACCCCACACAATGTTGTGGGGAAAAAAAAATAAAAGGGGGAAGGCAGGTGAAAGCATATGTCCGGCCCAGGGTCAACCGAGAAACAAGGGCTGAGTACGCTTCCTTCTTCCTTTAGGGGCAGCTCATTCAAGCGGAGGGCCCAACCTCCTGAGGAGACTTCTGTTTCAGAAGCCTTCAGGGAAAGCAGAGGACGCTCCCGTGACAGAATGGGCGACCCACCCAGGAGATTATCCCTGGAAGAAGATCGTGGCTCGGGGCGCTCAGGCGGAGACCGATCCCGCAGGAGTAGCCCGGGATCTTGGGAAGAGGTGTCTTCCAAGAGATATGGCCTTGGAGCGACATCAGGACTAGTCGCCTGCGCGCTTGGGAAGCCACATTGGAGGCGGCAAACCTGTTAGAAAGCGGTTGCCCGGCCGAACGCTTGGTTTCTCTGATCAGACGAGGAGAAGAGAGCAATCTTCCTCTTCGACTTGATTGGGACGCCAGAAAAGACGAGTATGGGCCAGAACGTGAGGATGACCAGAAATCAGATATCGCCTCCAAAGCTGCCAGCCGCCATGCCAGAGAGAGGTCCCGATCCCCTCTGCGATCCCTGCCCGACAAAAAGTCAGATTCAGGAGCCCACGAAGTCGTGGAGAGCCTCTTCGGAAATGGGGATGTTGAGAACATTATAGCAGAACAGGCAGCCATCTTGTCTGAGATTGCCAGGAGCAAGGACGACCCACTTCGATAGGAGGGGGAACAGCAAGCGCACGCATTGTTTTGCATCCATTTACGCCCACTTTTAAAGAAAGGCAGCACCTCCTCCAAAAGGGGTGGAAGAAAAGACTTGGGCTTCAGGCCAGATGGTGGGTGTGGAGATGCCGTCATTTCAAGAAAGCCCGACCGCCTTCAGCTGGGGGAGTCATTTTGTAGCCGAGCGCTCCACCTACTAGCGCACCTCCCAGCAGACCTGGTGGTGGGCTTGACGTGGATTCCCTGGAGGCCCGAGAACAGGAAAACCTTGACAGGTTTGTGAAGGAGGCCATCAGTATCTACGAAGGTCTTGAAGTTGTTGGCATCGCAATGTATCTTGAGAAGTATGCGGGATCCAACAAAGGTATTGACAAGGAGAAGTTCATGTTGCATACTTCGCCCAACCGAGCCTCCACAGGCTTGAGATACGTGCGGGTGATGAAGGTAGTGGAATGGATCGAGTCCTTTAATCCGCTGCCTCCAGAGGAGAGGGTTCCTGGTTTGGAGAGGCTGAGGCTTGTGGAGTACATCGAGCTTCTCATCCAAAAGGGTGTTGGATATAATACACCGTAATACACCCCAAACCCTGCTCTTTGCCTTGGACTTCTTCAGCAAAGCCTTTGGGTTCGACATGGTTCGACCCAACGGGAAATGAATGGAACCGGGTGAAAAGGCTGGCAGTGAAGTGTAAGAAGTCCAAGCCTGGCCTAGCCAATCAGGCTCCTCTGAGGCTCCTCTCTTCGGCCGAGGCACCACTGAGGATGTAGATCGTGATCTCTTGCCTTTTCTGTACATCAGTGAGATGAAAGGCAGTAATTAAGTCACCGTTCAAATCCAGTACCTCGTGTTTAAGTTGGTCAGGTATCGTAGTTTCATCATATTCAATAGTGTCAACATCCATAAGCCAATCAGGCTGTTTCTGTCGCCAGTCTCGCAAGCTCTGCCTCGCCAGGGCTTCCTAGCTTGCCGCTAGCCCTGGCAGCCACAGGGATACCAGGACAGTAGTGAACGGTTGCAGAGACTTCAACTACCTATCAATATATGTAGGAACCTATACAGCTTATAAGGGTACATGGTACCTGAGGTTTGATTCATGTGGAAGGAAATGCAACTGTTCAAGACTCTGGCAAGTTGAGTTACCGCTGCAAGCTAAGTTTAGGCAGTTTGGACGAATGTGATGCTGCAACTGATTCAGTACGTGTGTGCTGTGATAAACCGAGAAGTCAATAGCAATTTGTTTTGGGTCAAATTGTGCAGTACTGCAAGGCTCCTCCACGCAAATTACTTTGGCACGGTTCTGACAGTGATTCAAAATTCGCTCAAAAATTCACTGTGTCGAGTAGAGAGCGGTATTGCCACCTGCTCGTTGTTAGCAATTGATGAACGGGTTGTGAGCACATTCTGAAACGGAGCCTAAATTCTGCTAGCTCTCTAGGTGTTAACTGTTCAGATGTCTCACTGCTAATCAATGGGTTCGCCCGTCCATCAAGCAATGCCGCAGAGGAGGGACGAAGGTTGTCGGAGTGCGCGCCAAGACAACACAAGGGAAGAACAAAGCAAGGGTGTGGGTAGCGTCTCTTATGGGTACGTGCCCCAGCAGAGATCGCTGGCTGATCGTGCTGATGAACCTGGTGTTGCACACCCATGGACCAGGGTGGAACAACGACGACCACTTCGGAGACAACCCGAGATGGTGAGCGCCTTACCAGGCGTCCCGCCAGATTGGAGTCCGACATCTTTGTTATGAAAGAAGCTCTAGCTGCCTTCCGAAGTAGTGGAGGTGACCCTGGTTGCACGGGGGCAAGGCGATGTTGACGTCACTGACGCAACACTGATCCCAAGATCATCAGGCTGGCTGGAGACTGGGCGGCCCGCGAGGATACCATGCCAGACACGTATCTCCGAGAAGCACAGTTGCTTGTGCTCCGGGGACAGGAATCGTATCTTCGATCTGGAGGTGATTTTGGTGGTCTAGTTTCTGGTAAGTCCGGTAGGGCCGGCGACAGCCATGGTGTGGCGGCTGAGGGCGATCCGGCAAACCGAGAGGAGCGCACAGCTGCAGAACGGCTGAAGATTCAAGCTCGTCTGGCTGGCGTGCAGAACGAGTACCAAGGCGTGCCAGGAGATGTCCCTTGCTCAGAGTTTCTGGACAAAGGGTTCAGCAAGGATGCGCGCCCCTTGGAACCTGTGGAAGCGTGCAGTGAAGCCACCTGCAGGACAAGTTGATGGATCTTCTGGAACCCAACAATCCGGAGGGCGACGTCAGATATTGGGAAAGCATCAGGAGTTTCTGAAGCGGTTCCAGAGTCCCAAGTGCCAGCAGCTGCAGTCCTCGAGGTCGACGATCATGATGTGGAAGGTCACACTCTGCGCTTTGTGATGATTGACAAGCCCACAGCAGCTAGTCGCCTGCATCTGCCAGCAGTTGGAAGCGGGCCACAGGAGAACACGCTTGTTGTCCCTGTAGTGTGGTGCCAAAAACGCCTCGGTGTAGCAGAGGCGTTCGACCCTGCAGCAGAGCTCTGCCTCCGGTGCTTTGGCAAGCGCCTTCAGGGATCGTGCAGCGGGCTCTGTGGGGTCAAGCTGAGAGTAGAGGAGAAGGTGTGCATTGGTGTCCACCTGTGTCACTTGCACGGTTGCTGAAGGACTTCTTTAACGGAAAAATCTGAGCAGTCGAGCAGTTCCGTGTGGCCGTAATTTTCTTGCGGAGTCAACACCACATGGTGCGGGAACTAGGCTTGTTGCTTTCGAGGTGACATGATGGCGCTGCTGTGGTACGCAGTTGTCTCAGGCCCAAGCCCCAATAGCCCGGGCCCTTGAGATGACTACTGAAGGAGACTTGCCTGCCACGTTACTGCGTGCTGCGGTGCGCTTTGACGTGGCGGAGAGTGATTTCCTCTTGCTGCAACAGATTTCATTCATTAAACTCCTTAGCTTTTAAGCTTCCGAAGTCGGAGGACCCACATCCTGGGTTCTAGTGCTTATAAGCAGGCCGACGGACTAGCGGTGACATTCCGGAGGCAGCCGCCTGAGCCATGGGCCTCGTGGAAGCTGTCGGATGACGCTGCATCCCTTCGACCGCTCTGGGCCTATGCCAAGGAAACCGGGTGAGATCGAGAGGATGAGTAGCGGAGATGAGACCCGCCAGAAGATTACTCTCATCGAGTCTACGGCTATGGAGATCGCAGCTTTGACAAGGCGCTGTCCTGAGCCGGGCAGCGATAGAGAGAGACCCTCGCTCTTCATGCTCAACCGCCTGAGGAAAGCTTTCCAGAATCCAGGAGCCACCTATGACGTCCTCAGCTGGGAATGCTTCCTGTCGAAAGAAGAGGAAGCTCACCAGAGAGGGTAAATTACCAAGCGCAACCAGACTGAGCTCATCCTGGGGAAGGACTCACGAGTGGTAGCCCGTGACAAGGTCGACGAGACGGCCGTTGGAGTCCCACGAGTGTCGGAGATGGAGACGCTCAGAGCCAGGCTTGATTTGCGAGCCAGGGCAATGGAAATGGTAGATGCAGCAAGTATACAACAATGAGATCACTGTCGGACCGAAGTTGAATACGAGTCTGGCTGAGGGCATGAGGGCCCCCACGTTGAACGAGCTGCGCAGATTCGACAGAGAACTGGAGGTTACCATCTTTCAACACCTCAGCAAAGGGCAGGGCAGCCTAGAAGATGCTGTCAGGTACTACATCGAGAACGACAGCGACACTTTGTGGAGGTTGTTTGATCCAGTAGTGCGCACCTTGCATGCTGACCAAGGAGTTGAGGCCGGATCCAAAGATCGGGGTGAGACATGGGTGGAAAAGAGCAAGGCTGAGGAACCTGACCGGCCCTCCCTGCCCGTGCCGCACCGGTGAAACCAAGGCCAAGGCCAAATCCTCTGCTTAGGGAGTCGGCGTCCCGAAGTCCGAGCCTGCCGGAAAAGGGAAGAGCCATCATTTGCAGCAGGTAAGAGAATTCATTCCTTTACATCACAACGCAAAAGAAAACGTGTTGGAACACCCGGGACTTCTGGGAGTACTGATGCTGTTCCCTTAGTTTCACAGGTACCCCCAACCCGTCAAACTGATGGAGTTTTAGTGAATAGAATCTTTCCACCACGGGACCTTTTGGGGGGCAGATGTGTTTTCAAAGATAGGGAATCCCTAATAGAAGAAGACAAAGCTAGCGGCCTTGCACACTATGCCGCGAATTGCGCCACCTTCAGCAGAGCCCGGGAGATCCCGATTAAAGGTGTGAAGTCTTGCCCACGCCCGCTCAGGAGTGAGCAGTTCCCCTACGGCATTCCAAGAATGTCGAAGAGGAGCAGAAGGCGCTTGGCGGATTATACAGAAATGGCTGACCTGTCAGCGAATAGGTGTTGGGCCACAACGGAGAAGGGTCAGGCTTTTACTTTAGAACGCTTTCTCCCAAGTTGGAAGCGCCTCACCTCACGCCCCGATGTGCATGTGATCCACTAGCACACATGCAGATTCGAAGGCTGTAGGAGAAGGAAATTCCAAATGTTGATCACTAACAGACGTCGTTTTATGGATGAAACTTTGCGAGGGAGGGGTATGTCAGAGGACTGGACAACGCCACTTGAGATAGAGACCGACAGTCCATGGCGGCCAGGTCATACAGCTTCAGGCTGGTGATGAACGGGAATATCCAGTTGGTTTCTGCCGGGAGTACGCCAAGGCAGCAAAGGCTGTTGGCTGACACCGCGTTTTTGTGGAGGTTTTTTCAGGTCTTAATGCTCCCCTCAGTGTTTGTTTGGGATCTCTTACTAGTGCACCTGTTCCTAGGGCCAAGTTGGAGAGCAGAGGAAAAGGGGACAAGCTTGAGCTTCAAAGCTTAGCCCAGCTGGTGAGAGGTTACCCACTGGAGGAATCAACAGTGAGCAAGTCCCACCGGGAAGGCAAGTATATCCTGTTTCGGCTCAAAAGGCTTTCTACAGAAATGCAGCCATAAGCTCAGGGAGGCAGCCTGGCCACGGGAAACGGATCCAGCTGATTCCAGACGGCTTGGAGGATCCTGCCAGTCATATGCACGAAGCCCTGAAGTTAGAGCACCCCTTCTCTGCAGAGAACGCCTTGAAGGCTGACCATGCAGAAGTGTTGGAGAAAATGTCATTGCCGGCCAAGGTAACACTAAAAGAGCGCATGAAAGTCTTGGGTGATTGGATACACCTGGCATCCTCCGAACAAATAAAAAACCCGCGCGCAGCTTTCATGGAACGCCTGGGAGATCTGTAGAATATTGAGGACACAGCTGTTCCAAGGCTCTCTGATGGGCATGCCACTAGTTGGCAAAGCTCTCGAATCTCCTTTCTTCCAGCCCTACCACGTTCCGGCTTCTATCACAATAGCAGAGCTCTTAAAGTCCGCCCCACTGAGAAACTGAGAAGGCCAAACACTCTGAAGAGAGTGAAGTTGATGGCCGAATCCGGTGGAGTTGCTATGGCTGAAGCTATCTGGACAAAGACTATGAAAGAAGTAGCTGCGGGCACCATGTCAGGTCCCTATACGCTCTTGAAGAGATGTTGGACAAGCATGGCAAGTACATGAACCTGGTCCCCAGCTTTGGTCTCAAACAGGGCGATAAGTACAGAAGAATCGACGACCACTCAGCGTCGCACAACAACCTAGCTGCTGAGCGCACCCAGCAGATCCAGATGGCCATGGTGGATTATCTCATGACAATGGTGTCCACCATGGGTAAGACTTTCCCAGGCCAACTGTGCATTGGCACCGAGGACATGGCCGGAGCATATCGACAGGTCCCTTTGACTGACAGTCAGGTCCACATCTCGGTTACAGCCGTGTGCCGAATTTTTACCGGGTAGCTGAGTGGGCTTGTCAGCTAATGGTTAGAGCCTACCAGTGCCATGATCGATCATTCTTTGATGATTGCTTCATGGTCCTTAGACAGTCTGAGGCGGAGGGGTCCATGTTCTGTGTTCGCGACTCATTGGGCTAGTGCTGGACAAAGAGAAATCTCAACCCCCCTCGGACTTTGCCATGGTCCTGGGCGTAACCTTTAACACGGCTTCGCTTGCTCAACAGAGGCTTTTGCTGGTCGAGCCAAAACCGACCAGAGTCACCAACCTCTGCTACATGATAGACCAGATCCTAGCTGACAAGGCCGCCAGCCTCTTAGGCAAGTTTGGGTTTCCCTGCAGCACAATGTTCGGTAAAGTGGGGCGTTGCTGCACTGGTGCTATACGGGCCAGGCAGTAGGGTCATCCTGACGATATGAGCCTCGCGCTTGATATCCTCACTTCGCTGCCTCTCATGAAACTTTTTGCAACCGCTGCGCCCAAACGTGACTTGTACCTTGTGCACAGACTTCCACCTCTCATCTTGTACACGGACGCATCAGACGTCACAGATCGCGTCGCCGGCAGGTGGGTAATTGGTGCCGTGCTCATTGAGCCCGAGACCATGACGATTTCTTATACATCATGGATCGTGCCTCAGCACATCATCGCTCGTTGGCTGCCAAAGCAGACCTACATGAATCAGCTCGAGCTTTTCGCATGTCCAATTGCCCTCAACACTTGGGCCGACACTCTTAAGGACCGTGAAGCTACTCTTCATTGACAACAATGCAGCTCTGGCTCCGGCCTGGGACTGTACATAAGCGCCAAAGACCGAGGGTGACGCTGTCCCATCGAACAAAAAAATTGAGAAGCTGATTGAGCTTGGGTCAATCTGCACCTTTTGAAGCATACGAGAACCTAGCTATATCTCCAAGTTTCGGAGCTTGAAATGCTTTTGCGCATTTTGCTCCCCACATCTTTGTGTGGGGCTCTTGTTTTTTGTTGTGCATCCCGTCCCCGTTTTGTCCGCTCCCGTCCCGTCCGCACACGCGACTTACCCACACATCCCGTCCGCTCACACAACTTACCCACACACAGCTTACCCACACACACGACTTGACCACACACAACTTACTCACACACAACTTACTCACACACACAGCTTCCCCACATACAACTTTCTCACACACACAACTGACCACACAACTTACTCACATACAACTTTCTCACACACAACTTTCTTACACACAACTGACCACACACAACTTACTCACACACACACACACAACTTACTCACACACACACAACTTACCCACACACACAACTTGATCACATACACACAACTTACTCACACACACAACTTCCCCACATACAACTTTCTCACACACAACTGACCACACAACTTACTCACATACAACTTTCTCACACACAACTTTCTCACACACAACTGACCACACACAACTTACTCACACACACACACAACTTACTCACACACAACTTACCCACACACACACACAACTTGATCACACACAACTGACCACACACACAACTTACTCACACACAACTTACTCACACACAACTTACCCATACACAACTTACCCACGCACAACTTACTCACACACAACTTGACCACACACAACTTACTTACGCAAACACAACTTACTCACACACACAACTTACCCATACACAACTTACCCATACCATACACAACTTACTCACACAACTTACTCACACACAACTTACGCACACACAACTTACCCATACACAACTTACTCACACACAACTTGACCACATACAACTTTCGCACACACAACTTACTCACACACAACTTACCCAGACACAACTTACTCACACACAACTTACTCACACACACAACTTACTCACACACAACTTACGCTCACACAACTTACCCACACACAACTTACTCAAACACAACTTGACCACACACAACTTCCCCACACATGGACTTGCACTTTGCTTGGCAGGCGTCGCACTTGTGGCGTGACGCGCTTGGGTCCCGTTCACGCCGCGGCATTTTGCGTGGCAGGCGTGGCACTTGGGGTCATCGACGTTCACTTTGCGTGGCAGGCGTGGCACTTGGTGACATCGACCTTTACTTTGCCTGGCATGTGTGGCACTTATGGCACTCAGCTCGCTCCTGTGACGCGCTTGGGTCCCATTGACGCCGCGTCACTTTGCGTGGCAGGCGTGGCACTTGGAGACATCGACCTCCACTTTGTGTGGCAGGCGTGGCGCTTGGTGACATAGACCTTAGACTTTCACTTTGTGTGGCAGGCGTGGCACTTGTGGCACTCAGCTGGCTCCTGTGACGCGCTTGGGTCCCGTTGACGCCGCGTCACTTTGTGTGGCAGGTGTGGCACTTGGTGACATGGACCTTCACTTTGTGTGGCAGGCGTGGCACTTATGGCATTCGCTTGGGTCCTGTTGACGCCGCGTCGCTTTGTGTGGCAGGCATGGCATTTGGAGACATGGACCTTCACTTTGTGTGGCAGGCGTGACACTTGTGGCACTCAGCTGGCTCCTGTGACGTGCTTGGGTCCCGTTGACGCCGCGTCACTTTGTGTGGCAGGCGTGGAACTTATGGCGCTCAGCTGGCTCCTGTGACGCCCTTCATTCCCGTTAACGCGGCGTCGCTTTGTGTGGTAGGCGTGGCATTTGGAGACATCGACCTCCACTTTGTGTGGCAGGCGTGGCGCTGGGTGACATGGACCTTCAATTTGTGTTGCAGGTTTGGCACTTGCTGCCATCGACCTCCATTTTGTGTGGCAGGTGTGGCACTCACAGCACCGGGCTGGCCCTGTCGGCGCCACAATTCTTCCACACGCAACCCTCTTACAGACAGCTCCTTTACACACAACTCCTTCACACACAACTCTTTCACACAAGACTCTTTCACACACAGCACTGTCACACACACACACACACCTCCTTCACATACACGCAACCTGGACCACACAGACTGGAACACACAAACTTGAACACACAGCAATTTCACAAACAGCACCTTTATATACACACAACATTCTCACAGACCGCTTTTGCACACAACTCCTTCACACACAGCATTGTCACACACACACACAACTCTTTTACGCACAACACTTTGACACAAAACTCACACACACACAACTTTGTCACTTATACCATCATTCTTTCACACAGAACCACAGAACATTGTTTACACACACAACTTTTTCACGCAATCTGTCTTCCACCATCTCCTTTCTCCTCCTGCCTTCCCCCTCCACTCTTCACATTTCTTGTGGTAGTGACTGGAAGAAGTTGACATGTGGGGTTATCCGGTCCTTGAATAGTTCCAACATAAAATCCTTTTTGCATTTTGTACTCGTAGCTCTTTAAAGGTCGAGTCGCTATATTTTGTGGTGCACCTCGTGATTGGTATTTTGTAGCTTTTCAATCCCTGTTTGAATTTCCTCTACATTTGTATAGGGTTTTAGACCTGGAAACTCATTTCATAGAGGGATCATTTTATAGAGGGTTTATATGTATTTTTTTGATCCCATCTTGAAAAGGACACATGTCAGTCATTCTAGGGCCATCATAGAAACGCATGGGCATTTTGTAGCAAGACATAATGAGCTTGATACGGGCTTATCAAAATCAACAGGCATTCCAACTTTAGTCATCACTTTAGTCCCGCCCCAAAAAAATTTTGACTCCGGGTCCGAGGGTTTCTTCCCCGCCGGAGTCAAACAGTTTGTAGGGGAAATTGAGGGACCAAAGTGATGACTAAAGTGGTTGTCAGACCGTTTTGTAGGCAGAGCTTGGGTGATAAACCGTTTTGTAACAAGGACTTGGCTGCCAATGCGCAACCTGTAATTGAACTCGCTGCCAATACGTAACCAATAAATGAATACGCTGCCAATGCAAAACCTGTAATTGAACTCACTGCCAAAAATAAGTAACAAGTAAATGAACACGCTGCCAAGGCATAACCTGCAATTGAGCTCGCTGCAAATACATAACCAGTATATATGAACACGCTGCCAATGCGCAACCTGTATTTGAACTCGCTGCCAATACATAACCAGAAAATGAACACGCTGCCAATGCGTAGGCGTAACCATGTTGTAGACACTGGGGGATATGCACCCCATTTTGTAGTATAAACAAAGGGTTGCATAACCCCCCACCGCTTTGCAAGAAGAACTTGGTTGCCAGACCGTCGTAGCATAAACAAGGGGTATATGAACACGCTGCCAATGCGTAACCATTGTGTATACATTGGGGGGTATGCAGCCCATTTTGTAGTATAAACAAGGGACCGTGTTGCAAAAGAACTTGGTTGCTAGACCGTTTTGTAAGCAGAGCTTTTGGGGCTGGACCGTTTTGTATGTAGAACTTGGTTGCCAGACCGTTGTAGTATAAACAAAGGGAATTATAACATATTATAACCAGTATTGTATATGAACACGCTGCCAATGCGTAACCTGCAACTGTACTTGTGGCTACTGCGTAACTAGTATATGAGCACATCTCCATGATGTCAACAACGGGAGCAACGGAACATCAGCGGCACGTAGCAAAAGTAGCAACGTGAGCGCTTCAAGCTCAAAATTCATGGAAACACGAACTGAAAGCCAGGTCTTGCTTCGGCAAACAACACAACAATGCGACGTTGACATTGAACAAGGCCGATGCAAATCATGGAAAACAAACCATCCAGCCACAAGATGAATCACTTTCAGAAGGACCAAAGTTGTTATTCCGCCGCCCGTAGTCTTTTAAACCAATGTCATCGAACTATACCGTGCCATGATCCATGTGTGCACACGCAAGTACGATGTAGTTAGCAACGTAGCATCAAAGATGTGAGCAAGTGCAAGAAGACGTTGTGCAACGTAGCATCAAAGATGTGAGCAAGTGCAAGAAGACGTTTCCACAACCCCTCCAGCCCACCCCACCCCACCCGAAGGTATGTGAGATCAAGTGAAGAAGACGTTGTGCAACGTAGCATCAACGATGTGAGCAGACGTTTCCACAACCCTTCAGCCCACCCCACCCCACCCGAAGGTATGTGAGATCAAGTGAAGAAGACGTTGTGCAACGTAGCAACAACGATGTGAGCAAGTGCAAGAGACGTTTCCACACCCCCCCTACCCGAAAAAAAAATCTGAGATCAAGTGAAGAAGACGTTGTGCAACGTAGCATCAAAGATGTGAGCAAGTGCAAAAAGACGTTGTGCAACGTAGCATGAGCATCAAAGATGTGAGCAAGTGAAGAAGACACTGTGCAACGTAGCATCAAAGATGTGAGCAAGTGCAAGAAGATGTTGTGCAACGTAGCATCAAAGATGTGGGCAAGTGCAAGAGACGTTTCCACAACCCCTCCAGCCCACCCCACCCCACCCGAAGGTATGTGAGATCAAGTGAAGAAGACGTTGTGCAACGTAGCATCAACGATGTGAGCNCCCCTCCAGCCCACCCCACCCCACCCGAAGGTATGTGAGATCAAGTGAAGAAGACGTTGTGCAACGTAGCATCAACGATGTGAGCAAGTGCAAGAAGACATTGTGTAACGTAGCATCAAGGATGTGAGCAAGTGCAAGAAGACGTTTCCACACCCCCCCACCCCACCCCACCCCACCCGAAGGTATGTGAGAGCAAGTGAAGAAGACTTTATGCAACGTGGCATCAACGATGTGAGCAAGTGCAAGAAGATGTTGTGCAACGTAGCACCAAAGATGTGAGCAAGTGCAAGAAGACGTTGTGCAACGTAGCATCAAAGATGTGAGCAAGTGCAAGAAGACGTTTCCACAACCCCCGCACCCGAACCCACCCCACCCGGAGGTATGTAACATCAAGTAGAAAAAGCATGCAAACATGTTAAAAACGCCGACTCCGTTACGTGCGGCAGTAGCATAAACAAGGGACCAACTTATCATGTTGGGTTTTGCAGAGATTTTCAAATCTGGATGCATTACTTTTTGTAGTGCCGTATGTTACGTTTTTTTTTGAGTTCATTCCGAGTTGTAAAGCGTGTTTTGTAGTTTCAGAAATTCAACGAGTTCATTCTTTTTGTAGGTGCGACTGGGTGCATTGTCTTTTGTACATATCAAAATGCTGTGCACAACCCTTCCCCTACAATTTCATTTCCTGACTATATATATATATATATATTGTAACTATATATTGCTTTATATCAAATAGACGCATACACAAAATATATAAATAAATGAATATACATATATATATACATACATATCTTTATACTTATATATATAATATTTGTATATATAGTATGTATGTATGTATGTATGTATGTATGTATGTATGTATGTATGTATGTATGTATGTATGTATGTATGTATGTATGCATGTATGTATGTATGTATGTAGTGTGTGTTTGAATTGAAAATACCAGAAGTTTGCGTTTGTCTATTCCAGAAGGGGTTTTCACAAGGGTTTCTCTTCACCAATTTAGTTATTCTTTTGGAGTTCTTTCGCATCAACAACTGGCCTTGCTTCTGCAAGCCTCTAGGATTGCTGAAGGTCAGAAAACAAGGCTTTCCACCATTTGTCCCACCTCCAGACTTGGTTGTGTTCACTAGTGTGGATGGCGAACGGTGCATGTAGCAACAAGTTGTGCTGTACAATATAGTATATGTGCTCCAGGATTGCCTTTGGGGACTTGAAACTGAACTGCTGGTCATTGACTTTTCCAAGAGGCCTTCATTTGGTATTTTGGTGCATTGCACAATGCTGCAAGCCTGCAATCCTCCTTTGTGGACTAGCCACCGCTTGAATATTTGAAACACTACTTGATACAGGACTCTGCTTCTTACCTGCCTTGTGCCTCTCGTTAGTCCAGGTTCAGGCTAGATTCATGTCTCTCGGGATTGAATACAATACATCTCTGGCCAGGATTCCTTTGGCCCCTTGATATATGCACGTAGAGATAGATAGATAGATAGATAGATAGATAGATAGATAGATAGATAGATAGATAGATAGATAGATAGATAGATAGATAGATAGATAGATAGATAGATCTGTCACGGGGAGGATCGTAGAGGTACTTTCTGGAGTGGATTCCCTAGAGCCGTTCCTGCAGACTAGAGGAGGCTTCTGATTCCAAACGAGACTCGCAATAGCCAGCGATATCTAGCAATTACTAGTATCTATAGAGTATTTTTTGGGGTTCTCCTCCCCAAGAGATTTGGAGGAAAGGATCTAAGTGCGAGCTCAGGAGGCTGAGCAGAAGCGTCGGCTGGATGCTGCGATTGCAGCCGCGCGAGAGGAAGATGCGAGGAGACAGGAACGTGAGGAGGAAATGTCAAAGGACGGGCAGGAAACGGCTCGAGAAGATGCTTGAATGAAGCACATAGTTTGCAGCTGTTGCCCCCTGCCGACATAAAAACACGGCGTTGCTTTCTGGATGTAGCTATGTATCATTTGCTGTCATTATGCATCTAAGATCATCTATGTATAAATCTAATTTCTGATACCAAGTTAACCCTGCGCAACGGGTGCAAGGGTCCATATTCCCACATTTTCTTGGTTGATACCGTTGATACTGTTCATACTAAGATTGAAGCCGACATGACATGACATGACGCAACCGGACCCAAGGACGAAGGTGTCCAGCTGGATGAGGACGATTCGCAAGAAGTGTCTCCGGCTGAATGCATTGCTGAGCAACACGTTGTCAACGCCTGGCGGCGGACGCAGGAACAACAACTGCGCAAGGACCTCATGGCGCAGGAGTTACAGGAGGAGGAACTTGAGGGCACGACACAGATGTCAAAGCAAAAGTCAAAGCAAATCGAGGTGAACATCAGTGACATCCAGGGCCCTTTGAGAACCATGAAGGCGGAGAGGAGTTGGTTAGTCGCCGACGTTAAAAAGATCCTAGAACGTACGGAGAAGATACACCGTGGGCGACAACGGCTCTTGCTGGGGGATGGTGACGTGGACGACCTTCAACCCTTGGTGAACTTGGCTCATTCTGGGCCATTGAATTTTGTTTTGGTAGTGTGTATGGATCCTTGCTCGACTTATCTGCATTTTAGTTGGCCAAGTTGGCAAAGCTTTGTTACCGACGATCATTTGCCCTTTGCCCTATCAAGCAAACTTCAAAAGGGTGAGAGAGTTGCTTTGCGCTTTAGCCATCTTCAGCCAGCAAGGACAAGCACTACAGGGTAGACCTCTTTATGGAGGCGTTCCAAGTTAGCTGGCGTGTCCTGCAATTTGCGTCTGCATCCATCCGTGCGAACCCAAAGATCATCAAACTGGCTCTGCAGAAGGACTCTGTTGTTCAGGTCGCTTTTCCCGGAAGTTGCGGGCAAACCTGTCCATGAGCGGTGTAAACTGTAAACTTTGGACAAACCACGGTACACCCTGATCTGTTTTGGTCTTTCACCACTATGTGCCATAGTTTTGGCACCTGTACCAACTTTGCTAGCCTGAGCCGTCTTAGATCTCATAATGTGAGCAGGTCCTCAGGTGTGCTGACCACTCATGAAATGCATATATTCATATCTGGATTCGAGAGGGTGTTTCAAGCAGTTTCAACCTGCAATCTGATTCAGCCTTATTCAGCCTGGTCAGTGGAGAGGACTGGCGTTCGCTTGCCTTTGCTGCTCCATCCCTTCGAACTGACTATCGAATGGCCAGGCTTGCTGTGAAACGAAGCGGCTTGGCCTTGGAGGTTCTTACGCCTGAGATGCGCAATGATCGACCCTTGGTGCTGATGGCCGTGCAACAGGACCGCAAGGGGACTGCAAGGGGACCGCAAGGGGACCGCAAGGGGACCGCAAGGCAGAAGCATTCAGAAGCATTGCTTTGGGGTCCCAAAGTGTTTCCAGTCCATTCCAGTCCTATATAAGATCCTTCTAAAGGACCCTTGCATCCCTTTGCAATCTTTATAGTCCTTCATTATCCATTATCCTTTATCTTTAGATACTATAGACTATAGCCTTTCCATATTCATCTAGATTATATATATATATATATATGCACACATATATATATATATACACATACGTATATATATATAAATATATATACATATATATATATATACACATAGACGCATGTCCCTAGGCTTCTGGATGCCATTATTTTCTTATTTTTTTATGGATTTCAAAGGCTTCTAACAAAGCATCCGCAAAATTGTCCAAATAGGGGCAAACCAAACATGGCACCACGTAATCACGAAAGGATCACAAGAGTTCGCCTGAGCTACCTGAGTTCTTTGCGCTGGAGTACTTCCAATGTGTCTGGGGAGGTTCGAATTATATATATGTATATAATTGTATATATAGATATATGCACATACACAGGTTTTTGAGGTTTATGACGGGATTCTCACTTGAGTGGTTGGCGCCCCGCCTTCGCCCCTATCGATTCCCTCAGGTTCGGTCATGTGTGCGATGGATTTGCTGGATCTGCCACAATCATAAAGGCCAGAAGTAAAGTCAACACCGCGATGCAACAATTCTTTCAGCCATCAATTCATTACATGGCTTTCAGCGTCCCAGTTTTCTTATGTTTTCTTAACTTCCTCACCATTCTTCATTGTCCCATTTATTCCACCAGCATTCCTCAGCGCTCCTTTCCGCATACCTTTCTTTAACCCCCCATCACTGACTACTCAATTGACATTCCTTTCAAGTTTTTCCTTCAGCAATATTTTTCCAACACTTTTCTTTTTGCGAACACTTCTCTCAATATTCCCTTTGAGCATTCTTCTTCCAACAATCTTTTCCAAGGTTTTCTTAAAATGTTCTTTTTTTGTGGGGGGGCGTTTGCTAACTCATTCTGCCGCACCAGGCCAGTTTTGGCAGAGACCAGAAATTCAACGTTCACGCTCCTTGACAAAATTTCTTTGGACACACTCTTCCCTTCAATCCATGTGGAAGCCTTCGACATTTCTCAGGATTTCACCATTATTTTTTCCAATTCTTCGCTGCCCATTATAGTCTCGCAGCCTTTTTGGACCTTCAATATTACTTCTACGGTATCATTTTCAACTAGGGGCTCCTTTCACCATTTGCTTGCAACATTTTTTGAAAGCTAGCTTTCAGTGCATTCACACCCTGCCGCAAAACATCTCACAGCACTATTGTCTCAAAGGCTGTCTTGGAGCATTGTGTCCAACTCGGTGTGAAAGCTTCAAATCAGTCCACCCCAAATCCTCGGGTGCAGATTATCTTTTTGGTGGACGTATCTTCTAGCTTCATGCAGCAGTTGTAGAATTCCACAATTACAAAAAGCATTAAAAAGCCTAAAGATCATGTTGTGCCAGTATTTTGCGAACCTCTATACGCATGTGTTCACGCTTCCATCATTGTATTTGAGGTCTAGGTTCAGTGGTTCAGTTGAAATCACTCCTCTTTGTATCAATCCAAGGTTACAGTAGAACACCCTTTTGATGCAATGCAGGACCCACCTTTCGTCGACCTTTCGTCGACCCCATCACTCTCAAGCAGACGTTTGCATCATTTTCTGGCCCTGATATTTTCAAGCAGATGCTTGCCAGCGCGCCAGTTTCATTCGCAGCAATTCACGCCTTCTTTACTCCAGCCTTCGCTTAGTATACGTTTGCACGAAATAGGTGCGCACAGTTCATCCTAGCTTTCAAAAAGAGATCTCAACCCTCTTTCCAAAAAGCGACTTCAATCCTTCTGCTTCAAACCTTTTCTTTTGCTTTGGTGTAGGGCTCCTCTTTGCTAGACTGGCACTGCAACCTTTTTCTTAAGCCTCCACGACTCTACTTTGCTGTAGATACTTGCTGTTGCAGAAGTTGAAGGGTGACTCCGCTTATACATTCAGCCAGGACTGGCAAGCCTTGAAGTTTGCATCGCTACGTCTCAGGGGAGATAGAGGTGTTGTTATGGAAGCTGTGAGGCAAAGCATCGGAGCATTGGAGTTTGCGTCTCAAAAGCTTCGGGGTGATCGCTCTATCATGCTTTTGGCAGTAAAGAGAGACGGTGGTGCGCTTCGTTTTGCGTCCTCAAAGTTGCAGGCTGATGTAGATCTGGTCATCGAGGCTTTGCGCCAAGATGGCAAAGCCATCGTGCACGCAGCACCAGAGGTGCGCGCAGATCCTAAGCTTCACGCTGCTATGAAAGGAAACTCTGAGGTGTTGCGCTTCTTGGGCTTCGACAGTAGAGACCGCCTCAGCACTGAACAGGAACTCTTTGACGCATACATGGGAAGTTGGACTTCGCCATACGACGATGCTACGATCGCCGCGGTCTTACGGCGCCATCGATAGCTCACGGGCACCTACCAGCGCTCACATGTGCACCAAAGTGTGCTGACGGACCTCGCGCTGTGCTTTCGAGCAAAAAGGGCCAGTGAATCAGTGCGTTTCAGGGGGTTTCTGTTTGCCCGGTTGGCTTGTTGGCCATGCTCCCTCCGGAAGTGATCCTCTTGGGCCGCGCTGGTACCGACCAAGGTGTGGTGATGCGTGGTGTCTACGGGGTCAGCCTGAGAGACTGTGATATGGCTGTGATATGCTGTGATATGCTGTGATATTGAATTCATTGCTGCAGGCTCTGCAGGCACCTGCCGCCATTTGTACGTCGGTGCTGTGTATAGTTGGCTGGTCAAATGCACAGACGGTCCTGCCGAGTTCCTGCATTCCACCGGACTTCCCAACTGGGCTACACAAAAAGATGGGTGGCTGCTTGAAGCCATAATTCAGAAGCTCCAGAGTTTGGTTGGAGCCCGCTGCCCTTGTTGCAGAACTTTGGGATGTTCCGACCAAGGACTCGTACGAGGAAGGAAGAGGTGGGGAGTTGGCGAATGATATGCAGAAGCGGGACACAACCTCAAGCATTGATCATCTAAGCAAAGGCAAGGAAGGACATCCGGCATGCAATTTGAAAAAATACTCCAGAGAGATACCGTCATTCACTAGGTCGAGATGCACTGGTTGGGCAAAGACCACGGAATTCTGCAGGTACTCGGTCAGACATTTTTGAATTTTGTCGAATCCTCTTGCCGGCCTTCCGTCTCCGATTTGCTGCCTGGGCCTTGGCATGGTCTTTTGGCCTGCAGTCACTTATATATAGATACGCTCCTTTTTCTCGATATGTGTGCGATCAACCAACATAAAATGCTATGGAATGATTCCTACTTATCCTAGTTGTGACGCAGCGTGATGCAGGATGATGCAGGGTGATGCAGGGTTTGAGTGACTCTACAGTCTCTACAGTTTGCACATGTTGCGCCATAAGACAGTTGCTGGAGCAGAGGCTGTGTTGCTGTCTGCTTATGACAATTCTTGATCTCCAGGATTAGTATGTCCAGTGCGGTAATGACTTTTCTTGCAAGCTTGAGTGCTTGCTGCTTCACTAGTTCTGTAGCCCTTGAACTTTGACCTGATCTCGCCAGTATCATGATGGGTGATGATAGGCAATGGCATTCGACTTGCTTTCCCGCCTGCGCACACCCCTAATTATGAACATTTATGCGCATTTATGCGCATTATATGCGTATGCACATGTGTAACCATGAGCACGCCTTCATCCACATTGTATACTGTAAGTATAGTCTAGCAGCCTGAGCAATGGCATTAAGATGAAGGGTCAAGTGGCCTTTGAACGGAATCCTAAGTCAGTCCCATGAGGTCGAGTGCTGGAGGTTCTGTGGAAACCGGCTTGCGTAGTAGCAGGGCCTGCGCAGGTGCGGCTTCCAAGGGGGCAAGGCAGACTCAGCTAAGTTCACGCTAAGCAGGAACTTTGATGATGTTGGTCGTTTCAACTTAAGACCAATGACATGATTGTTACAGCTTTCAACGCTCATGCAAGCTGTATGCCGACGCCAAGCAGTCTGTGCCCAGTTTAAACTTTGCCCCACCACATGACACAGTGACACGCAAAGCCCACAATGGGTTTGAATCTTGGCATCTGGCCCCAGACGGCTCATCCTTGAATCTGAAGTTCCAGGGTTCAAAAGGATTCAAAAGGAGTATTTGCGCGGTATACATTCTTGGAGTCTCTTGGGCTTGAAACTTCTCTTCGAGTATGATGTTAGGACCCTTCACAGGGTTGCCAGGTTACAATCACAACTTGGAGTTGAAGGATTTCGGGTGGCGAGAGAGGTCTCTTCTCATGGCCCATAGTATACTGGCAAAATGGTTTTCCGTTTCCATTTGTGGTCGCCCATGCGAATACAAAGGCTTGGACGTGATACTCAATGTCTTGCCAAAGTCTGTCAACACCGAAGGCTGGCCTTATTTCGGAGGGGCGAAAGTATGAAAGCTTGTGTGGCCCTTTGATGTTGCAGCAAGCAGCGCATGTTCAAGAGGCAACAAGAGTCAATGGGTGTGCTTGGTAGTCCGGTGACTTCTTCACACAACCAAACAACCTCCGGGTATATCATCAAATCTTGGCTAATCTGTGGAACGCTACAAGCCAGAGACAATGAAATCTATGAACCTATGCAATCCTGCCAGGTGTGCTGTGCATAGTTCACGACATCACAGCCTTAAAGGCCAGGATCACAGTTGACTTCGCCAGGGACAAAAGAAAACAACATCGTTTCAATTTCGATGACTCTCTGGTGAGATGATCAGTTCATTTAGGTTCATAGTTCAAAGAGAGCAAACATGGTTCATACTTGATTCATTGATTCACACACATATTATATACACTTGATTCATACTTCTGCCACTTCTGCATGTAACGAGGCGTCTGTGGCAGCATCAGCCTGTGTGGCAAAAGAGATGCGTCGGATTATTGATGTCGTCAGCTCAGGTTCCCAAATGAAGGTGTTGACAAAGTTCGAAAACATCTCACAAGGTCGTAAGGTGGAACCAAAAAGGCCACTTGTGCAGACTTGTGCAGGAGCATTTGTGATAGATTTGACAGATGATTGAAGATGCTTGAAGCACACCATGGTGCGATCTTCCAGAACATACAAGTCGACAGTAGTACAGTTCTCTTGGGCCATTTTGACATGGCCTCCCCTTGAAACAGCAGTGATGACAAGCCTCGAGCCTACAGGTAGTGTATGTGGCACAGTGGATGTTGGGTCATGCAGGTCTTTGCAACACAAAGTGTGTTTGCATCTTTGTCTAAGTTTGGAATGCTCCGAGCTTTCCTTGCCGGACAGATCTTGGTTCATCCAGGGAAGTCCAGCCCATCAGCTTTCACATGCTTTCACCATCATGGCTACTGACGAAGCATCAATCTTTGCCTTGGTCTCAGCAGAGGGACATCTTATGGATGATGATGTAGCGTGTCAGTAATTCCCATGCCCGGGAACGACGCTAAGTATGTATCACTCAGATTGACTCAGAGCTTTCTGCCATTCTGTGTGTCAGTACAGTGTCATTCTGAGCCTCTGAGGGCGGTGTAAGCATCCAAGAATGCAAAGTGCTCATGGAGGAGAGCATGGAGATCATGGACCAGAATTCACCTCAGTCGGATCAGTCGGTTTCGGAAAACGCTCTCGCCGGCTTTGGACTTTTTGATGCTTTTTGTCCATAAGAAGGATCAAGAAGGCTTTCAGTAAGGTCTAAGAGTCTAAAAGCGAACCTTGACTAGTTGTGACTTGGTGTGACTTCTTGTTTGGTGGATCTTTGACTGAGGATAGAGGCAGAAGCAAAGCAGAAAGTTATTGAGCTTAGAAAGTTGAATGACAGCACAGTGGAGCTGCGCAACTTCGTCGTGGTACTCAGCATTGCTTTTTCTCCGCTGATCCTTGTTGCACTGCTTGGGCTGGCCTTTTCTGCGGCTTGCAGCGTGAAGGACTATGGTGTATCCATGCTGTTTGCTTCTTGGCTGCTTTGGGTCACCCTTTCCTCAGCTAGCTTTGGCTATGAAGCTCCTACAAAAAGTAAGAAGGGATACCCGCTTCGTAGAGAGGGTGCTGTAGGGTTCCTGCTGTTGTAAGTTTGTGGTGCCGGCGCCTGTAAGGAGCCCGCGCTGTTGTTAAAAATGCACACCCTAGAGTTTATCCTGTCACACTGTGTTGCATTTTGTTGTAAACATGGGGGCTGGTGGGGGGGGGGGCAATAACGTCTTGTCTGCCTCTTGCTTTACGTGCTACTTTCAACATATGTCCAGATGCACTACGTCAACATGCTATACCTCAGCATACACTACGCTCTCATGTCTTGCTTCCATGTGAACATATGTCAAGATGCACTACGTCAACATGCTATACCTCAACATACACTACGCTCTCATGTCTTGCTTCCATGTTAACATATGTCAAGATGCACTACGTCAACATGCTATACCTCAACATACACTACGCTCTCATGTCTTGCTTCCACGTTAACATATGTCCAGATGCACTACGTCAACATGCTAGACCTCAGCATACACTACGCTCTCATGTCTTGCTTCCATGTTAACATATGTCCAGATGCACTACGTCAACATGCTATACCTCAACATACACTACGCTCTCATGTCTTGCTTCCATGTTAACATATGTCCAGATGCACTACGTCAACATGCCAGACCTCAGCATACACTACGCTCTCATGTCTTGCTTCCATGTTAACATATGTCCAGATGCACTACGTCAACATGCCACCCCTCAACATACACTACGCTCTCATGTCTTGCTTCTATGTTAACATATGTCAAGATGCACTACGTCATCATGCATTGGGTTGCAAAGTTGAATGGCACCCAGACGTTGGACAGGACGTGGGATATTTGCAAACAAAGCATCCCCAGATCCTTATCCAGTCGCAAAGGGGCCGTTTCCGGTATGTTGGATAGCTATGTCCATGTCTGGTGGTGGCGACATCACCTTGAAGGCAAGGACCTTCTGACACTGCTTAGCAAACTGTGCTCTGCACAAAATGCAGAGTAACCATGTGGCGTTGAGGATGAAAATGAACTTCGCTGCACGCTGGATTCAAAACCTGTCTGTGCACGAAACACCAAACTCACTGCTATTCGCAGTAAATTCACACATTTGAAACTTTTTTTTCTCGGGCCTCAACTTCAAAATTTTAGTTTCGTGCTGGCGAAATACCTAAAGTTGCATGGAAATCACGACCCTTATAGCACGAAAGCAGCATCGAATTTGATACATTCCAAATGGACATGTGGAAAAAAAGGTGATTTTCAGTGATGAAATGGAAAAATCCATGATAAAGACGTTCAACCCCGCGGGCCTCTTACAGGCGCCGCCATCAAGTTTGTGGAGGTTGGCACAGGTTGCCGCTTCTACCTTGAATAATGTTGTCTATATGGAGATTGATAGGATTGTCTAAATCAGATTAGTGACTATTAGTGGGACAAAGAGATATTTGAGTCGATGCTGGCATGCTCTACTGAGCCTATATGTTGCAAGGCCATCTAAATAGCTTTCTATGCTTGTTGCTGCAGCCCCACGAGGTCTGGCTCTCGGTCTTTTGCTTCCTTTACACTGTCCTGGTGTTTTTGACACTGATGCATCAGCGGCGAAGCGCTTCTGACAGTTGCACAGAGGAGGCTAGCCAGCAGGAGCAGCAAGATGTCTATGCAAAGCTGCAGCAGCATGCTGAACACCTGAAGACGGAGGCGGGAGATGCGACGGTAGCACGGAGGGCGAGAACCAGCATTTTGTGGGTGGGTTGCCTGCCCCGTACGTTGTGGTGTGCTAGAAGCCTTTTGTCCTTTTCGACTTTCTTCTCATGGACTTGCATTGCTAGCTCAGGCCTCCGTCTACAATGACAGCGCCAAACGGGCAGCCTTTTGCCAGAAACCGTGGCTAGCTTCAGTTGCATTGCTGGGTTTAGAGGCCTCCATGGCTGCTTCATCGGGATATCTCCTGGCGTTCCTGCAGGCAAGTCCAGTCTGAACGTTTGTATTGACTGGTGCAGCACCCTTAAAATGGTCACTTTCATTGCAAGGCAAGCATAGGCTAGTGCAGCGACTGTGCCCTGCAGATCCCTGAAGGCCTTTGGCTGCACGTTGCTGACTGCACTGGGAAGTGGCGCGTTGCTGGGCCATGTGCACGGCACCTTGGGTCCGCCCAATGCTTCGCAGCTCGAGGTTGCAGCTGCTGCATTAGCTCGGTGCCCGTGGGTAGCACAGGCATTGGCAGCTGTGGCATCACTCGGAATGCCATTTGTTGAGGAGACAGTGCGATTAAAAATCACTCAAAATCGAACACATACAGGTTTGGAGTGGTTGGCAAGTGGTGAATTGTCCCGCATTTCTATTGTCCCGCATTTCACATATATATATATGAATTATATTATATATGTATGTATATACAGGAATGCGCATCCCAGTCAGCTGGCATTTTTCAAGACACGCAGCATGCATTGGCACACTAGGGAGTTGAGTAGATTTCTTTCCCAACCTTTCCCAATCATTCCAGCTGTGTGAGAGGAGAATTCTCCATCCGCAGCAGAGCTACAAATGTGCGGTGCCGAAAAGCTGGAAAAAGCCACGCACTGGATGCAGAAGGTTGAGGCCTTGCGTGGCAAACTACAAAAGCGCACCGGAAGGGTTCTGGATACAGCAGTGTCTCTGGAGATTCTTGGCTTCAACAAGAGGGTGCTGCGCTGCCACCTTCGTTTCCTTTTTCATGATGGCAATTTCATACATACAGTTGCTTTCTGCAAATGGGGTCATTTTCTGAACTCTCACTATTCGTTCTGAAATGTGCAAGGGTCAATCCTGTCACAAAGGGCGGCGATGACTGACAGCATTGACTCCTTATCAGCCGTGCAGGAAAGCGATTGGAGGAACTTCGGAGGAGCGAGAAGAATCGATAAAGGATCTTACATGCAAAGCTGCTGCGAATGCGAAGGGTATTGCCAGTGTCGCTTGGCCGAGTCTCAACTCTTAGGTTGGCTGGAAATTATGCGGTTGGAAAAGTGCAAGATGCTGGGAAGTGCCATCACAAGTCTGTGCCAATTCAGTTTCAAGATTTCCTTGTGTTCACGCAGGCTGCAACCAAGCTGCTTGGTTTTGGCCCTCAAGAAGGGGAGGCCCGCGAGGAGATGAAGGCACCAGCCTCAGAGTCTCAAGCTTTTGCTTCGAGACTTTCCAGCTGAGTTCATAACCAGGTGCAAAACGTTGGAAAGTACAAAAGCAGCGTGGATGAGTAAATCACATAGATGTCAGGATGTCACAAGAATGTTCGTCCACCAGCAAGCTTTCAATGAATTGGACCTATACGGCAACCCTTGGCACATAGCTTTGGTAGTCGCTATGTATCCTAGCCGGCATTGGTCCATAATTACTGAATTTGCGACTTTTTTTCCGATGGTGACCGACACACGCATCACAGATCGGTGCCAAAGGCCATAGCAGAGGCGTCGGGGGATTTGGTGGCTGGGACGGTAGGCTTGGCTCTGAAGCTTGGCCCAAACAGTGTGACATATTGAGACTTTTTTCCAAGTCGCACATGTCACAGAACCAACACATACCAAGACTATGCTCGGCTGCTAGACTCTAGACTCTAGACTCTCTTTGGAGAGCTGCTTTGTACCCAAGGAATGGGGCTGGAGTCTCCCGGACGCAGAAGCTGCTTGGCTTCTGACAAGGTCAATGAGGGGGGACAATTTTGAATTTGTTTTGGGTGCCTTTGAGCATTAGGCATCGCCAGAAAATACGTGACCATCGGAATAAACCGAATCCTTGTTGTGATTGGCTGAGGCCAGCGATGCAAGCAGAACAAGCCATGAGGGGTGGCCTCCAATTGTTGAAAACCCTGGTGAAATGATGTGAAATGAACATGCGACCAACGACACCAAGTCCAGGATCTGGACAAGTTTGGGATTCTGCTCGGACTCCTTGTGGGTTGGCAGAAAGCACAGCTGGCACCCGAGTGCAGCCGAGCCCACCCTCTCGAGATTTTCTCGAGGGGGTTCCCCGGATGTCTTACTGAACCGAATCCCAGTGCTTGGAACTTCGAAGATATCTTTGGGAATCCTGTCACATCCTGTCACAATCAGATGAATCATAGCCATTCATAGCCCATGCCAGGAAGTGGTGCAATCA
This sequence comes from Symbiodinium sp. clade C Y103, assembly GCA_003297045.1. Taxonomy (NCBI): domain Eukaryota; class Dinophyceae; order Suessiales; family Symbiodiniaceae; genus Cladocopium; species Cladocopium sp. clade C. Next base: position 350,421 of record BGPT01000172.1, on the reverse strand, counting down.
CAGAGCTTCTAAATTGGCTTCTAGATGTTTCTTTCATATCTGCATCTGTCTCACAGCCTGGAAGCTGAGCGGCTGCTCCTGCGTTGTTTGTTCGCAGGGCAAATCTGTACAGGCTTTGTAGCTTGCGGTGAACCAGGATGTGAAAAACATGCGCTTCAGCTGAGCATGAGATCTCAGTTGGCCTGGCACGCACAGCCGTGCAGAGGTTAGATGAGGTTAGAGTATGTAGAAAGCCAACAGATCCAAGTGAAAGAAACATTGGTGGATCAGATCTGAATACGGAAAAGCTGGTAGCAATAATAGCAATAGTATGCAATAGTCAATAAGTCCAGATGAGTCCAGATGAGTCCATGATTTGAAGATATTTTGTGAAGACATTTGAAGCGTTTGCCACCGACACCCAGGATTCCACCCAAGCGATTTTGGGCATCGATGCCCACGGCCTGGTGAATGAGTGGAACAGTGCCATGGCATTGATTCATGGAAAGGGAGCAGTGAGCAGCAGCTGTTTTGATACGTTAAATTACGTCCAAATACGTTCATCAAATACGTTCAGGGATATTTGATGGCAGCTACGCCCAGTTCTCACTTATTAGACCCTACCAAACCTCCAACCTGGTAGTCCTAATCGAATAGTATTGCACATTTGCTCTCCTCATGGCCTTGCCAATTCACCCGATCCCATTCAATGCATCATGAGTCTGCAAAAAGCAACTTGTGATAGGTGCTGCAGCAGAACTTTTCGGTTTCAGCCGCCTCGAGGCTTGTCACTGGACTGTTTTATCAGACAATTAAGACATATATAAGAAAAGACAAGCATGACGCGCTCACATTTGTTTCATGACGTCTCCCGCATGTTTTGCGAGCGCAATGGCAGAATCTAAAACTGTGAAGACCAGAGCACCGTGCAGCCCACCAACAGTTGCTCCCCGCTGCCGCTTTGCTCTAAAGCAACGTTCTATTTCCTTGGTCCTTTCGGATCCTCCGATTACATACATTAGGCTGCTTGCCATCAGATCAGCACACTGCAAGGGTCCAAAGAGGTGCAAAACATTGCAAAACGAGTTTAGTCCAGGAGAATCGAGCAGATGTTTTGCAATGCCTCAATGCTCAATATTGCTCAGTAACCATAGTAGTTTTAAACAGTTTGAATTTGTCGGAAGCCGAGCTGCATGCTAGGACCTCCAACTTCGGCATGCAGGCGCTGGTGTCAAAGGATCCTGGCATATCCTGGCATGATTTCTGTGATCATGTTGCGTCGCTGGACCTACTCCCTGATCTCAAAGGTTTTTCAACGCAAAGATGAACAGGTGTTTTCATGATTATTCTTGATGCCCTCCCTGGCCTTCACAGGAATTGAAGTGTGCGGGGGCAAGGTCTAAGCCAAACAGAAAGACTCCCAACTGCAGGCCTCATTCGATGCTGGATGTCTTCTCAGCTTGGGTGCTTTGATGCGATTGGCAGCAGCGGCACTGAATTATGAGATCTATTGCATCCTTGACGGCAGCCTGGCAGTCCAAGTGGGCTCAGCATGACATTAGTCATCTGACTGCCTTTCATCAAGCACGGATGTTGATTGATGCAGAGTATTGATCTAGAGTATTAGTGGATCTATGTATATATATATATATGCGGTGATGTATGGGCACAAAAGGATCAAATAGGCATATACAAGTGCGCACCAACACACGCCCACACACACACAGATATATACATACATATTTTAAGTAAATGAATAAATGAATAAACAAATAAATAAATAAGTAAAACACACACACACACGCACATATATATATATAATTATATATACATATTATAGATATACAACACACAAAATGCATACGCGGAGGTTTTGGAGGCAGTGAACGTTGAATTGCTGGTGTGACCAGCCCGAACATCATGAAGCCGCCAAAGAGCACCATAAGCCTTCATCCTGCCGACGCAATCAGCAATCATGTTGAAGTTACGTTGAGTTGGTATTCCCGCGTACTCTGCACCTTTGGAGCCCTGGCAAGGCTCACCCTCAAGTGTTCCGAGCATCACAGAGCTGTCAGACCACACTGGGCACTACGGAACTTACCGTTTTTCAATCAGTCTCGCTTCTGTAATATTCAGAATCTCAGCTGAAAAGTCCTGGCTCAGGCTGCAGAATCAAACCAGCTGTTGCTTCACCCACAAGCTGGATCCAGCTTTTTAGATTTTGCATCCTGCTAGCTGCAGGCTTTGGCTGTAGCAAACTTACCTGCCCACGCTGACATGCAACTTGTGTCCCGCCCAGGTGATCTATGCTGCTACCTCGTGCTTTCCCATGCGATGAGCCACGGACCATTCTCCTCCCACTTTCAAGGGCTATTGGTAGCCAGCTGTTTTTTGGATGTACTACAGGCACTGACAACAAGTTTCAGATACCACTACCTTCCCATCCAGCTCGCAGGCTTTTCGATGCAACGAGCTTACCAAGCAGAATCAACAGAGTATCGAGATGAATTTGAGTGGGAGAGCTCCCATGTCCGATTTGATATCATCAATCAATAGTTCAAGGTGGTGGCACTTGACATGATGAGCTGTTTGTTTTATGACTGAGGTGCCTGACATTGCTGGGAACTCTGCAGCTGCTGTGGCCAGTCAGCTCATGCAAGAGGGCCCTTCGAGTTGCAGCCGTGCTCTTCACCATACTCTGTGTGGACCTGCTGGCAGTGGCTATCTTGCACAATCACTGGGCGGCTCCAAGGCGGGGAAAGCCTCTGGGTAAAGCCGCTGTTGTCCCTTCTGACATTAATTACCTGATTTCAATCAGATGACGCGCCTGCAGCAGATGGCAGAAAGCAGCTGTTTCGCTCAAGTGGCAGCCACGGGCCACATACAAAGATGTGGCAGCATTTGCCAGCTTCAGACCCCCTGTTTTGCTATCGTAGATTGTAAGGACAAACTCCTTTCATGGAGAGTCTCTTCAGGCTGATAGACAGAGACGTGCACCTGCAATCCGAGTGTTTCGATTGCAGCAGCGAGGTGCAGCAGCAAAGGGATGCAACTACGAGGCGAAGCTGTGCAGGATGCAGATGGCGCATCAGCACCCAACTGTTCCTACACCGAACCTTTCCTGGCCCTTCCAGCAGCACGCCTTGAGTCTAGAACGCTGCTGCAGCTGGGCGGTTTGAACATTCAGATGACACCCGCCGGTGCTTTCGGAGCTCCCCCCGGCCCTGCAAGAGAGAACGCTTCGAATCTCTACAAAAGCGGCTGGAAGGAGAAAGGCGGTAGCTGGAGTAGCACGTGCATGCGGGCGGAGAAGAGGGCAGCGGCTCCGGTAACTATCGCCCTCAGCTACGGCCGTTGCAAGGTTTGAGAACGGCCCTAACCTCGCTGGGGTAACTTCGAAAACTCAAGGTGATGGTCAAAGCTAGGTACATAAAGAGCACAGCAAGAAGGGCACATGGTGATCGAACCAATCGTGTGTGGATTTCTGCCTGTCTTCCCGTCGCGGTGGCAAGTGTTGCCGCAGCCATAAAAAAAGGAGCACTGCAACGCATCAGACTTGGTATCTGTTTGTGGTAACTCCATGCCTGGCTTCTGGACGTATGGGGTATTTACGTGTCACATGTTTGCCACCTTAGATCTTCGAGTTCTTTGAGAGGTCTTTGCCTTCCTGGACTTCTCTGGAATATTTGGGCTTGGCATTGTATACGGCAGCCTCTCGGCAGCATTTGGCGCCCTTAAAAGATTTGAGTGTCAGCTCGTTTCAGCTCATTTCAGCTTCCCCCTATACCTGGTATTTCGGCTTGCTTGCAGCAACCTCATCCCCCCGGCATCTTTTGACTTTTTCAGAGGGCGGTGCGGTGCGCGAAGCTTATGATCTTTCGCACAGAATGATGGCACCAAACAAGCTAAGTTGATCCCAATGTCGATTCAATCTGTTTGAATCGATTGCCCGTGATGTTAGCGTTTCTTTGCCACATTTTGCCTTTCTCTCATGATGGTATGCTTAGGGTTCTTCGCTGGAGGTGACCGGCATACGGACAGGCAGAAGGTTTGGTTTGAATTTGCGTTCGCAGAGCTAAGGTGTTGGTACTGATCAGCTACGCGCTGCCTCCAGCCTTGGTGAAATTTGATTGCCCTCCACACCTGGTTCCGATTGAATGTGGCAAGTCCTTGCTGCCGCAGCACCAGAAGCGAAAAACCCACAAGTAACAAAGGAGGCCTTCATCTCAATGGCTGGGCTACCTCTGAAGTAGAGAGCAGAGTCACATGTGCAAAGCGAGGAAAAGGTGCCAAAGTTCTTGTGCGTTCTTTGTTGGCAAGGACAAAAATCAAACCAACTAACGCCATACAATCGCAACTCCCCGTCGCCCAAAGCAGTGCGGGCAACTGATGAGAGATGCCCCAGGCATTCAAGTTTTTGGGCCCGCACACATAGCTTTGGGAGGTGTTCGGAAAAGCGCTTGCTGCCTTGGATTTTGGTGCCGCCTGGAACTTAATGACCAAGCCGTCCTGGAGAGATTCGCAAGCAGGATCCCATGAAGCAAGCCCTTGAAGTTTGAATTTGAAGTGTGACAAAGATGCGAACGCCAGTGATCCAGTGGTAGGCATGAGAGTATGTATGTGTGTATCTGTGAGTAGATGTATCTATTCCATGAGATGTGTGGTGATGATGAGAACGATGATGATGATGATGATGATGATGATGATGATGATGATGATGATGATGAATAATATTGATGAATGATGAATGATGAATGATGAATGATGATCATGGCGGTGACGATGACAATGACGATTATATATAATGTACACATATGCGGGTATATGCATATGTATTTGTAGATTTTGTAGATGTGTATTGTTTATCCCCGAAAGTTCAAACCCTTGCGAAGGTTTCCTTTGAGCGGCTGCCAGCCATAATTTTCTTCATCGTCTTCAACGTCTACACATCTAAAACTGCGTATTTGCAGATGCACAGATACAGGTGTATGGATGTAGGTGGACAGTTTATCTACGCAGATGTATAGATTAAAACCCACACATCTACAACATATTATATAGATCTGGGTGTACAGCTGTAGCATCGGTGAAAACATCTACACGTCTACAGCTGTAAATTTTGAATGTGTATAGATATGGGATGGTATGGGTGTATGTAGAAATGTAAGTGAAAACATCTGAGCATCTTCAACTGTACATATGCAGGTGTGTTGCTGCGGTGTATAGATGTATATAGGTCTAAACGCCTACGCATCTACAACTGTATACATGCGGGTGTATAAATGCAAGTGCATAGTTCTACTAGAATACAGAACGCATCTCCACATTTCGAGTCGTTCTACGTTTTCTATTCTCGAGGCGGTGGTGCAGTGCGGACCTATGCTTGCGAAAAAGCACCCTCTCGCACAAAACGCGCGTAGACCTTCAAAAACTGAAGCAAATTGCGATTCGGCCGGTGCTCGATAATCCCGTCTTGCACGAAACTCGCAAAGACCATGAAAAGTTGAAGTGCAATAGCGATTCAGCTTGTGGTCTCTGAGTCATTCCTGCATGAAACGCGTCAATTGCAAAATTGTGTGAAATGCGATTTGGCTTGTGCTTGGCGAGCCCTTCCCGCACGAAACGTGCGCCGCAAAGTGTGATAAAAGTGTGATTTTTGTGTACCGAACTCGCGTCGGAAGTTTCTGCGTGTAAAGGCTCCTGTGTGTAAAAGCGTCTGGGTGTACAAACTTCTATGTGTAAAAGATCCTGTCTGTAAGGGCACATCTATGTCACAGCTTATGTTTGCAAACAGCATCTATGCGTCAAAGCTTCTGCGAGTAAAATTATAGGGTTTCTTGGATGTCCCCTCCAAAAAGAACCCCCCGGAACAAAGCGCATTTTGGTAGTTATTGGGGTAGCCCAGGCTGGTATTGTATTGTGTACTGTCGGTTTAGCAATGTGAAATACCTTGGAAAAAGCTTTGGCAAACAGCCTGCTATGTTTATTAATAGATGTGGGAAGCCCTGCACGTTTGGCACCCTTATTGAATGCTAATATTACGGCAAGACCCTATGGTTTGCCCGTGATTCGTAATTGATGTTGTCGTCAATGTCAAGATCATGTATATCATGATGTGATACATGATGTATATATCATACTGCATATCATTTTATAACTCATGATAACTTATATAAACCCTAAATAAACCCTAATTGAAGCATGCGTAGTTGTTCCATGGGGCCGGTGGATTTTATAACTCATGATAACTTATATAAACCCTAAATGAAACCCTAATTGAAGTATTCGTAGTTGTTTCATGGGGCCGAGGGATTTTATAACTCAGGATAACTTATAATTATAATCCCTAAATGAAACCCTAATTGAAGTATGCGTAGTTGTTCCATGGGGCCGGGGGGTTTTATAACTTATGAGAACTTATATAAACCCTAAATGAAACCCTAAATGAAGTATATATGCGTAGTTGTAAATCAAACCCCTCTATTGATTGTTGGTTGGTTAAGAAAAACCAAAAACCCCGTGGTTTGCCCTCCGGGCAAACCACGGGGTCTGCGCGTAATATTAGGTAAAAGGCACCTGTGTGGGAAAACTCGTGTGTGTAAAAACATCTGTGTGCAAGAGCTTTCTGCCTGTAAAGGCGCCTATGTGCAAAAGCATCGGTGTGCACAAGCACCTCACCTGGGTGTAAAGCGCTATCGGCGTGTAAGTCAAAACTTCGCCAAAAGCTGTGTGCTTAAAGTTTTCTCTGTGTGCAGGCATCTCTGTGCAAAGTTTTTGTGTGTAAATGCTTTTGCGTGTGAAGGGTTTTCTGTGCGTGTAAAAGTCTTTGTGTTGACAAGCTTTTGTGTAAAGGTGTCTGTGTGAAAAGAAGTTTTGAGTTTTTTGCGATGTGTGTGTGTGTGTGTGACAGCTTCCAAACCACAATGATCTGCTTCAGTATCGTTATCATCAACACCATCATCATCATCATCATCATCATCATCATCATCATCATCATCGTCATCATCATCACCACCAGCATCACCAGCATCACCAGCATCAACAGCATCAGACCATTTGTCCATCACAGATGTGATCTTTTGGAAGGAACCCTTTGCATGTGTGACTTGTTTTCCCCACATCTCTGTGTGGGGTTCTTGTTTTTGGTTGTGGGCTCCAATCCGCCTCGCCCGTCGCCTTCTTCGCCTCCTTCGCCTCCTCTGACCCTGCTCTCTCACACACGCTTTGTCACACACACACACACATTGTCACACAACTTTGTCAGACACACGCACACAACTCTCTCACACTCTTTAACCCACAGCTCTCACAGAACTTCCTCACACACACACAATTCTTTCACACACAAAACTCTCTCACACACACAGCTCTCTCACAAACAACTCCTTCACACACACACAACTCTTTCACGCAAAACTCTTGTACTGCTGCCCACATCTCTTTTACACACAACCTTTCACACACAACTACAACACTGTCACACACAACTCTTTCACACAAAATTGAACACACTCCACTTTCACATACAATATTGTCACACATCACTCTTTCACACAACCATTCGCACACAACTCCTTCACACACAACATTCCCACACACACACAAACAACTCTTCTCACTTTCACACAAAACTCTTTTACCCGCATCTCTTTCCCACACAACCTTTCACACACACACACAACTTTGTCACATACAACTCTTTGACACACACAACATTTTTACTCAAGAACTTCCACACACAGACACACAAGTAAACAGCTGTCACATACAGCTCTTTCACACAATCTGTCTTCCACCATCTCCTTTCTCTTTTCTGTCTTTCCCATCCCATCTTCACATCTCCTTTATGTTTATTGGCACAAGTTGACATGTGGGGTTATCTGGTCCCTTCATTTTTGGAAATAGCATTTGATGTTTGTCTCCTGGTGTCTTTTCGGGCCACGCTGGCGGCTAGTACTTTATTATCATGTACAACATGCGCGGGCGTCTCTTGCCTGGAGCTGACAAACGCAGACGCTGAACCACACATGTATACGCACATATATGCAGATGCAGATGCAAACGCGCATATGCAAACACATGCATATATACGCGCAGACGAGCCCACACACACACAAAAACCACACACACACAAATCACACACACACAAACCACACACACACAAACCACACACACACAAACCACACACACACACAAACCACACACACACACAAACCACACACACAAACCACACACACACAAATCACACACAAACCACACACACACACACAAACCACACACACACACACAAACCCCCCACACACACACACACCACACACACACACAAACCACACACACACACAAACCACACACACACACACAAACCACACACACAAACCACACACACACACACAAACCACACACACAAACCACACACACACACCCACACACACACACACACAAACCACACACACACACAAACCGCACGCACAAACCACACACACACACAAACTACACACACACAAACAAACCCCACACACACAAACCACACACACACAAACCACACACACACAAAAACCACACACACAAGAACCACACACACAAAAACCACACACACAAACCACACACACACACAAACCACACACACAAAAACCACACACACACAAACACCACACACACAAAAACCACACACACACACAAAAACCACACACACACACACAAACCACACAAACCACACACACAAACCACACAAACCACACACACACAAACCACACACACACAAACCACACACACACAAACCACACACACACAAAAACCACACAAACCACACACACAAACCACACACACACACACAAACCACACACACACAAAAACCACACACACACAAACACCACACACACAAACCACACACACACACAAAAACCACACACACACACAAACCACACAAACCACACACACAAACCACACAAACCACACACACACAAACCACACACACACACAAACCACACACACAAACCACACACACACACAAAAACCACACAAACCACACACACAAACCACACAAACCACACACACACACAAACCACACAAACCACACACACACAAACCACACACACACACAAACCACACAAACCACACACACAAACCACGCACACAAACCACACACACACACACAAACCACACACACACACCCACACACACAAACCACACACACACACAAACCACACACACAAACACACACACAAACACACACACACACAAACACACACACACAAACACACACACACAAACACACACACACAAACACACACACACACACACAAACACACACACAAACACAAACACACAAACACACACACACACACACAAACACACACACACAAACACACACACACAAACACAAACACAAACACAAACACACACACACACACAAACCACACACACACACACAAACCACACACACACACACACAGTCTGCGCTCGGCTGTCAGCTCCTTTGTTCGCAGCTGTCTCTTCCCATTGCAAATTTCATTTTCGTGTCGAACTGCTGACATGTTCTTCATGTTTGACCCCTAAGTTGACAACATTGGCCATGCTAAGGGGGAAGTGGCCAAAGCCCTTGAGCTAGCCTTGGAGGCTTTTAAGGGCAAAAAAGGCACAGGTATGGCAGAGGTATGGAGGCGCACTGAGGAGTGTCATCGTACTTCAAGGAGTATATTGTTTACATAATCATTGTCCAGGGAAAACTTGAACAACTGGCAAGAATGCAAAAAATCGCACAAACATAAATATTCTGGGACGTTTCTGGTATGAAAATTGCAATAGCTTGGGTCAGCATCAGAACCTGGAAAAGATGGCTGGGTCGCCAGGGCCAGCCCATGATGCAGCACGCCGCCTGGCATAAAGGAGGCCTGCAAGTATTCATACCAGTGTCACATGTCTCGATGTTGGAAACCAATGCTTCGGGGTAGGATTTGCATTGGAAGACTTCGCGCCAGGCAAACGCCATGAACTGATACTGCATGTGCAGCCGCGAGAGGCATCCAATTTGCGCAATGAATGAACAGCAAATTATCAGGACACTGAAGACCCGGCCAAGTAGGTGAGATAGGTGTTGCATGGCACATGAGATTGCAGGGCAAAAACACACACTATTTGAACGTGGGTAAACCAAGCAGCCAAGCACAGAAACCAACATACCTTGAGAGCCAATCACTCTTTACGCAGGTGGGTGGCGCAATCTGCCTTGTGCAGGAGAGGACAGCTGGATCTCAGGCAGGGTTTGGAGGCTTTGAGAAGATGCTTTGTGTGAAGGTAAGAGGCTAGCCAAGAAGTTGTCCAAAAGTTATGCGCGGATCCTTTGTGAATTTGTCGGCAGGGCAGTAGAAAAGGTATGCAGAGAACAAGTGGCAGATAGCTACGCTGGTTAGATGGCATGCCAGGGGGAACTGCCCAAAGTGGAAGTTGCCCTCCGCCAGGCACGAGGGCACAACAAACCTGCATAAATATACCTAAATTCCATTCCGATGAGACTCAATCAGAAAGAGATGAAATCTGGGATTGAGAAAGCTTCAATCAGAGTGAAGCCTGAACTTTTTGAACTAGTTTGGCAGACATCCAGAGTTGCCCAAATCTTTGCAACGAACGATGCCAGCAGACATTGGCTTGGCATGGCTTGGGTGAGGTGGCGGACTCCGTGCCAATTATCGGTCTGGATTCTGGTTGCTGCATCACTTTCTGGAACGGTGCGGCCGAGACTATGTCTGGCTACAGTGAGGCACGGGTAGAGGGGTAAGCATCACTGACAGATGAAGCTTTGCTGAAAGGTCTGATTTTCTCCCAGTCCAAGTCTGATCATACATGGTTCACAGTTTAAAACGCCATCATTATTGCTTGCACCCCCACTTCCAATCTGAGGTGGAAATGGTTGGGAAGTCACTCGCAGACATCCTTCTGACGAAGGGAGATGCGGAGGGGCTTGTCTGATGCTGAGAGCGCTTGGCAAGGTTGGAAGATGGACGGATTGAGTAGGATAAATACTAGAAACATCTAGAAACAAACAAACCCACACACACATAGATAGCTCAATACACACATGTATACATATATACGTACGTATAGATTTCAGTTTCCTCCTGTAGCCAAACCAAACCACCTCTCTGAAGCAGGGAACATAATTTGACGTTGAACATCACCAAAAGGCTGACAATCTGCAACCGCAATGAATATACAGCGACACATTTTTCCTGTAGCTGTTTTCGTAGAACATGCTTTATGTATCTTTTTGATTCTTTTTGTCAGTTTCAGCACGGCCTTGAGAGCTCTCAGATTCTGCTCAGGACATGATGCTTTGCGAGGGATTGGATGGCAAGGAAACGCACGGTCTAATGCCGGGACCCCAGCAGAGGGTCAGGCCGAGGAGTCCAAAGTTAGGGTAGCTGACCATGGCTGACCCTCCGAACTCATTCCGAACTCATTCCATCTCATCCCTTCACCAGCAAAGAAGTCACTTTACATGTGCCACATCACATTGTGCGATCCAGGAAGCGCACAGTACACAAACAAGTTGCAAGCGTATTTGGCTCAGAAGTAACTAGCTGCAATTTTGTTCAAAGCGGTCGGCCATGTCATCTTGGACCCCAAGCTCATGGAGATCTCTGCCGAAGCACCAAATGGCCGAGTGGGAAGACAAAGTGGCGGCAGAGAAGGTTTTGATCAAGCTTGGATGCTCGTTGTACTACTTGATTTGTTTGATGAGTGATTGAAACCTACCACCGGATAGCAGTATGTATTCCATGTATATACTGTACAATGATAGATAGATTGATTGATCGATCCATCGATCGATCGATCGATCCGTGTATGTACACATATGCAACATCATTACCCTAGAGTTTCAGCCTTGCAGCAGTTTCAGTGTTGAATGCATATGTGAAGCTATCTCCATGCAAAATCATGATGGTGAAGAGGATGGCTTTTCCAGCACATCTCAAATGTCTAGCAGGTGGAGAACACCAAAACTTACGCTTTCAAAGGTGACTCCAGCAACAAAAAAGGGTTTCATAGATCGTGAACAAGAGTTGAGGTTGGCAACCCATTAACAAAGCCTTTTTGGTTGGGGGTGTCCGTAGCTTAGGATTTTGATGATTTTCCTGAAAGATTCTAGCTCTCTTGCCCTACGAAGCCAGTAATTACCTTTGTTGGCTGGTTCTCCTAGGCAAACTTCCACCTTTGGTGCAGCCAAACGAGTGCGATAGACTCAAGCGGCTGCTGGCAGAGTGTGGCCGCGGCGAGCGCTTCATCGTGCAAGGCGGTGATTGTGCAGAACGCTTTATGGATTGCGAGGCTGGTTGCGCTGCTTGCACTGGTTAAAGTGGACGTTACAGCTGGAGATACCAAGATGGGTACAGTAATTTGTTTTTGCGGAGCTCCTGGTCTCTTTTCAACTGCCAGAACGGCAAGTCTTCATAGTCCTTCATTTCAGAGTGACTGAATCATTTGAACTGGTTGAAATCTGGTTGAGAGATGTTGAAAGGCAGGCCGTCTGGAACAACAGCTCAAGCTGATACTGCAGATGGGCATGGTTCCCTGGCTCATGCATCTAGGGCCAGGCTGAGAGTAGGCTTGTGGAATGGCTTGTGGGTGTCTCAGAGAAGCTTCGATCGTGACGGGTTCAGCAAAGATGTGCTTGGGTGCTATCTTATAGGCACTTTTTGTGGTGGCAGAGAAGCTTTTGAAGCCGCTCCTCCCAGCTAGATTCAAAAGTGACTAGGCAAAAAGGATCCGAGAGGATCAAAGTGCGGCAAGACCCCGCAAGACCACATCATGAATCCAAAGCCAAGGTTATCGAGCACATCAGCGGAAAGAAGACCCTGAAGGTTTGTCGGATTGCAGGCCAGTACGGAAAACCGCGGTCAAAGCCAACCGAGATCGGCGAAGATGGGAAAGAGATCATGAGTTTCAAGGTACGACCCGTGGCATGGGGGCAGAGGACGTTAAGCAAAAAATAGCAAATTGGATGCTGACGTATTGTATATTGGCACTGGGTGCTATCCATAGAAAAAGTAGCGTAGATGGCAGGTGCGCAACAAAGGTGGATCAGGTGGATAGAATGAGAGCTGGATTGACGAAAAGACAGAAAATGCAGGTGATCACCTGACACGGGCATTGTATAGGATAGGAGGAACAATATGGAACACTACAATTCGAGGGGGGGCTGGACGCGTGCTGAGGACCTTTTGGAACATTCCAGCGGGGACCTCATAAGTCAAAGACATAAACTTAAACAAATACACCCATGTATTCACAAAGGCAACTGCCAAACAGAGCCGCTTTGGAAGGTTTCGAGAGGTCTCATACAAAGGGAACAAAAGGTTTGGAGTCAGGGATTTGGAAGTGTTCTGAGGCCCCACGCAAGGCTCCAAACTGTTGTTTCCAGTAGGGATCTCAAGTTGAAGGAATGAGTTCAGGTAACCGTTCAAAGAGAAACATTTCAGGAAAGGTTCGGATTGGATCTTATTGGCGTAAGCGATCCCGACCGACTGCGTCTTGATTCCAACGTGGTCCAAACAGACGAGCATGCTCTGTGCTGTTTGAGTGTTAGAATCTCTCATGGATTTATCTCTCTGAGAGAGTCCTCCAGCGAGAGGCCAAAATAGTAGAGTCTTTATCAAAAACTGCGCCTGCGCCAGGGCGACAATATCAATGGGTTTGACCCTAAAGATCGAAAGTGGGACCCAGAGCGACTCCTCTTGGGCTATTGGCATTCTGCAGCGACGCTGAATTTCTTGCGTTCTTATGCTAGCAGTGGAGATCACCCTCCGCTGCAAAGCATCGAGGTATCAGATCTAAAATCATCAGAACACTATGGCACTTATTCAGAGGATGCCCGAGAGATTTTGGGCAAACCCTTGACATCAGAGTCCCTGGAAGCCTGGCCGCTACGTTGTAATATGTTGTAGTGTCATGTGCCGTCTCTCCTGCAAAACAGTGAGCATCAGCGCGCCAGCCAATGAACAACAGCAATTCAGCACAAAGCTTCACACATTTTTGTTGGAGATTACACTCCTTATATGAGGGTGTTTGTTTCGTTTGTTTCGTTTGAACTTTTTCTCAGTTTGCTCCTGGCAGATTCGGCAGCTTAGGAATTCTTTACCTCCCACGAGGCCATGCAGTTGGACCTTGAAGAGGCTCTAACTCGTCCCTCCGGCGGAAAGTTTTACAATCTCAGTGCGCACATGGTGTGGATTGGCGATCGCACGCGGCAGTTGGATTGCGCCCACATCGAGTACTTCAAGGGAATTGCAAATCCCATTGCTGTAAAAGTTGGTCCGTCTATGAAGAATGAGGAGTTTCCTGGCTTGATTTTCAAAGCATTGTAGGTCCTGTTGAAGTTTAGAAGGAACACCGTAAATAGTGAATGCAGGATTTCCTGCTGCCCTGTTGGCAGACATGTTGGACACTTTTTTGACGAGCTCTTGGCCGGTTTGTGCCACCGTTGAACTTGAGTTAAACCATGTCAAGCCACGTCAAACTGCGTCAAAGCAGGTCAAACTTCTAAGATCTAAGGCTCAAGGAGCTGGTGAAGATCCTGAACCCCAACAAGGAGGAGGGTCGCCTCATGCTGATTACGCGATATGGTGCGGGGAAGGCAGAGGCCATGCTGCCGGGTCACATTCAGGCCGTCAAAGAGTCTGGGGTTCCTGTGACTTGGCAATGTGACGCAGTTCATGGGAATGGCATCGTGGCCAAGAGCAACAAGCTGAAGACCCGTGTGATGAATGACATCTTGGCAGAGGCCTGCGAGGTCATGGCTATCCACAAGAAGTGTGGCTCCATCCTGGGTGGAATCCATTTGGAAGTGTCAGGCCAACCTGTGACCGAGGTTGTAGGTGGCTCAATGGGACTGACGGAGCAGATGCTCACGAAGAACTATGAGACTTATTGCGACCCACGCATGAACTACTCGCAGGCCATTGAGGCAGCTTTCCGAGTAGCCAATGAAATGCCTTCACAGGAGCGGGCTGCCAAGAGGGCTAAAGTGGCCTAGGCCTAGGTTCATGGTGGTACCCGTGTGCCACCTGTCGTGTCCACAATGTGCAGTGGCTCAAACAGAATCTTGATCGAGGCCAAAGGCTCACCATATTTCTGAAATAAAGCATTTCGATGTATTTTTGAGGAATCTTGCGGTGGCTCCAGTGCTGATCAAAAAGTTTCTCTCAAAAAGCTTCTCTCTATGGCACCCACCAAGTTTGATTGCCTTGTACGTCACTCACCAGTATCAAAGATAGCCTTTGGATGTGAGCTTGCTTGAAGAGCACTGGATTCAGCAGTGGAGGTGCCATTCAACGGGTCAAGACATCTCGTTTCTCCAAAGTGCAGTTCGTGCCAGCTACTACCCGCTTCAGAGAAAGCAGCAGCATTGCGGATCTTTCAGTGCAGTGGTTGCATGTAACACGAATCTGTTGTGAGCCTGCACTCTGTCAGCATGTAATGCAGCATATATGGACGGATGAAAGCGTGACGGCGTGAATCTACTTGGCTAAGCTTCGACTCCTATCCTAGTATCCCGTTGTATTCCTTCATTCTCCTGGCATCTTTCGTTTGTCCGACCTTTCCAGATTAAACCCTAGGGTGAGGTTGACCCAACATGACTTCCATGTGAACTATATCGCAATTTCCAGCCCATGGTGTTTCCAGGTGTGACATGCTGAGCAAAGAGGGGGAAGCAAGGAGGCTTCGCCTGAATGCGATGCCCTACTCTGACGTTTGGGTCTTGGGATGTCTTGGGTCATGCTGTCGCAATGTCGCGCTGCTCTTGGTCACAATAGTATCACAATAGTATCACAATAGTATCAAAGGAATGCTGCCCGAAGATCATTACCAGTAGTACCGCACAAGGCGGTGGCGGAAGTTTCAAAAATAGGAAACCTATAGGAGAGGTTCGTTGCTGTGACTGATGGATGGCAGAGCGAANGGCGGTGGCGGAAGTTTCAAAAATAGGAAACCTATAGGAGAGGTTCGTTGCTGTGACTGATGGATGGCAGAGCGAACCCACTGATGGACCGACACGTGGCTGGAGGCAGCGCAGTGTTGTTGTGCTTGTAGTTGCAGTTGTAGTTGTTGTAGTTGTTGTCATGAAGTTGAAATTGTAGTTGTAGTCGTTGTAGTAATTGTAGTTGGAGTTGTAGTTGTTGTAGTTGTAGATGTAATTGTGGTTGTAGTTGCAGTTGTAATGTAGTTGTAGTTGTGGTAGCTGTTCTAAGTGTTGTAGTTGTTGTAGTTGCTGTAGTAGTTGTAGTTGTAGTTTGTCATGTAGCTGAAGTTGTAGTTGAAGTTGTAGTTGTAGGTGTAGTTGTCATGAAATTGAAGTTGTAGTCGTAGTCGTTGTAGCAGGTGTAGTTTGTACTTGTCGTCGTAGTTGCACTTGTAGTTGTAGTTGTCATGTAGTTGAAGTTGTAGTTGTAGCTCTTGTAGTTGTAGTTGTAGTTGTAGTTGTGCTTGTCGTGTAACATTCCGAAACGACGCAAATCTGCGAGACTTTCTCCATTTTCCAAGTGGACAACATCAAAAACGAAGCAGTTCTGCGAGGCTTCCTTCAAAAATGGAAAGTTGAGTGTGCAGCTGCAGCTGACGGCCTCGTACCAACTTGAGTAGCTTCTAAACCATTGCGCGAGTGCGGTCAGAAAAGACACGCAACTCAGAGTGATCGCGGTCAGAGAAGACACACAATCAAGCAAAAATTCAATTGATGTGAAACAAAATTGATTGGAAACTCTGGAAATTCTACCTATGATCATGTGAGCACAAGCATACTGGACGATACCATTTGATTGAACATGAGAATTAATTTGTACCTGATAAAATGATGATCATGAATGACAAGACATAGGAGCACAAACTGTCATGAGCCAAGCGGCATGGAATAAAGAAGCAACCATCAAACCTAAACCCCAAGATTGCCCGCGTGATCATCTGACAATCGTCTAGGTTTCACATTCAAACCCTTCAATTCCCCATGTTGCAATGCGCATGCATTGCAAGAGAAATGAAATGAGACATGCACCCCTTGTTTGATGAAACTGATTGGAATTATCCATTTTTGATCCATTCTTGAATTTACAAACATCACCAGTCGAACTGAGAATCTGCATTCAATCAAATTATTTCCCGTTGTCCAAACTTTCTATCTTTCTATCCACCCACCCATCCTTCTATCTATCTTTCTATCTATCTATCTATCTACCTGTCTATCTTTCTATCGATCCATCCATTCATCCATCCATCCATCTATCTATCTGTTTTTCTAATCTATCTATCTATCTATCTATCTATCTATCTATCTATCTATCTATCTATCTCTCTGTCTATCTATCTATCTAATTCTATCTATCTATTTACCTACCTATCTATCTATCTATCTATCTATCTATCTATCCATCCATCCATCCATCCATCCATCCATCCATCCATCTATCTGTCTCTCTGTCTCTCTATCTATCTATCTATCTATCTATCTATCTATCTATCTATCTATCTATCTATCTATCTATCTATCTATCTATCTATCTATCTGTCTCTCTATCTATCTATCTATCTATCTATCTGTCTGTCTGTCTGTCTATCTATCTATCTATCTGTCTGTCTATCTATCTATCTAGCTATCTATCTGTCTGTCTGTCTGTCTGTCTGTCTGTCTGTCTGTCTGTCTGTCTGTCTGTCTGTCTGTCTGTCTGTCTGTCTGTCTGTCTCTCTATCTATCTATCTATCTATTTATCTATCTATCTGTCTGTCTATCTATCTATCTATCTAGCTAGCTAGCTAGCTATCTATCTATCTATCTACCTATCTATCTATCTATCTATCTATCTATCTATCTATCTATTTCTATTTTTTCCCCATCATTATGTATTATTGTATATTATTTATATATTTTTATATATATATATATATATCAGTCACGGTGTCTTGGTATGGCGGTTTTTCTCTCTTTTCTTTTTGTGGGCACTGGTATAGGCTTGACTGCTGGGCATGAAAGAATGTAGTGAGCACACGTTATTCATGGATTGGAGGCACCAATGGACATTCAAGACATCGTCTTCGATTTTTGCGACTAGCGCGAACACAAAAATGAGAGCTGGGACAGTGTTGTGGTTTCAGCGTTTCTTTGGATTATAATCATGTACCTTGCAGAGTAGACCTTTAGGCTATATTTGAGTGGGCTTATGATGCGGAATGATGTGTCACTGGGCTGTTGATTGCTGTCGGCTCTGTGATTGTGGTGTGAAACACTGCTGTATACATAGAATTGACCTAGTTGGTTGAATTCAGAGCGACGTAATGGTGGATGTCTGTGTCAAACACAAGGCCAGGCCTTTCACCTTGCCTCAAGTCTTTAACTTTGACTTTCATTGAGGTTTTGAGTTGCTGATGTGCATGACATGTTGCAACGCCAGTTGATCGAACGTGTATGATCTGCAGATCTTTACTTGTGCGCAAGCCATTACGACGTTTTTTTCCTTTTGTTATTTTGTGGAAGGCTTGGAAGTTTATGAGTATAGGGATGACAATGATGTATTTTTCCAGAGATGTCACAGCGCAACATGTCTGCATATATGCGCGTTACTTAAAGTCGGACCTGCGCCGCATTGAGGCCTCGTGCGTGCATGGATGAAAATGGGCAGCTATCCTGCCTCAGTTGAAGGTGACCAAATCTTACCGTTCACTTATCGATGTGGATTGTGTTTACTGCTTGTCAGGATGCTGATGTCTTTGCCGCTAACACCAGCGCGACTCGACAATACCTGCTCCCGCTGCGGGGCACATTTGCAAGGTATTGTTGCTGTTTGCGCGCGGAAAGTTTATTGTCGCCGGCTCGTTTGTTGGATTTTTCTTCCAGGAGGCATGAGCCGATACCGTCCCGTCGGTGAAGGCTTCTTCGTGGTTTAGCTGAGGAGATGGAACAGCTCTGGTGCGTCTTGACATTTCATGACATATTTGGATTGCAGAGCTTGTTCAATCCTGTTTGTGTTTGCGCTTTGACAAACGATGACATCGCAGACGCGGAGCCTTGGCTGCCAAGCGCTCGTTGCAGAAGCTGCGGCGAAGCTGGGCGAAGCTGTGAAGGTCCGTGACTCAGCAATACACGCGACAAGACACATGTTGTGGCCATAGGTTTGATGATCACATGATTGCAGTGTGTTGCTATAGGAGGGTCTCTTGTGCACATGCATGGTCAGCGCGAGGGAGCTGTCGTCCATGTGTGCGCAGATGTCATGCAAACGGTCGAGGAATTTATTTGCAACTGGAAACGTACTTAGTTCTTTGTATCATAGTAGATCGTATGTTTCACATGCATAGATACTGCTGCGTTCTCTTCGATGTCTTTGAGATGTGCGCAGGCGTACCAGAAGTATAATGCCTAGGAAGAGCACTTGCAGGTAGCGACAGCGTGCGTGCTGCAGTACGAGAGCTTATATGGCAACTGTGGCACATGTGCACATACTCATACTACTGTATTTGTTTGCAAGCGTGAGCTGAAGGCATGCTAGCCGTAGCGCTGTTTCTTTTAGCACGTGGAGACATATACTGCAGCGTTATCGTCCTGCAAACATTTGTTGAAGCAGATTTCACATAGCCCAGTCCTATCGATGCTGCCGGGGCTCAGGAGGTTTACTGTGTAGATGTCAAGTCATGCGGTGCAAGGTTCTTATCTGAAGTGCAACAAGAGACTAACCCTAAAGGTGTTGTGGCTCTTCTTCTCTTAAGTGCAACAAGAGATCAACCCCAAAGGTGTCGTGCCTCTTCTGATCTCAAGTGCAACAAGAGATCAACCCTAAAGGCGTCATGGCTTTTTTATCTCAAGTCCAACAAGAGATAAACCCTAATGGTGACGTGGCTCTTCTTATCTCAAGTTCACCAAGAGATAAACCCTAAATGTGTCGTGGCTCTTTTTAAGTGCAACAAGACCACCTGTGAGCGTGGTGGGGCCCACCGTGCCGGGCACGCTTGCATTGACCTGGTGGGGCATATGGGTGGATTATTTCACCTTGAAAAAGCATTTTTGAAATTCAAATTCCGAAAATTGCCCCATCCTAACAGGCATGCGCTCTGCCGCTGTGGAGCTTAATTCAGACGCAGCCATCTGGCTATACCAGTGGCTGCTTCTGGTTTGCATGCAATTCATGCATGCTCTGTAACAGGCGGCAGCGTGCCGCATTACGAATTCAAAGGGCCTGGCTGTGCAGACGCCGACAGGCGGTCATGCATGCATTCCAGGTCGGGGACGTGACCCTGGCGTATCTTGGCGCGGTGTGGGTAAATATCTAGCCGCACCCAAAAGATACCCTGGGGTCATGATCGATGCCAAGACGGGGCATCGGAAAATGATGATCAACCACGAGACTTGGGGGTATTGTATTTTCAGACAAACCGACACACCCATATCTAATTCTCAAAGGAGGGCTAATTATTTTAGTTTTTTTTTGCAACAGTTTTAGGATTTTTTTTGGATTACTGCTTCTCTGCTTTTCCTGCTTTTCCTGCTTTTCCTGCTTCTCTGCTTTTACTGCTTTTCTGCTTTTCTGCTTCTCTGCTTTTCTGCTTCTCTGCTTTTCTTGCTTCTCTGCCTTTCTGCTTCCCTGTTTTTCCGCTTTTTGCTTTTCCTGCTTCTCTGCTTACCTTTCTACGTCTACTTCTTCTTTCTGCAGTCATGCGTTTTTGCTGCTCTGCTTCCACACCCCTCCGTTGCCGGCGCCGTTTACGCCGTTGGGCCCACCACCATGGACCCCGCCTGAGGCGTTCCGTTGGTGTGGGCCGGTGCGTGAGAAACAGATTGAGACACGGATCACCTATCCAAACTAATGTGTCGTTTGTAAAATCAATCTAACGGATAATTTTCAAATATGTTTGTTTCTCACGCATTTCCGGCTGCACGCACACTGTTGCAGGATCTTTTGAAAAACATGCTTTGCTGCACCGCTGCTTGTGTCATGAACATGCAAAGAAAGGCTCACCTAATCAACATGATCGATGAATATTTCCTGTTCATATCTGTTCCTCCTTGACATAGTAAAGCCTCCCTCCATATTGTCACTGCTTTTTTTCTTACATATGAAAGTGCAGGGTCTTAGCAAAAAAAATCAAAAAGGGCAGGGTCTTTTCAAAACAAACAATTGAAACATAAGGCAAAATTAAATGACCTGTTCTAAAATGATATCACAAAAATTGTTTGCTACATTACTTGGCTTTCATTGTCTGCTTCTCTGCATTGCCCTCAATGTAAGTCTACATGCCACTTGCTATATACATAAAAATGCGCGCATAGAAAGTCATCGTCCCTACCTTTTTCAAGCTCTGCAAGTAACATGTCAGAAACATTGCCTGCTGGTGTTCTTTTCACTTGTGCATAGCTTTTCAGATGTGATTCATTGTGTCTATGAACTTTGCACTGCATTTCCTTGCGCCCTTACAAGATTGTGTCATCAAACATATGGCATCCACATTCTCAATTTGACCTTGCACAAGCAGTATTCCAGTTAATTAATATTGGCAACTGCACATTCAACTGAAGTGTGCAGTGAGTTTGACCGTGTATGTCTCTAGAAAAGCATCAGAAGTAGATCCACATCTGCGTACAAAATTTGAAGAGATTAAACTCCCTGCGCACTAAAATTGAAGTGTGCAGTGGGTCTGGTCATATCTGGTGAACTCGCTGCACACACACACACATTTTCTTGAAGTGTGCTGTGAGTTTGACCATGTATGTCTCTAGAAGAGCAAAAAAAATAGATCTTAGGGGGGGGGCTACCATTCAAATATATTGTGATTCTTTTTAAATATCTTCAATATGTTTTATTTTTTATTTATATATTTAAAAAATAAAATTATTTACATTTTTTTGATTTGCGTGTTTTTGTTTAATATCATATTCTTCATGTTTTATTAGATATATTTGTTGTAGATATTTATATATATTTAAAATATTGCATTTTTCAAAAAATAGATAGATAAATATATATATATGTATGTAATTTCAATTTAAAGTTTATATTTGTTTATTATCTAAACAATTATTTTTGCCGATATGTATATATATATATATGTATATTTATTTGTTTGTTTATATATATACTGCATTTTTTATATTATATTTACATTTTAGTTGATTTTGTTTGTGAAATATAAATGTAAATATAAATACATATATATTTAAATATTTACACAAACCAACTTCATTGATTCGGTAATGCAAAACAATTTCAACAAACAACTGTTTGGGGGTGGTTTTGTGTTCCTGTTTGCTTGGTATCCATGGGCAAACTTCTCGTAGCGATGTGTTGTTGCAGAATTGACCTCGGGTCTTGGGGTGCAGGAGAGGTTTGGCTGATCGATTTCGAACTTGGAGGCACCAGTGCTGGGGTGAAAACCGTACAAACCTTGAGGGGACAAGGCAAAACCGTGGTGGACGATTTAGCCAGCAATGATGTTTGATGCTGGTTTGGGATTTGAATTTGCCATACTCATTTCATCTCATTGCACTTTTAGCCAACGAACATGGGGATAGTTTAGAGGCAACTTGAGATGCAACCAACAACCAAGGGGAACCCATTAAGTGCTGGCACCTACCAATACTACCCTCTCGTACTCAAACATGGCAATGGAATATTTATAGATGATTTTCCCAGTTTTAAACCTCCATTTAGTTAAGGGATTTCCCAGCTAGCCACGTTTGAGGACACCGGAGGGTACCAAGACTAATACTGATGAAATTTCAACACCCTAACGAATTCCAAAGGTTGATTTTTATGTTGCCCAAGGCCCAAATTATCGCGGTTTCGACTGGATGAAACTGTCTCTTGGTGCCGCTTCGGCGGACCTTTGGGGATTGGCTGGTGAATGAGTTCAGGTTGAGCCAGGTTTATGGAGGAATATGATGGAATATGTAGGAATAATATAGAGGGGTCAGAACCAGAACCAGTGGGATGTTGCACATGGGACCTACAGCAAACAATAGATGCTGTGGGTGTTTCCTAGTTTTGGGGCATCCACGTACCCAGCATTTGATGGTCAATTGGAAGCGCAAAATAGGTTCACCACCTGTGAGCAAGAACACATGAGTCAATAAAAATGAGTCAAAGTGTCCTTTTTTTCCAATGAAAGATGGAACAACTCCTTTAAACCAAGCACTTCAAATGAAGGAAATCAGTGATTTAATTCCTGGGTTTTGTCCCGATGCCTTGAAAAGTTCGGCAACTCAGGTTCCGCCGCCCGGAAGGGGTTTCCCAGAAGGACTGGGTCACAAAGGTTGGAAGCAAACCTGGGATATCCGAGACATGGGCAAGTGAATGAAACCGACATCTATTGTAATTTAATGTGGGTAAAACAATAATAAACCACCCATTTTGGAATGGTTTATACCACCTATTTATGGTGATTTGGGGGATGGTTTATTATTGTTTTACCAAATTGTTGGTTTTACTTTTTCGCAGGGTTGGTTTTCGATCCACACACTATGGCCAATTCTGTATACATTTGAATACATTTGATGTATCATGAGAACCCAAGTCATGAGCAGAGGATATTGTGCTGTGAAATGTGTGTGACGGTCAACATTCTCAACCCCTGCATTTGATTTGGTTGGTGATAGACTCTGTCAAATGGGGTTGGAAGATTGGTTTCCACTAGATTGTCCCAGCTGACTTGTAGCTGGAATGGGTTTGAGCCACTAATGAGTTGATCATATTTACCCACGGTTTCCTGTCTTGCAGAATTTGCTTGAAGGGTAATTGCCACGAAACCATAACCCTTGTAATGTATATATATTTGAACGAAAACATGGTTTCCTGTCTAGAACAAAAGCGGCCATTGCTTCATTGTCTGCATTTTAGCTTCAATCCGTGGATGGAATTTACTGATGTTTCCGTAGATTTACCGAAATCGCCCGCATTTTAAGGGTGTCCGTACATTTACAAGCTCCCCTCCCCCAGTTAGTAGAAGAATTGTTTCATAAAAATTGTTTACAACACCCATCAACTACAGTTATGATTACCATCTTCCCCCATATGCTCCTTGTATGGAAGAACAATCAACATTTACCCCAAAAATCATCCAAGTGTAGGTAAATATACGCGCAAACACCCCCGTTTCGCGCACACCCTTTTGTAGCACATCTCGGGTTTAGAGTTTATGGTTTTCAGGGGTTTAGGGTAAATCGAGGTTTTTGGCCCTAAATATACTGTACTGTACCATATTATACCATAAATGAAGCATTTGGGCACGTGAAGTAAGTTGAACTTGGCGCAGGACTTGGAACACTTTTTGCAAAGCTATGCCTCCCACCAGGCGAGCAGAGGGGCATTTTTTGAGACCGAAGCCTGGCCCCAGGGGAATGGTTACATAAAGATGTTTAATAGGTATGAGGAATAAAGCCTTAGAAATGGATAGATTATAGTTTTGGAAGTGGTGTAGTATTATCAGACTGTTGATTGATGTTTATGATTTATATTTTCCAGTAAATTGATACTTTGACCCCGAAAATAGCATTTGTTTAGTGGAAACTAATTTTCTAACCCCCGACAGATTGATGGGAGGGTCTATGTTAATATACTGGAGGGTAATATGGGGAATGAACCCGTGGAAATTGGTGCATGGTTAGGCCGCCTGACGATAGCTAAGTTCAACTTAGGTATTGGATCTATAAGTTCATTACAAGTCATACTCATGTATAGTATATATACATATATTTACGAATTGATCTGAACACATCCTGCATGAATCAACATGTCCAGGTACTTGAAATTGATATTTGCATTTATATGAATTTCTTGTCGTATGGAAGTAAGTGATCATTAATCGGTATATATACTCTATAGACAAAAGTCTTGTTTTGGATTTTCAGCATGAACGATACATCATACTCGTAACTTGTCATTACAAAGTTTGGCGATCATTTCAGCTTGTCTCATATGCTTTTATAAAGTCCATGTTGTCAAACAATAATCATCATTAAAGTCCATGTTGTCAAACAATAATCATCATTACTAAAGCTCTTGGAGAAATGTTCGATGATCCCATGCATCATGTCATCCGAAGTGATGAAGCTAGTTTTCAGGGCTTGAACCATTCATATCTTATTTACTCATGTAGTTATTGTCTCTAAATTGTCTCTATAAAATATGTGGGATTCACCAATTCACCCATCCAACAGTAGTGGATGTACCTTGGGCATCGGGGATGATGGTATGGGGATTCAAGTGGGGGTTTCATTCATTTGAGCCATTCATTGGGTTTATAGATGTTAGATGTTTATAGGTTTCCTCTTCATATGGGTTAGTGATTTTTATCACCAATCACCAGGTAGTAGAATCCGTGACTTTTCATATCTCCACTAGACCCAGGTAGTTACAACAATCCCAAACAAAACCAGGTAGCTATTATACTGTTTGCTTATTTAACATAGCCCTGGGAAATGGCTAATTTTGGATGCTTTTCCCATTAAAACCTCCATTTATAGAGGATTTTCCATGGCTATGTTAGTCATAACCAGAGGGGTCGCTCTGAAATTTCCCCATGAAACCCAGGTCAGAAGCAATCCACCCGCCATCTGGGAGGCCGATTCGGTGGACCTTGCTTCCCTCTTGCGCGAGACCTTAGCCTTCGAACCTTTGACCTGGTATCTCGTCTTCGGAGCGTTTTGATGGCTGGGAACTTCCCGAACAAAATGGAGGTTTTAATGGGAAAATGTGGGAAGTTCATCCAGAAATGGAGGTTTTAGTGGGAACATCCTCAATAAATGCGCATTTAATGGGAAAACCATGTGTAAATGGAGGTTGCAATATGAAAATAGTCTATAGATGAGGGATTTCTGCAGTGCCATGTTTACTCTGGAGGGTTTTCAAACTTTTCTATATAGCAAAATGGGGATTCCAGGAGCGACGAATTGAGATTCTCAATCACGTGATGGATATTCAAGACTTATAAAAATCGTGTAAAACTATAAACTATGCGGAAATATGTAGAGTCGGAGTTGGTTGGAATTCGTCATAGATTGTGCACATATCTGTTTTTGTCACCACAAAAACGTCTAGCAATGCCGGAAACCAGGTGTTGGGACGGACAAATTGTTTCTCGGTTTCATGGTGCAAACAGGACGTCAGCAATGGGACCTCACCAAACAGCAATGCAGTAGCCATCTTGAAGATTATGTCATACCTGAGCGCATACTTCATTCTCCTTCAAGCGATACCCCCAAGGTTGCCATACATCATTGTTGTTTGCAAGCCTGTGGTAAGCGATGGGACCTTCTAGAAATTTGTTGATGTCCTTTTCCATCAACCGGAGAAACCGACATGGCTCATGTAGTCAACCCTGGGTTGAGCTTCCTGACAAGATTTCTTCCTATATAATAGGCATTGACTTTCTGTTCTGACTCTCAACTTGCGCAGCTTTCCTTGGTTTCCGATGTGGTATTGATCAGAAAAAATAGAGTACAAGGTGGTGCCTCCCCGGTTATGTACCCATGAACTAGTTTGATATATCCACCATAAACCCTAGTTATTGGACTTGTGGTTACCAACTTAGCTAAATATCGGGGAAGGAACCTAGCTATTTCTGGGTTGGATATAGGTAGAATAGGTGAAATATTTAGTGCAATATAATTGAAGTAAACCAACTGCGTAATTCCGAATCGGGACATCACCTTGTAGGTTTTGGAATGATAAGTATACTGCTCACCGTTTTGAGGTTGGAAGCTTTTGTGTTTTTCCTGGCGCTCCCGAAATACAAGCCGGAGGCGATCAGCTGTCGGCGGGTTTTGTTGAAGATCTGGAGCGAAATGGAACTGGAAAAGGGAATACTTAAACATAAAGAAGTAACGATTTAAACATGGCTCCAGTAGATTCTTGCATTGAAAATGCGTCCAAGATCGTCCGAGTGTAATAAATCCCTAAGCAACATTTACTAGTCCCTAAGTTTGCTTAAACATGGCTCCATTAGATCCACTATGTCATCATGAAATGGGGCCAAAGCTGGGTCCAGACGGGTGAACTAAGCCCGACGAAAGCAGTGGATCCTCTAAATTTACCACGGAAGTTGTTATTTTTGCCAGTAAATGGAAAACACACATATCATATATTATTATATATGTGTGGTTCAATGTATATTGCAAATTACCAAATTATTCCAAATGTCTCTCAATGATTCCAACATATTTCAATATAAGTTTTAATGAATAGAAGCACCTGTCGATTTTGATGCACCTTGCCCCCCAACTCCCCCTTTGCAACGGTCAGGGTGTTGCGAAATGGCAACGATTAGCGGAACACCGCTGGGAGATGTACCAGCAGACACGTTATCGGCTGCTGCCGTGAGGGCGTTGGCGTTTTCCGGGTGCTTGGCGCAAAGATATGTGTTTATCTAAAGTTCATTGTGTTTATCTAAAACAACTCATAACTAGGGGGGGCACCACATTGTAGAGTGTGTTCTTGATTTGTTTTGGCACGGCAACTGACGAGATGAAAGGTTATTTTGCAGTACATTGTTTGACATAATACAACCTTCCACAACTGGGGATGTTCACAAACAAGTTTCCTGAGAGGTAACTGATTGGTAATGAATTGATTTGTTTAGGTATGCTACAGAACATGGGAGATTTGGAATGAGCCTTGCAGTTGAATGGGTCCCGCCTGGAATTTAAAAGGCTACTCGACGGTTCATTCTTTGTATATAGAAACTCACTGCAGGAAACAGCAAGGCTTGGCATAGTCTATCCATGTCAATCCCGAATTGTGTGTTTATATCTCTGGTTATCAGTGGTACAATTTCTATAGTCACTGAACTAAGTTGTCATTTGATGTAATTTGCCTATTTATTGAACCATCCAATTGCGATGCTTCCAACATGCCTGGCACCCGCACTAGCTCAGCTAAGCGCAAAGCGCTTGGCATCACCCGTCAGGGCAGACACAGTGATGAAGTTGCTGATTTGGCATTGGGTCGAAACTCACTGAAAGACTTAATCAGCAGACATCCTGGAAGAAGACGGGTTGGCCAACAACCCAGACTAAAGGGTCACGAGAACCATGTGTATTTATATCTATTCAAAAGAGGGAAGACGATGGGGTACAATATGGTGCCCCCAGCTATGTTTGTTGGTTGACAATTGATAACACCCAATCGACACATCTCTTATAAACATCCATAAACCCTAGCGAAATATTCGTGAACTATACCAACTTAGGGATTCCGAACTGGGGCACCACACTTCTATGACTGTGACGACCAAGCATTCAGCAACTTTGTCCAAGTTTCAGCACACGTTTTCCACATGGCATTTGTCGATGCCCTGCTTTTGCCGAAAAGAAGAACAATGAAGACCTGCCGACTCCTTGGTGCATGATGCTCATGTTTCCATGTTGCATCCAAGTTACCCTCTGGTAGACTAACATAACTATGGACAATCGCCATTTATAGGTGATTTTCCCATTCAAAATGATGATTTTCCATAGCTATGTTAGTTTACCAGAGGGTATAGTTGTTGTCAATATCCAGTAGGTTCCAACCGTTCCATCTGAGTTAATGATGAAGACCGGTGTCGATTTCTTTGGATCCAAAGGAGCGGGGATACCACTTTGGTAGCAGATGATCACTATCTGGGGGCAACTCCCTTTAATTATTCGGGTCGCTTCGCGACGGCAACCGCCCGCACCGGAGTGTTAGCTTCGGAGTTCCAATGAATAAAGCATAAGAAAACCATATGTATCCATATGTGCTATGTTGGGCCTTTGTAGGGCGNGTTCCAATGAATAAAGCATAAGAAAACCATATGTATCCATATGTGCTATGTTGGGCCTTTGTAGGGCGTATGTTGGGAGTATGTTGGTCCCATATTGGCCATGTTGGGCCTATGTTGAGGCATGTTGGGCCATGTTGGGCCTATGTTGAAGCATCTTGGGCCATCTAGGGCCTATGTTGGGGTTATGTTGGGCCTATTTGGGGCATCTTGGGCCATGTTGGGCCTATGTTGGGCCCATGTTGGGCCTATGTTGGGCCCATCTTGGGCCATGTTGAGCCCAAGTTCGGCAACTGAGCNCCCCCCCCCAAGCTAAAGCTTAATAGCTATTGCAATTGCTTACGAATCACGCGTGCCAACAAAAAACGCCTCGGCACCTTCGGTGCGGGCGGATTTAATCCACCAGGGTTTACTTATCCGGGGTTGACATGAACTATCCTAATTTATTCTGATTATGTATAATGATACCCACTATGAACCCATGAACAACATTGATACCCGCAAATGATCCAAAGGTCTTTGACCGCAATGTAGGTGTGAATCTGAATGGCCATCCCTCCCGGATGTGGTTTCTTGGTGACAACACGTGGGTTGTTTTGGAGGGCTGGTTTTTGTAGGGTGGTGTCGGTGTCAAAAATTGTGAAACTAATTACTGCATATTAATATATAGTTATATTATATATATATATATAAATTAATAACATAAATATATATATATATATACATATTAAGAGACATAGTTGTGGATTTCTATGGGATAAAGAAGCAAAACATGGGTACATCACCTACCAAAAACGGGCAAAAATGCAATGTACTTCTCGGAGTTGTCCTGGCGAAAAATTGGATACTCCTAAATCCACTGGTCAAGCATCATTTGTTGTCCTGCTTTATGGCTCAAAAACAAGACGTTACACTACCTGTTCTATGTGAATTTTTTATTGCTTCAACTTGGGCATTACCCTCTGGTAATCAAACCTGGCAATGGAAAATCCACCATTTCTAGTTGATTTTCCCATGAGGATTTCCAATTGCCATGTTTGATTACCGGAGGGTATGTACACCTTGGATCCGGAATCATCAATCATCGCCGTAGCTGGCAGAACTCTTAAGCAATTGTGGCAATGGAAAATCTTTCATTTCCACATGTTTTCCTATCAATACCTCCACTTAGAATATATATATATATAGGATTATATAGGAAGGGTATCAATTAGCCAGATAAGATCCCTGAACAGCTCTAGCACTACTCCAAGGTTTCTGGAGCGGTAATCTACAAAAAATGCTCCGCAGATGGGTAAAGTTGACCTACCCATCAAATTGTAGCTACATTTACCTTTTTCAAATACATTGACAGTAGTGAAGTGAATATCGGTCACCATCATTTAGTGTCATTTGCCTGTATTTGTAGTTTAAATTACTTGTAGATATAGCGGTGCATATTGATAGATCATTTGTATGTGAACATACATGTACTAATGATACTAATGTATACTAATGTTATTGAGAGTGGTGTTTAACCAAATCTTCCGCACTTGGATAATGGTTCAAACCACTCAGCTCCGTTTGGGGTGCCTCTAAGCCTCAGGTTCTGCTGAATGCCGCTGCGTTGTTGGGTCCCAAAGAGGTGGGCTAAACTAACAGACCTTCTGGTTGTGACTAAGGTAGCCATGGAAAATCACGATGATATTACGGTACCCTCTGGTATATTGACATAGACCCTGAGAAACTCGCTATTTTTAGAGGAAACTCATCTTCCAATCCCTATCTGCCAGGGTCTATGTTAATGTACCAGAGGGTAATAGGTAAGTCATCATGTTTATCATCTATTTCTATTTCTACGGGCCATGGCTTTTATGGCGAGCTGTGAAATAACCAGACGGTAGATGCGGAAAAAAACAAATACCAGTTGTAGAATATTTTCCGAACGGGAAACCATGGGTTTTCCACGGGTATAGTTTATCCTAGGGTAAAATTGGCGATTGACTGGCTAACAATTGTCAATGTTCAATGTCAAACTGGATTTAACCTGTCAATTGTCAGTAGAACATCCTTTACTGGATAAATTGGACCAATTGACTGGTCTCTATTGATTTATCAACTGTGGAAAATCCCATGTTTATCCGTTTCCATTTTGAGAACATTGTCCCATTAAGTTGTTAGCTGAGGCATCAAACTGAAGTCCCCATTAGAATCAACAAAATAAAAATGAGTCATGGGTTGATCAATGAGGCTTAAATGGATATAAAGTGGTAATTAGCGGAATATTACTGAGATACAATGATTTTCATGGGATTTTACCTTCGGATCCCCAAACAAAATGAACGTTCGAATAGGAAAATCATCGAACGACATGGAGATTTTACATTGCGATGTCACATTATTGGAGGATATTGGAGGTTAGTTCATGATATTTCATGAAGTGTTTCTATACCCTTATGGCTTTCATGGTCCGATGTCCCATTTGCACGTGGTTGATTTGGGTGGCCAAGTAGTCACAACTTGGTACAGAATTATATTATTGTTGGGCAATTGTTGGGGCCAAATATGGCTACAGGGTCAAGTTGCGCCCGGAAAAACATGTTTTCCGATTTGTTGTGTTGACTTGTTGCCCTCATGCTAGACTTTGTGGCATGCAAGTGGCTCGGTCCGAAATCAAAGTTGTGCACTGAATTTCTAGATTCTGAATCCCGGAGAGAAATTTATGTTCATTTGAGATCTCGTTGGCTGTTTCAGTGTACCCTCTGGTAAACGAACATAACTATGGAAAATCACCAGTTTTGATGGGAAAATCAACTATAAATGGCAATTTTCAATAGCTATGTTAGTTTACGAGAGAGTAAATGGTTGTGTAAGGTCTTCAAAGCTCTCGACCTTGGCCATGGCACGGAAAAATCATGACCGTCAAATGATGCCAGTGAATCATACCTATAGAGATCATTGTGATTTGCAGCGTTCTTGTTCAGTGTTAATTGAATTGCTGTAGTAGAACTGTACGAACTGTTTCCTTTTTTGCATTTGAGTGATAATTGTGAGCATTCATGAGGTGATTGGTTTGACTCATTCTTTTGGCATGTGCTTGATTTTTTTCAGTTCGATTTGTGGCAACAGGTTTTGTTGTCGCACTTGGTTTCCTCCCGCTGTTCCTCCCAATGACCTTCGGTATTTTTTCTGGTGCAATTTTGGACATATTTTGGAATTATTTTTTTGCACGGGTGTGTGTATTATATATATACATATTCAAGTGGAAATCACTGGGTATAGACATGGCAAAAGGTTTGATTTCTTCGTGTTGATTGATGGCCACGTTGCTTCTTTGGAATGTGATATCAACTTCGGCCACCAGATATGGTGCTTGGGGCACACGCGGCCCAGGGATTTGAGGGCTAAGGTGAATGCTGCCTTATGTCCATCATTGAATCAGAACACTCACGACACAGTCTGGAAGAAGATACCTCGTGGTTTGAGGATCAAGACCACCTTAAGTTTCACTGTCAATGAATCCCTGGTGCTTGCTGATAACGATTTTGTAAAATTGTGTGTGTGTGTGGGTTGCTCAAAACCCAAGCAGTATTTGTATGTTTGCTGCTTAAAATGCGCAAACTTTCAAACATTGCGTCTCTGTTGCTTAATGCTTTGGCTATTTTGTTGCTTAAGAGACCAATGTTTGTTGCCTCAAATCTGGTGTTGTTGCTCGAAATCCATATTTGCTGCTTGGAATTCCATGTTTGGTTAGTTTGTTGCCTCAAAACATTTTTGGTTTGCTTACATTATATATATATATATATTGTTATTCAGATGCAGTATCAACATCCGTTGAATATGTTGAATCTTCATGTGGAGCCAAGTCCCCTTTGATTGTTTCCGAGTAATGCAGTTTATATGCTCTTGGAAAACTAATTAAGGTTGTTTTACATGCGTTATATTTCCATACATTTCCCGCATGTTGTCCTTTAAAATCCTATTTTTTCCATACATTTCATGGTTTTAATGGTGTTTTTCTCCTAAGCATCCCCCTTTTTTTTGTTAATCTAAGATGGTCCTGCTCGCCAGGTCTCATCGCTGGCAGTGACGTGCTCCTCCTGGGCTGAGACGATCACCAACTCGCAGGTGGGGCTGGTGAATTGGTTGATGTTTAGCCAATGTTTGATGGAGGATTGCTATTGAAAATGGCCATTTATAGTGGATTTTTCCATTAAAAGTGGTGATTTTCCATAGTTGTGTTAGTTTAACAAAAGGGTATTCTTACTGGTGCTGAACGCAGGGAATGAGGGTTGCTGACCTAATCCATAACCATGAAAATAATAATCCCAGCAACCCCCATTACTAAGCACCAGTAAGGTTTGATGGAGGATTTTTTTTCGTTTAGCACACAAGTGTCCAACTGGTGGTTGTTTAATTCGCTGTTGGTTTTTTAATTCGTGAACTTTGCATAGGCAGCAAGGCAGACAGAGACTGCACACAAGTATCCAATTTCACTATGGTCTATGATACTTATTACATTTTATTGCTATAGTATTCGTGGGATTTAAAACCCAACTTACAACTGGGGGTCCTCACCTTGTATAGTTCATGGATGTGAATTGGCATAGATAGATATATGGGTTCAACATACTTTTTGCTTGTAAACCTGCATAATTCTGGTTGAGTACAGCCTATAATGATCCGATGATGATACCTGGCAATCTCTTTGGGGTATCCAAAGGCCGGCACGTTAGGGACATGTTGTTGAAGCGTTTGGGATTTCGAGAAGGAAGCCCTTGAAATGTGATAGACCCAAAACCATAAACCATACTTTGTATTGTCTTTGCTAGGATACCTGTTCTATCCTGTTCTATCTTAGTTTCACCCCACATGGAGTGTTTATATGAACATTTGAAACATGAAACTATCCGGGAAAGCATGATGAGCCCGCTGCGACCTCATCGTAAAAGGTGTTTAGTAAGGATTATACATGACAATGCTGTACAATGATGATACTGGGTTTACTTCAGATTTGGGAATGATTGTATTTTGCACAGACTCACTATATCCTGACCCGTAATTATGGCATGGTTTTGCTTGGGATTTGTGGATTGTTAATGATTGTTACATCTTCCAGATTTGATAATCCTGGTATTATTCGCCCACTGAACTTATGTTTAGTAGGGAATGGGGGAATGATCTACAATTTCCCGGACTATGTCCTCGTCATCGTCGGAGCCGGAGACACCTCCGCCACCACCTCCAAAACCGGTGGTCTTGGTGACAAAGGCGTTACCCGGTGGAGGTGACGTGCAGATGGGAGCTGAGACCGCCAACTTTTTGGCGGAAACAGCCCGAAGTCTGTACGGATGTTCCATCTTCGAGTACGAGCGTGGGTTTCGACCCCCACGACGCCCTCAGGGGTTCTTCGTCCCGAATGACCGGTTTGAATGGTGTAGATGTTACTAGCTACCAGCATGCTAACTCCTTGAAAGATTTCCATCTTGGCCGGATGAGCGGATTTTGCGGAAGCTCTACCCCTTCTTCCTCTCTTCGTGTTTGGTTCTGTTTGGTTAAGATCAGTTTGGAGATTTGCTCTGGCACTCCTAAGCATTTGATTCATCTTGATTTCGATTCTCTTCGTAGGTGCCCTTTTTCACCTTGATGTAAGCAATTGCGTCTTGATTATCACACTCGTGATTTGTGTTGTTTCTCCTTTGAGATCTCGCGCAGGCCTCAGAGTGATGCAGAAAAAAAACATCATCCCATTATTCCTCACTAAGCGTCAGTAACCGAATTCCGATAGATGGGTCTGTCTGAAAATGGGGGATACTCCCTAAAGGCCATTTTAGAAAGGAACATGATGATTAGCCATTGGAATTGGGATATACCCTCTGGTTATTTAACATAGCCATGGATAATTCCCATTGTTGATAGGTAAATTACTGTAAATCATCTATAAATGGGCCATTTTCCATGGCAATGTCAAATAATCAGAGGGTACTATTTTCAGACAACCCCAGATAGTTGGCTTTGCCAAAGCACCACGAACCGCCACAGGCTTGGCTCTGGTCCGCTGTGGCCGCCTGCAGCGTTCCCAGCGATGCATCTCGGCAATGCGGAATTGATGGTCGATTCTATTCGATAGATATGGTTGCTTAACGTTCAATAGCTATCAAGGGATACGGTCAATGTAACTTGGGAATATAACAATCATACATAAATTCTTGGTGTATATTAATATGCGTTCTAGATATAAATTAGTAGATAACTATAATATAATATATATAAATATGGGATCATATGGGTTTGTCTAGAAATAGTGTATATACCTCTAAATCCACTGGTTAATGATCATTATCCCCCATTAAGTGGCGATTTCATTGGGGGTATACACTATTTTCAGACACACTTAGATATAGTTAGTAGTTGGACTAGCAAGTGGGTAGTAACCCAATATGTAGATGTAAAACGACTCATGTAAATAATCCACTATAATCTATGACTTATTATTCCATATATGTCTATATATATATATATAAAGATACACGTATATAACTATAGGTTATGATACGATGGGCATCCAGCTCCTTCGAGCACCAGAGTTTAACATCAGCACGGATACTTCAGAAAAATTGTTTGTTGTTTGTTGATTGGTTGGTTTCTGTTGAACTTGAAAGTTGTCTTAGACTGGGATATGAAGGTTTCCTAAAATAGGGGTACCCCTACATCATCCATTTTAATCGGGTTTTGCCTTATAAACCATCCATTTTTGGGTACCCCCATTTTAGGAAACCCCCATATCTGAACAGTTGCTGCTTTAAGATTCTTGTGGTTTTTGAACTGTGGTGCCAACTGTGGGGTGCCCATGTTTCATGTCCTAGTTCTGGTGGCTGAAAAACCAGGTATTTGTTTGCATTTACCCTCCGGTAATCAAACATAGCAATTGGAAATCCTCTATAAATTGAGGTTTTAATGGGAAAATCACCTATAAATGGCAATTTTCAATAGCTATGTTAGTTTACCAAAGGGTACCACCCTTGAGGCATCATCTCAATAGGGTGGGATATAATGGTATATACCACTGCCACCAGCAAGCATTGGGGGTGTGGGTGACTTATATTGGGAGATTCAAATTTGTCTGAAAGATGAACTATCGTAATTCCCCCGCACACCTCATGGTGCCGGACTTAGTGGAATGAAACAGATATCTACCCTCTGGTTATTTGACATTGCCATGGAAAATGGCCAATTTATAGATGATTTATAGTGATTTACCTATCAACAATGGGAATTATCCATGGCTATGTTAAATAACCAGAGGGTATAACATTTTCTATAAACCCAATGTGACGTAGTGAAGTCAAAAGGTTCACACCGTGCCTGAAGAGGTGACATGCTGAGACAGGCGGTTTCTTCAGGGTGGCTGCTGGGCGACACGGTCGTGCCCGATGCGGTCATGGACAACTCTTGAGTCGTGGCATCCTTTCCGTCCAGATTCCCGAGTGACAAAGGCAAGTTTCGGAGTCCAAGACTCACTCTTACAATGTAGTGATAAACTCTTCAAGACTCTTCATTTGGGTTAGTCTGAGAATAGGGTACCCCCAGTTCCAATGGATTATCACTTTTTTTCCCCATTAAAATGGCTATTTCTGGGTATCCCCTATTTTCAGACAAACCCATTTGGCGTGTAGGTCTCCAAAGATGTGGTTTACTGGTTTCACTTGATGGTTTCACACGTAATATTTGGGTAAATCCTGGTTGGGCAGCTGCAGTAAATTGGTTGTTTGACTAAACTGGCAGTATATGACATTTGTGCATGCAAACATCAAACCAGCTTTTTCTTGCAATGTACCTAATCTTGACCATGTTCTCAAACTCTCCATGTGGGTTTGTTTGAAAAATTGGTACCCCATTTCATCAGCTGATATTTACAAACAGGTATGTACACATATATATAGTAATATATAATGTAATCTATGTATATACATACCAGACATATGTGTACATTATTATATTTGCATATAATATGTGTATAATAAATTATACGACTATAGTGAATGTGGTCAAGAATGATTCCCAATTTCACGAGGTGATAGACACGCTCCAAAGTCGGAGCTTCATGATTATTTGGGTTTACCAAAATACCCTATGTATATATCCCAGTGATATTCCCCATATATGCCATGGTCCAGTGGGATGACAATGCCAGACATAGCCCTTCTAGTTCCCGAAAGGTACACCAAGGTATCAAATTATGTGTGTTCGCTTATTATAAACCCATCTAACTATAGTTATCATTTATACACACCATACACCCAACACTCAAATGTTAGCGAGTTGGAAACCAACTTGTCTATCTTCAATCAATTAAGACTCCCAATGTTTCCTGGTTAAATTTCTATCTTTGCTATTTATCGTTAGTGATTAAGTCCCCATTGGCCCTTCAGTTGATGATTACAGTATGTCCCTATCAAAACCCTATAAAGTCTCTGATTCAATCACTGAATCACTGTAAAATCATATAAAATCCCTGTAAAATCTTTGTAAAACCCTTGAACACCCCTGGAAAATGGCTGCAAAATCCCTATAGCATCCTTATACAACTCCTATAAAATCCTCAAAAAAAAGCAATCCCCAAACTCTCTGCAGGTCTGTCGTTGCCTCGAAAGCTGGTGCTGTAGCAAGAACTTGCCATTGAGGCATCGAGACCGCCAGGTTTGATGGAGATTTCACTGCCGAAAAACCAGGAAAAAATAGGGATACACCGCTGGGAATAGATTTTCCCAGCTAGAAACCTCCATTTAGAGGGAATTTTCCATGGCTATGTTAAATTACCAAAGGGTAATAGGGACTGTAAGTGGTTACCCTCTGGTAAACCAGCAGTTTGCTATTGAAAATGGCCATAGAAATCGTGGATTTTCCCATCAAAAGTGGTGATTTTGTTCCATAGTTATGTAACAGTTTACCGGAAAGCAATGAGTTTAATGAATATCATATGGGTAAAGTAATGCCATACACCACCCCATGACTGGGAATGGTTGGAATACCACCTATAAGAATGGTGAAATTGAGTACAGTTTATGATTGTTTGACCAACATTAGAGGGGATACCATGGGATGTTCTTTTTGCCAACTTGATATGATATTTGGCGTTGTTTGGACATGGGGGTACACCAAAATGGCAATGTTAATATAGGAATACCCTATATTCTCGGACAAACCATGCATGAACCGATGCTAATTCAAATTTCTAGCCTTGGGTAGTTCATGAGGCTAGAACCACCAGCAAGAAACACTGAAGAATTAGGAAACGTTGAGACAACCCATTTACAGTAGGAACAATTCCTTCTGTGATCTCATGTACATTTGGGCTAGCCAATACTTCTTAACCAGTTCCTTCTAGTTCCATGTAGGTCCTGATAAAATCTGGCAAGTGTTGATATCAATCGAATCAGTTCCAACCATACTGTGGCACTTCGTATGATACTACCAACTTCCAAGGATGCCCTCAATCGGGACGATCCTCTCTACCCAAACCGGAGCCGGGTGCAGAGGCAAGGCTTACAACTCTGGTTGTGCCGGGCACACCTCTGGGGTCCGGAGCCTCTATCGCGCCGAAAAGTGGCGGAACTCCTCCAAAATATCCCACAAGATCTTGGGGCGTTGACATGGTTTACATGGTTCTGGATGATAACAACCTCACCATGACTTCACTTTAAATTATGCTTGCTAAGGGGAATCACCTCTCTTATTCCAGATGGTTCTGCCACTCGTATCTTCTTGGAAGGCGTCCCAAAGCTCATTTTGTTTCCGAACATCTCGCACTGTTTGATTCAATGTGTGTTTGATCATCCCAATCCTCATTTCTTCATGTTTCTTCCAGGTGTTCTACCAAAGTTCCATTCATTTCCACACATTTCCACCATTTTCATCCATTTTTCATGGTTTTCTTCGGGTGTCGCCAGGAATTGTTCCAGGTCGCCAGCCCCACGGCTCTTCGTTGAGGTGCTCCGGAGGCGTGCTTCAGCTCGCCTGTGTGGAACCTAAGGGCGCTGCAGAAGTTGGGGCGTCTTATACCAACCTCAATGGGGATTGTAATGGGATATAATCTTAACTAATCTTAACTCTATAATGATCTACCATGATCTATAATGATATATAATGATATATAATGACATATAATCATACATAATAATATATAATGATAATATATATGTATATATGTATAGTATAATACATGTATAGTATAATATATGTAAATAATGGAGGATATGATTCTGTAACCACAATGGTTTAATAGATGATAACTCTATATATATATACACATATGATATACAGTATAATGATTAAAATGTCATGCTTGTAATTCCTCGTAGACAACCTAATTGGGATGTACCCACAATGGTTAGTATATATATATATATATGTATAAGTAGTGGGGATATTGTTGTGGTTAAATGATGTTAAACGTCTAGTTATATATATATATATATCTAATAATTGTAGAGACCATAGTGGATATATATATATAATGCCAACAACATAATATTTGGATATATTTGGGATTGTTTGGGTGCGACTGAAAATGAGGTACAATCCCAAATAGCCAATTTCATAGGGAACATGATGATTAGCTCACAAAGTACAGTACTTTATTTTTGGACTGCTCAATTTTCAGCCGTGACCCATAGATGAAGAAGGTTTTGGCTATTTTTGGCTCCTCCCCATCGATGAAGCTTTTGATCCCTCACCTGCAGTTGAAATTCTTCATGAACATGTTCAAACGTCCTCACGATGTTTTATCATCCCCATTCTATTCATGAGGTTTTTCATCCCTGGCTTCATGAAAATCCTTTGTTCATTGAAATCCCATGAAGTTTTCGATACGGAGGATCGTGGTGATGAAGTTTTAGATTCTTGCCTTGTATAATTGGAAAACCTCGGCCATGAAGCCTTGAGGAAGTGTATACTGTTGAGGAAGTTTCGAGGAATCACGTGAATTATTAAGGAAAATACAAGTGCAGATTGCGGGCACCATGCTAAAAAGAGATAAAAAAAGGAAAAACACACAAAAACGACCTTGGTATCAGATTCAAACCCAGATTTGAAAGGTCGATATTTCCATTGGGTACTGAACTTGTACGCGCTCCGAGGTTTGCAGGCTACCATTGGTCAATCTCAAGTTTTACAGGGGGCCCATTTTATCTACCCCCAACTCCGTGGACCTAGGTGCAGGTCAATGACTCCTGGTGCGGTGGGCAAAGCACCGTGTGCTGCACCAGCTGGTGGGGAAGCCTGGTGGGATCCATTGGTCTTGGTCGAATTTTTCATGTAACCCCCGAAGAGATAGAACCGTACTGGTAGAAAAAATCACTATTTTAGTGACATTTGTTTTGTTCAAACTCTCTGTTTTTCGGGTTACAGCAAACCAGGAGAAACCAGGTAAACCATGTGTTTTTTGTCTTTGACGATCATGTTTCCGTTATTTTGGGGTAGGGACACGTTGAAACCACCAGGCAGATGTTTTGGCCTCACCATGGCTTCAAACACGTGGATGTGTGGTGTGAACCACCAAAGCAACAAAGCATGGGACATTTTTCAAATAAAAGCGAAGACCAAAAACAACCATGAGGCTGCAATTCCAAGCTCAGCTATCTCAGCTTGGCAACGCTTCGAAAAACGAGAACCTGATCTGTCGATAAGGTTCCCGTGAACCGAATTGGCCTTGACGAGGATTCGAACTTCAAAATTCTGGCTCAAACTCGACCTCCATTTTTACGGTAAAACCTCCATTTTTCATGGAAAAACTATCATTTTTCATGGTAAACACCTGGGTTTTCTTCCCATTTCCCACCCCTTTTGCCGCGTTCAAAACGCCCGAGGTCCTCGGAAAACGGCACGCCCGCGGTGGCGCTGGGCTTCAGCGACGGCACGCTGCACTTTG
Organism: Symbiodinium sp. clade C Y103; assembly: GCA_003297045.1. Lineage (NCBI taxonomy): Eukaryota > Dinophyceae > Suessiales > Symbiodiniaceae > Cladocopium > Cladocopium sp. clade C. The sequence continues at coordinate 309,767 of BGPT01000172.1, read as the reverse complement.
GCGCTTTGGATCCTGGGGAGGCGGCTGGGAAGGGGTGGCAAGGTGTGGAGATAATATGGGTATGGCTCAAAATTATTAACCTCAATGGATTGGTTTAAGGGAAAATTTACAGGAAACCATGGATTTCCCCATGAAATATAGGGGTTTCCTGTAAATTTTCTCGTCAACCAATCCAGTGATAACCCTACATTTTGGTTGGTTTCTCTTAATTTACCATGAAAAATGACCATTTTGGGGACCATAATTTTGAGCCATAGCCATATCTAGCCTCTGGTAAACTAACAGTTTACTATGGAAAATTGCAATTTTTAATTGGAACATCAATTATACATGGCCATTTTCAATAGCTATGTTAGTTTACCAGAGGGTAGATATGGGATGATGTGGGTCAAAATTTGGTACCCCAGTAATTCGATGGTCAATATTAAACATAGACTTAGATCTGTGGTCTTCCAGGTCTTTCATTTTGACCCATGCCCATATCATAAGCACTGGTTATTATTATTATATTATTGCTGTATTATAAACACATGTATATTGGATTATTTTGGGCTATATAAAGTTGGTAATTAGCTCCATCGAATGAGTATTCTCTCATTGATCTGATATAGCCTTCCATAGATATATTCTTACAATCTTATATGTTCTTATATGCAATGTGGGCGACCTTACGATACAAACATACCATTTGAGGATGGTTTGTAGTTTATAGCGCCCATTGATGGTGATTTCGGGGATGATTTATGATTGGGTTTACCGGATTAATGATGATAGTAAGGATATCTATGGATTCAATGAATGAGACAATACCCATCATATGATATCATATGGAAATACCCATTATACGCGCATTATACCAATTTTCCGGGCTGTGTTCTTGAACATGTGTGTTCACAGTAGGAACCCGGAAGCTTCCATTCA
>BGPT01000172.1:259437-308829 GCA_003297045.1 Symbiodinium sp. clade C Y103 | reverse complement strand
CAGCGTGCAGTGGTTGATGCCTGGCGACCCAGTGCCTCAAGTCCTATCGGATGCGGAGTTTGCTCCTCAACGGCACTTCACCTTGACTGAATTGGTGACGTTGCTGGAACACACAGGGTGTGGCAGTGGCCGTTTGGAGGGAGGACATTTTGCTGTCCGTCTTGACGCCCAGGCTCTGACTCCGCGCCCCACCGGCCTTTTCCCAGCACCTCGACCTGGACCAGATATGGATGATGCACCTGGAGCAGCACCATCAGGGCTCAACACGGCTGTCGCTTCTCCACCGCCTGTGGATTGGGTTTACCGGATTAATGATGATAGTAAGGATATCTATGGAGTCAATGAATGAGACAATACCCATCATATGAGATCATATGGAAATACCCATTATAAGCACATTACATATACCCATTTTCCATAGAGATAGGGATGATAATGGGTTTATCATGGCCTTTTCACAAACAATGGCCATACCAATGGGATACCATATCGTGAACTCAGCTGACATCACCATAGATGATGGTTAGTATACGGGATAAATTTCCCGAAATGGCCTTCAATATGGTTCAGAAATTATTCTACGTTATTCAGAATCCCATATTATCCACCTTTGACGAAAAAAACCATCCCTGTTGTATCCCGATTGTTGTTAGGGGTTAGGTGTATACCTCCATTATTGGTCGCTGGAATCCGATTAGGTACCACATTTTATTGAAAACATATGACCCATGATATGAATTCCATTTAGATACCCATGTAACCACGTTCAGTCCCGATTATACTTACGTGTGCTAAACGTAGGGAATGGAGGTTGCTGGGATGATTATTTTCATAGGTTATTACAGGTCATTCCCCCATTCCCATCCATTCCCTACTGAGCACCAGTAAGTATATGGAGGTTTCCTGAAATAGGGGTACCCCCAAATCATCCATTTTCAATCCGGATTTTCCATGATAAACCATCCATTTTTGGGTACCCCCATTTTAGGAAACCTCCATATGATATTTCACCAGCCAGGCGCGTGGTTTGCGCGGCCCGCAGCCCACGACCTTGCGCCTGGATCGCTCGGTGCGTTCGGCACATGGCCGGGGGTCCTGGAGGAGGTGGTGGTGCCGGGGTGGCCGACCTTGGCCAAAGCCATGTTTTTTTTGAAGATAGAGTGTCCCAAAAAGATAGAAGTATTTGATGTCGAAGAATGTCGAATGATTTTTTTTCACGATACTTTTGTAGTAGCAATTGTACTTGACTTTTTTTGTTGGAGAACTAACTGAAGTCATTTAGGCATACGGCATAGGGTTGTTCCCAATCTATTCTGGGTGAATCGTAGCCACCAGTCTTCCTCCATTTTGTTTGGGGTGTCGAGGGCAGCCCTGGACAAGGACCCGCTAGACATACTTTTGTTTATGGTTTTGATGTTTTTTTTTGGGGGGATACAATGCGATATGTAACCAACTATATATCTAAGATATACGGCTGTATGTGACCAACTGTATGGTATATGGCTGTATCCAAACATGGGGTATACAAAAAATAAAAATTTATGTCAAGTGAATAGGGTGATAAATCATTTGAATTAGGTGGTTTGCCTCACTTTTTGACAAACGCAGCTATACATATTTGATGCTTATAACTGATATCTCTGGTTCATTGGGTAGATTTCCAGTTGGGAGAGTGACACACCATGTTTACTATGATATCAGAAGATCACAACATGTTCACATATATCATACAAAATATTTGCCAAGTGAGCAGTGCAATATTGTGTATTTTGAGATATATAACTATATAACCTCTTATAGTTGTAGTGTTATACAATGTTTATTACCAGTCACTGACTTTGCCGATGTTGGCTAATTCCAATATTTCCAGTTCAGGGAGTAACTGACCATGTCTACTAATGCATCATTATGCATGTACATACCATATACATACCATACCATGCCATGCCATGCCATGCCATCCCCAGTTCGCCTTCATCCCCGCAGTTCAATATGTCCACCGTAAGCCCAACGGTGATTTTTTTTGGTGAAATAAACCAACTCAACTTGGCTAAAGGACTGTGGCACGACCTTGCTGGGAGTTTTTTTTCCGGGATTGCCAGTTCTGGGCGTAGTACCCTCAGCAGGATTGTTCCACTGGGAGGATCATAGAATTGGTTCTATCTATACCACACACACATGTGTATGTATATATATATATACAATACAATGGCTATCTCTAAAAAGATAGAACACTAAAGCCTACTGTTTATCTATACTATGTATTTATATGTTTATTCTATTTGATGCTTTTCGTTCGAGGCTTCTTATTTGCATGTATAGGATAACCCCACTTGAAAGGGAACCTCTCGTGGCATTCTGTTGCATCCTAGGCCGCAGCTTGGTCACAGCAGCCAGGGATCCCAAAGGGTCGGAAATCGCCCGGGTGGGTGGTTTATAGCACCAAGAATGGGAGATTCATCCGGCAAAAACGATGATTTGTAGTGATCTACATGTGATTTATAATGATCTCTAATGATTTGTATATGAGTTTTGTTTTAATCCCATGTAATCCCATGTAATTATGCGGATTGATTGTTGAATGATGTTCGCTGAGTTGGATTATGATGTAAAATAATAAATTCACAACATTTTGCTAGCAGAACTTGGATTGACTTAGTGACTTCAAGACCTCAAGTGTTGGTCTTGAATTCTAAGCTACATCAAGTTCTTATAACGAGATCCACCATTAATTAAGGCCTCGATCTCGGCTCCCAGGTTCAGACGTCTGGAACCTCAAGGTTTGTGACCAGTGTTTCGCCAGTGGATGGGACCCAAGTATATCTCCTGGAAAGCTATGACGAACACTGTGATTTAACCAACCAAACATGTGGTTTAGCCAACACAAGTGGGGTTGTTTCCAACAACAATGAGGATTTACTCATTGAATGATGCACTTTACCACACAACCCCGGTACTTATAGACTTATAGCATCATTTTAATGCCTGATTTTATCTCAACCGCAAAAAAGGTTTTCTGCAAACCACACTTTATTGCATGTGACAAAACAATCAAAACATGCAACAAAAAATGTTGCAGGTAGAAGTCAAGACTATAGGATTGAGAACCAAGAGGGATCATATCCCAACTTATGGAGGTGATTACCATAGTTTTATACATGAATAACCCCAACTGCACCCCCAAGTGCAGATGCAAAACGTGGCGAATTTCTGCGATCTGGCCTTGATTCAGTCAGGAGTTTGAGGGATGAGTAATCCAAGGTGGGGCCAGAGATATCCCAAATTTGTAAACTTAACCAACAAAAGTGGTGGGTCAGCTACTGTAACAAGCTAAGAATTGTGGTTATATTCACCCACCTGAGAGTAGATACATCATGATTCATCCACCTTTTCAACTCCAGTGCAGTTGGTGTTCGTCAAACTTACCGATCGATTGGGGTTAACTTGCTTTGCAAGTTCCATTCATGTACATACTGGAAATCAAAGTCGATGATATTATACATTTAGTTCACAGATTTTCTGATCTGTTGCTTTGCTTTGGGGCTCAATGTGAAATTTTGTGACCGTTTTCGGCGCCCGTCTCACCCTCGAACCCATGGTTTGAAAGCATCAAAAATCATCCATGTGGGCTTGATCATTTGTCCCCCATTAAAGGACCATCGAAATACCCTCTGGTAAACTAACATAACTATAGAAAATCACCATTTTTAATGGGAAAATCCACTATTTCTATGGCCATTTTCAATAGCTATGTTAGTTTACCAGAGGGTATATCCGAATATCACAGTGCTGATTGTCCAAACCACTATATCCGTTTATATCTGCATTATACAACATGATACCCCAGGATGAACCTCATCATCATTGGTTTTAGATCCCCATGCTCGATACTATTCACGATACATTCACCATATTTCACGATATGCAACATATTCACCGGTGATTAACCACAGAATACCACCTATATCCACACATCCCCAATGATGACCATATCTTTACGGGGCATGGGACTGGTTGCACATAACAAGGCTCCAACCCTACGGCCGGGCGGTGACCAGCGGTTTAGACGGACTGCTCAGAGCCTGGATGCTCAGCCAGTCGTGCCTCAATTCGTTAAGGATTTAACAACTATAAGCATGGGGATTTAAGTAGCACCATATTGGGAATTCATGTTTGATTTATCTTAGCCCAGTTGGTTTTGTTCAGTAGATTCGCGAGTGGATGGAAACGGTATGATAGAATTATAGTTCACGTGCGTTCGGCGGGTTGATAAACGAACAACTGGCGGGCACCACCTTGTAAGTTTTGGTGTTCCTTTTTGGTCATAAATTGAGAAATAAAGACAGCTGATTAAGCCCTGCTTTGTTTTCTAGCGCATGCATGACAAATTCAGCCAACGATTTGGGAGTGCTGCTGTGATGGTTTCATCTTTGATTTTGGTCAATCCTTTTTGGGGAATGATTTTGTTACAAAGTCGAAATGTTTGTTGCTAAAAGAGGGTTGCAATAGACACTTTGTTGCGACAATGTATCACTACTCCAAAAATCCCACATTCTACTGTATCTACTTCAGGATGATTATACAAAAATATAAATATACATGTATATAATACATGCTGTATATATATATATATAATTATGTATATATATATATACATAATTATGTATAGTACATACTTATACGTACATATTGGTTAACTGGTCACTCTTGTTCACTAAATCCATCATTTTTCACCCCGGCAACGGTAGGTCTGGGACCCCGAGACGGCCGAAGAGATCCATCAGATCGTCCCACGGCGGGAATTTTCCATGGAACATATAGGGATTTGACCACTAGAAATCCACTAGAAATCCACTAGAAATGAATATTTCACCGGCAAAATATTTTCATTGACAATGATTTGGGTATTTCACCAGCCAAATTTTATAGGTCAACGGTCGAGACATGTTCCATACTTGGGGTTCCAATTGCTCGTGATCAGCGCCACGTAAGTTGGGACCTCCATGGCTGAGTACCTTGGTTCGGGGGGGGCGGCCTTCATTTGGGGTGGACTGCCATTGACCATTATGTTTTCTTTTTTCGCAGGAAGTCAGGAAGGTGAACATGCTCTGTTTCAGGTGTTGGACTGCTGTTAGAGCCTTTACGAACCAGAATGTCGGTACTCCTGGTACTCCCATGTTTTTTTGTTGGCGAAGCTACATGTAGTGCCTCTTGGTATCAAAATAGTCAGAAAAACAACATGTGTGTGGCCTGCAAAGTCTTTAACATCTTTAATCCTGACATAGATAGTTGTGTATAGCTATGGCCCAAAATAACCAAAAAATATTTCCCTGCAGAATCAGAGGGTTTTACTACATTTCAACTGAATACCAAAAGTTGTATTAGCCAGTTTGCTCTATATTTAGGTCTCTGAGTCGTGAAGGATAAACCAACTTTGAACTTTGCTGCAAGCGCTTTCAAACTATATGTTCGTTGGAACAGGGGTTTAAAAAAAAAAACAAGTATGATTTAGACTATCCAGTCAGCAGCGTTTTTCCAACTCCTGTTGCTTGATCATTACAATTTGAGGATTCTCCAACCCTTTCAATACCCTGCGCTGGGACCCAGGTAACGGGCCATCAACGTGGCCTCAACTCCGTGGTGGTCGTGGGGCCCAGTGATGTTCCGATCAACTCACTGGTGACTTTTCGCGTTTGCGGAGTGGAAGCCATTCATGGCTCATGAAAATAGACATGAGGAAATCCACTGGTGGTTTAACATGAACATGGGCTGATGATGGGATATTGCCCTAAGCTGTGATTGTGAACTACAGTTTGCTGCATGGAAGTCATGGCCCATGAAAATACATGATTTGATCATATATCTACTAACAATGATGATTTTTCATAGCTATGTCAAAGTACCAGAGGGTAGATCCATTGACTCATCATCAGTTCTGGTATCAAAATGACTGTGGCAGTTTCATCATGACTTGAGTACTTGAATTCCCATTAATTGATCCCATTTCAGCTGGTAAAACCTCCATTTTAGAGAATACCTGCAAAATAGCTCTAAGTTATCAATATTTGATGATCGATTCTCGGTTTGTTAGTTCCCGTTTTGCTCATCGTTTTACTCATTGTTTTTGAAATATTTAAATGCATACCCTATTATTATTTAACGTGATAATGGAAAATCAACATGTTCAATAGGTAAATCATCATTTTTTACCATCTATATTAATGGGTCATGGCTTCCATAACAAACTGTTATAGACAACCGGTACGATTATTGCGGCGTTGCAGGTCTCCAGTGAGGCAGAGCCACGCTTGCTCACCTGTGGCGATGCAGGTGGGATGTTTGTGAATGGTTTGGAAAAGTTTGTGTTGGGCAATGAAACTCGGGAGGAACTAGCACCTGATGCATTCAACTGTTGTTCTTGAATGTGCATGATGGGCTAAATCGATCTAGATTCAGAAGACTGAGACCATCGAACAATTTGTATTATATATTATAATATACATATAATTGAACAGTGAGGATGTCCATGTAGAATTACATTGCCAATTTTGAACAGAACAGGATGTCATCATCAAAAATGAATAAACATCATATTCCTTTCTTCAAATTGTGGACACACACATTGGCAGTCTGTTTGAGGCATGGGAGCGGGGTCAACCAACCCCTTGTCGGTGACCCCCCAGCATTTATCATAGGAAAGCCATCGAACCTTCTATAGGCCATTGCTTCCAATGCAAACTGGTGCACACGGTTGAATCATTGGAGGGTAGATGGGTTAAGCATGGTTAAGATTTGTCCTGATTATCTAATTAGGAAGTCTCCTTTGGAGGGTCTTGAAATTTTATGAGAATGGGACAGGTGATCCCACAGAATATCTCGGTCATGGGTCATGGACATGCTGCCTGAAGATGGCTTAGAATAGAGCGACAATCGAAAGGTATACATAGATCTTGAGATTTGATTATTGATCATACAGGATCCAACATATTAAAACTCACTACCAGAGAACTATATCATCCCACGTATATCATAGCGACGTCGGTGTAGATCTCATTCCAATGAGGTGGACCCAAGGCCATATCATAAACCATCCCCAGCCAACATGCGGGCTTTATCAAATGTTGACAACTAGACTAGACCCCTAACAACCGGATGATATGACCCCTCCATTCCTGGTTCCTGGGATACTTGATGATTCCGGATATATATATATATATAATTATATATATAGCATAAGGCCGTTTTGGGGATGATTCCCCTGTAAAGAAACCATCATCATAACCACATTTCTGTCATTATGACCCCATATATCCCCATTCTTACAGGTTAACATCGCCACTTTTTCTAGGTAATGCCTGTTAATTAACCATATTCAAAAATAGATCAACTTGCAATCAACTCGAAATCAAGTGTCTATTGCAATAAAGCCAATTTGCAATATCATCAGTTGGGATTGCTCGATATCAAATAGGCTTTCCAAAAATCCATTGGTGTATCAGTATTTTCCGTATGTTTCCGTATCTTCTAATGGCTATGAATGGGGAAATACATCATTTTCAGACAGGTCTGGTTTCATACATTTAAATTTTTAACCATTATTGGATTTCATCATATGTTGTGGACATACCTGTTATGGATGGATTGGTTTGGTGGAAGCTCCGTACAGGTGAAGTGATGATTTACAGCCTGGAGCTAAAGATCCCATGGGAAGGGCAGGGCCTAAGAAAATTTTGGACGTACCTATTCAAAACATTTAAAAACGGTGATGTTCAATGGCAATGTGAGGTTACGTATGAACACCTTTTTGATCCAATCAAGCTTGTGAACCAACAGAAACCAATCATAAATTACCCTTTGAATCCGTTTGTTTCTGGTTGTTCATCTGGATTTCAGACCCTTCATCAGATATCGTTCGATCTCAGATATCCACTGGCCCCAAGTTCCACTGCTTAGGTCCCACATGCCTGGCTGGTGCGGCACCCTTGCAGAGTGGGGATGCTCACTGGATGACTTGCTTCACCACCTGGGCCGTTTGTTGGATGATTTCGCGGGATGCACAACATGTGTGATCATATAGGAAAATCCAAAAGAAATGGAGGTTTTGATGGGAAAATCAACTGTCATGGGTTTGTTTAAGGTGATTGTTGTTACTTTCCCAATTGGAAATCCACCATTTGGGGAATCGCTGGGAAGTATTTTTGCTTTTTTGGAGCCCCTGAAGCAAGTCTGCGTACGTTTAATGGGAACAGTGCATAATTTGATGCGGTTCAGTGTGGATGATTTAATGTGTATAGTGGGATATATCATCAAACTCACAGTAATCATTTTTTATTGAAGAGTTTTAATGATCTTCAATGCGCTGCGACTTTTATTGATGGGGATATACCCTCTGGTAATTCGTCACAGTTGTCAAACTGGAAAACCGCCATGGAAAAAATAGGTAAATCGTCAAACTATGTCAAACTCAATGGGTCATGGCTTGCAGTGGGCAAACTTTTAGTTTATTGGAGGGTATTGGTTTGTGGATTGAAATGTGTTATTGGTTCCCCGTAGCTGAGATGACCCCATTTGAATATAACATACTATACTCTCTGGTACTCAAACGTGGAAATGGAAAATCCTCAATAAATGGAGGTTTTAATGGGAACATTAACTATAAATGGTGGATTTGGCGTTGCCACTTTTGATTACCGGGGGGTAACTGGAACATGTCTGGGGTTGCAAGATAGCATCACATAATATACAATCTCCGTGCAACAAGTGAGGCTCATGGTCAACTGGGATATATATACCATCGACACAAATTTGCAAGCGTAAAGTTTTGACAGGGTATCTATCTTCAGCTATTACCCATCAAAGTAGATAACCCATGCCAGGGATCACTGGAACATTATGGTTTTGCGTGATTTTAGCATGTTTGTAGACTTCATCAAAGTGGAAACACATCAAACAAATGATCAAATTTATGCCCCAAAGACTGTCTCAGCAATGCGACCAGGTGAGCATGATTGTCCATGTGGCCAAAACAATAATAACAACCCTGGGTACCGTTTCTTTTTTGTGGAAAGCAAGGCCAAATTCAAAATTCATCAAAAGTCAAAATTTGGTTGAAGTACTATCTTTTGATTGGTTCTTGGTTTCAAAAAACAATCTAATGTGGGCAACCCAATATCAAGCCTACCATTTGGGGCTGGTTTATAGAACCCACTTTATGATGATTTTGGGACGGTTTATTATTGGGTTTACCACATTATACAGTCAGTTTCTATTTGTGTTCTCGTTTGGAATAGTGATCCAAAACGACTCATGGATGTGTTTCAAAGCACCAGCGACTGAGATTTGACTCTGAATGCCCCTGATTTCGTCATACCGCGCTCCGGAATGATCTTGGATCAGGGGGAGGCTGAGTCAGAGTCAGGTGCATTGGGCCCTATGCCATTCCTACACATAGCATGATCGCCTTCCACAGCGGCATATGTTCAGCCCCTTTTGTGGGGCGTTGAACTTGAAACCAGAAACCACCCCCATAGGACTTCAGCATCTCTGAAAGGGTAGGGCGGAGCCCGGCAATCGGACTGAATTTCGGGCTGTCGCACCTGAGACCGTGTAGCAGGGTATCCTATGAGCACAAGAACATACAAGAACCAATGTTGACATTTGAAACAGCTTATACAATCTATATAGGCTTTTCGAAATTACTATGTTTTTTCTTGTACAGAAGTCTCCAGTGCTTTAGGCCTAGCCCCTGAAACTGCACCTTTCAAACCAGATCTGTGTAAAATAACGCGACCAGCAGATGCCAGGCACTGCTCCGAAGGCACATCCTCCAAACAATGACCCATCAAAGACGCACTCGCCTCCACCTGGATTCACTTCCAACAGAAAAAAATATACTTTTGATCCTTCTGACGATCAGAATCAATCCAAGAAATCTTAGCTGATTGGGATATCATCAACAATATCCAAGTATAGATCCTTCTGACTATCAGAATCAATCCAAGAGATCTTGTCCCCAAACAGCCCTTAGCACTTCACCATTCCACCTCTTGTTCGACCACTCGCAGCCCTGCCGTGCCATCGCGCCATCCCTGCGGTCATTTGAAGCGGCGCTCAGAGCGCCGTGCGCTGGTGATGGGATTGGGCAGATGCTTGGCTACAGTGGGGCTGTTGCAATTAATTATAGCTCAACATTGGGGTTACCAACAGGGGTCAGAGAATATCATTTGTTTGGGGGCATTGTCAAAATACAACAAACTGTTCATTTGTATTCATTTGTAGTATTAGAATGTACTAGAGATTTGGGCCAAAAATTATGAGCCAAACCAACAAAAGTGTTCTTGACATCAAGGGATATCACACGCGCATCAAGCTTTCCATGCGACTCGATGTGTTTCTACAAATATGCATAATATGTATAGATATGTATGTAGGTATATATATACCCTCTGGTAAACTAACGTAGCTATTGAAAATGGCCATCTATAGTGGATTTTCCCATTAAAAATGATGATTTTCCATAGTTATGTTAGTTCACCAGAGGGTGTATATATATATATATATTGCCAAATATTCCAAATTCATCAACTAATGCATGATAAATCCATCAAACCATCTCCAAAACTTGTGGCGGCGCCTCAGGTAGCTTGGAATGCTGCTCCAATCCACGGCGTGGCTGCGAGGTCGACAGCCTCTTTGGCGCCTCGGTCGTAGTGGAATGTTGGTTAAATGTTGGTTAATGGTTAAGGCTTTATTTAACGAACCAGTTTGGTCATTTAACCAACATAAATGGGATATTGCCTATCTGGATGATAAATGGATTACTGATGAATATGTTAATATGGGATATTACCCACAACGGTGTCATCAAACATGGTGGCCGCTGGGAAATTCCCCAATAAATCCAGGTTTAGGGCTGGCAACCTAACCTAAAAACGATGGATTTTCCATTGCGATATTTGATTTACCGGGGGGTACTGTCTGGATAGAGCATATTATAAGCCTATTCCAAAATATTCCAAAGGGGATGGTTGAAGGTGCTAAACATGGCCTTAAATTATGTTGGATTCATGGGCAAATGGACTCTTGGACCAAGTGGTTAGTGGTTTCATTAATATGTGTGGAAACACTTGTCCAAGCTTCAAATAGGGACGATTTCATGGTGGATTCGTCGGAGGTTTGTTCAATTTCAAGTGGTAGCTGGCTTTCTCCAACTAGATGCGACATGATGACTGCTGTCATGTTGAGGGGCCAGTTTCAGCTGGTGACTTCTCAAGATGTACAGTGCATCTTTTGTCTCTTTGATATACCATAGATATGCCTGTGTGTGTGTGTTTGGAATCTGTTTGTTGGTGCAATGACTCGGAATGACCCAAAAAGGTTGGTCACTAAATTTTGCACATCAGTGCGGCATGTTCACCATCAATCAGTGTTATGTTTGACAGCGTGGTGCCAAAGTTGTGGCTGTGCTTCAGAATTGCTTGATGGTTTCAACTGATTGAGTGATACCTTCTGGTGATTTTGCATAGCTTGTGTAAATCACCATGTTTTACAGGTAAATCACCTCATTACTGTATCTTCGTTGGCGATTTGCCATTGCAAACGGTTAAGTTAGCACATGGTATCTACTTCACATCCCCTATGAAAATCATCCTGGATTGATCTGGATTGGCTTCTAATGTTATCATATTTTTTTGGGATGGGTTGAAAGCGCCAACCAGACAGCAATTTTCCATAGCTTCATTCCAGATTCAAGACCCACATTCCACACAGCGACTATGATGTCAGCTCCAGATTGAAAAAAAACACCTGGCTCGAAAAAGACTTCGAACCAGTCCCACCCCGAAAAAACATCAAAAAACTGTGATGGTCATTGAGTCAGTGAACCTGATGGTCGTTGATTTCCCTTCAACCATACTCCATTCCCACCTTTGATCTCCATGTGGACCTTCTCAAAAAAAACGCCGTGACAAAGGCGAAGATGACTTTTTCAGGGAAGCTCGATGGGACGACCCTGGGCCAAACAGTTCTGAAGCTGGGTGGGTCTGGAGCTTCGGTTTGGGGAGCCACTCTCTTGGATAGGGATTTTCCAGGAAAATGGGGTATATATATGAATATACAATATACACAACAAAATGTCACTTGTAAAATGCGGGAAAAAGAATAATCAATGATAAACGATTGGATTCTTGGGTAACCCATTTTCGGACAAACTCATAGTATGTGATTGTATCCGTATTTGATAGATCCTTTATGTTATTGAAATTTATTGAAAGAAACACTTTCCAACACGAAGTTAGTAGTTCTGGAATTCCTTACTGAACATGAATCTTGTATGGTAGACTATTCCCCAAACATCCCAAGACACAGAAGCAGGACAGCACGGTGATTGAAGTGAACCACCTTGCCATCCTGGTGCTATGTATGCCATTAACGGGGGGTCAAATACCATTGCATGGCAGGGTAGTTGTATGATGTGCACAGCATGTGGAATAGACTTCCAAGCTTTAAGCATCTTTAAGCCAAAATTGCCGATCAAGGAGTCTGGAATCAATGTTTCTGTTCCTTGCATAGAAATATAATCATGCGTTGATTTCTGGAACCATGTACCAAACCAGGTAGTCCAGGCTTTGATTGAGGGCCACCACTTGCCACCAGAATCGGCAAATTTGGCAGTCTCCGGGGCTCAAGTGCTGCACTAAGATCATTGGCTTACGGTGCTCAACATGGCGCGGGCCATCCGATCGTCACGACGTTGCATAATCGCATTTCTGGTTGCAGCACGGTGGATATCCATCAGCTACGTCCCGTCATGGTGGCAACAAGGGTGGCCACAAAAGCATCTTGACAGCGTAGCCGAAGGGGAACTACTGGCACCCTTGGCGGATTTGTTGATGCCACAGATGCCAATTCGGGAGCTTTTTCGGAGCTTTCCAGCCCCGGAGGAATGGGGTGGAGTGGCTTTGCAACCAGATTTGGCAGCATTTGGAGTCTTGAGAAAGAAGGATGCAGCGCTATTTGTGGAGTATGATGGTTATTATTTGCATGGGACAAAGGAAGGTGCTTTGAGGGATGAAGCTAAGAATGGTGCACTGCTTGATTTTTCTCCTGACGGGTCGCTTGTGATCCGAATCAGCCACACCAGAAAGGGAGGCTTGAAGGGCAATGTACTTTGGCTGAAAGTGGATCCTTGGCGTCGAGGTGACAGAAACTCTGTTTCGAAGACATTGAAGATGGTCCTGCAAAAGGTTGCGCATGGTGGCAGAAGGCTTTTCCGCCCAGATGTGTTGAGACGGATACAGCAAGCAATGCAGCGAGACCCAGTTTCTGTGCGTGCTCTGGACTTCGTTAATGGGGCAAGAGTGCGTGGATGCGGCAACACGACAGAAGAGATATCAGAATTTCTGATTGACGAGGGGTTTGCGATCCGAGATACTGGCTTGATGCTCAGTGCTGGTTTGAATGGAAAGTGCATCACAGAAACGCTGCAACCAAGGATTGAGTGGCTAGTGACCTTGGGGCTCACAAAGGGCCAAATTGCAAAGGTCGTGGCTGGTTTTCCCCACTTGCTTTGCTATAGCGTCGAAAAGAACTTGCAGCCCACAGCGCAATGGTTAATGACCTTGGGGCTCACAAGACATCAAGTTGGAAAGGCGGTGGCTGGTTTTCCCCAATTGTTTGGCTTGAGCATTGAACAGAATTTGGGGCCCAAAGTGCAGTGGCTAATGACCTTGGGGCTCACAAGACATCAATTTGCAAAGGCCGTGGCTGGTTTTCCCAACTTGCTTGGCTATAGCAGCGATCAGAACTTGCAGCCAACAGTGCAATGGTTAGTGACCTTGGGGCTCACAAGACATCAAGTTGGAAAGGCGGTGGCTGGTTTTCCCCAATTGTTTGGCTTGAGCATTGAACAGAACTTGCGGCCCAAAGTGCAGTGGCTAATGACCTTGGGGCTCACAAGACATCAAGTTGCAAAGGCCGTGGCTTATTTTCCTAAATTGCTTGGCCATAGCATCGATCAGAACTTGCAGCCCACAGTGCAATGGTTATTGACCTTGGGGCTCACAAGACATCATGTTGCAAAGGCTGTGGCTGGTTTTCCCCAATTGTTTGGCTTGAGCATTGAACAGAATTTGCGGCCCAAAGTGCAGTGGCTACTGACATTGGGGCTCAGCAAGGGTCAAGTTGTAACTACCATTCTGATCAAGCCCCAATTGTTTGGATACAGCCTTGAAAAAAATATGAAACCCAAGTATGAATTATTGCGGCGCAGCTTTGGTGTGCCAGGTGCTGCGAGCTTGATCGCTAAACGGCCCACAGTGCTTGGATACAGCATGCTTCGAGTTGCAGAACGGATGAAAATTCTTGCAAAACATAATATGACTGCCAAATTGGCCAGTGTCATCGACCTTACAGAGGTCAGATTTCGGAAACGTTTTGATGTCAGATAGAGGTACTATGTTAGGCTTCTCAATTCATGCCTGCTTGGAATGCCAGATTGTTTTTCTTTGTTTGAGTTTTTATGGCATGTGCAAGACTTGAAGCAGTCCGTGCGTGGGCTTGCGTGCTGCAATTTGAGCAAGAAGTCAAAACAAATGTACAGAGCCAGGGTTTCATTTGCGGTTTTGGATTTTCTTGAGTTTGGAAGGAATTTGGGACAGACACCTTGGCACCCTTACAACTACTGTGGCGATGTTAGATGTTGGAGTGTCACTTTTGCTTGCAGATGTGTTGAATACTTATTGGGTTCAGGACATGGAAACATTCTCTCAATACGTTGGCCAGTCCAGACTTGTGCCGACTGCAGACACTCTGTGTCAACATGTCCCGAATGGCCCAGGTTGGATTGTTTATGCATGTGCACAAATGGCCGCAAAAAGCCATGTTTGAATTGTTTGAATACTTCTGGTGTTGCGGGATGTTCCTCGACATGGGGCTTCCACATGTTTTTGGTATAGCTCAAAGTCTCAACTTATTTTTCCTCACTTCCTATCACTTCCTAACGATTTCCAGATTCAAGACGTTCATCTCAAAAGGCCCACCACGGCTGAGGATTTCTACGAGTGTCAGGAGGGCTCCTCGGAGCACGACGATCTCTTCCACGCTGCCCAGGAGCAAGCCTGGCTGAAGTGCACCAAGGCACGTCACTGGTTGCTGCTAGAGTGGCATACTGGAAGGGGTTGTGGTGGTTAGACTAGGCAGGTGTTGGAGTTTAGGTTTGTTTTATTGATCCCCTTGGGAATTTCCTCTAAAGAATGCAACAACCCGGGTGTTGTCCCATATAACGTTTAAATTAGTTCAAATGGACAAACCGTGTGTTTTTCCACATGGGGAACCCGGACTCCCCGTTTTATGGCTGGGGCATCCTGGATCAGTATTTTTTAGAGAGGGATAGAGAGGGCATTTTGGAGGTGACTGCGGTGTGCAAGACAAACATGTGATGTGATAGGGATGGTGAGATCCACATGACTAACATGGACCTCCCCATTCTTCAGAGAATTGCTTTTGTATTTGTATGTATTTTTTTGGGTGTTTTTTGTGTCATGTCAGTAGGTCAAGGTGGACCACCGTTTTACGTCTAAAGAATGGAGTGTCCGGGTGAGCAGGCAAATTCCAACAGCGATTTTTATTGTGACCAACAAAAAGGTAACGTGTTTTGTTTGCGTGTTTTTTGTTGAATGTGCAGTGCTATGGAATGCCGTTTTCTCTATCCTGCTGCTTTCATTGAATCTGCTTGCGCAGACCAAACACTTGATGAATGGATGGATGGATGGATGGATGGATGGATGGATGGATGGATGGGTGGATGGTTGGTAATACTGAGGCCTCCTGCATATCGAGTGCTTTGTTTCACAATGTTTCACAAATTGTACAGCAAGCATGTTTGAGCCATTCTTATCTCATACATGCGTGTGTATTTTGGGACCCCACCACCCAATTTGATGGGCCATGGAGTTCGCACAAGGATTGCTAATCCATTTACAATCCATGCTATTGGTGCGTTCATCGTTCATCGATTTTCCACATCTAAGGATGATCGCAATTGACAATCTGATGTCATGGGCATGGGTGGCTCAGCCACCAACAAGCCAGATTCAAACGCCATGATTCTTTGTTGATGTCCCTTCATCGGTTTATGTCGAATTGTATCCCTATGATGTCCTAATTTGCCCTCCTTTGGGTCATTCAGCCACCAACCATTCGCGTGTGTCGAAAATCGGGTGTATCATGGTGTATCTAACTTGCTATTCTAATAGGACAAAATGGTATTTTTCTGATTTGTTCTGAGCCATTGGATCTTTGGGGCACCCCATTCTTGGCTATATCCGGTTCCAATGTTTTGGCAGCTTGAGCCTCCACATCCAGGGTTTCAGGCTGGTGAATCATCCACAACTGAAAATAAGTTGGCCTGAAGTATTTTGGTTCCTTCAACTGCAACTAAGTACTCGTATGGTAATAAAATAGTTGGGCCTTCAACTACAACTATAGTTAGTAAGTAGATAGTTAGGTCCCAAAATCTTTGGTCCTAAGAAATATCTAATTTCATCAAATGCCTTTTTTTGCCAAGCGCGTTGCTGCCCCTCCCATGAAGTCCTGGCAGCCGTTGCTGTTGCGGACAGGGCACCCTGGCGGCCTCCTACGCCTCCTTCGAGCTGCACCGCCGCGCGCGGCGCGCCATCTCGGCCATCTCCAACCTCTCGGGGGACCGAGGCGAGCGATCGCTGGAGAGGTTTACCCTCTGGAAATTTAACCTATAGATAGTTGATTTGGCTATTAGAAACATTGCTATACTATATATAATAGCTATTGAAAATGGCCTATGTATGATACGGGTTTTCAACATGGGAAAAATGATGGTTTACCCTCTGGTAATTTCACAGTTGGCTGTTGAAAATGTACTGTATCATTTATATCCATGTGTAGTTGATAAAATCCCATTGAAAATGGTGATGTTCCATAGTTATGTATTGAAAATTGCCTATATTATATGTTATATAGTTGATTTGCCTATTAGAAATGGTGATTTTCCAGTTCGCTATGTTAGTATACCAGAGGGTATGTCATGGAAAATCCTATCTATAAATGGATGATGTAAGGAAAACCTCCAGATGGTGGAAGAAAACTGGAGACATTGGTAGGAAAACTGGAGGATGAGCTAGTTTGTTTTTTTGTTTTGGAGAATTGTTTGGGTTTGACAGTGTTTGTAAGCAATAAGATGAATATAAAATGATGGGAACAAATCAACAAGTCAACAAGTTGAATAGTGGAGATGTTTGAGATTACAAATATGGCCAAACGTGTTAAATCATGGAAACTTAGGCCAGAGAAGATGGGACAACCAACAAGAATTTGGTGATTGAGTTGGTGTGGCCATAGATGATGGTAAATCTTTGAACATAAGTGATCTATTATCTATTCTTTCAATAATCTTGAATCCTGGTCATGATCATGGTTTGTTCATTAAATCACTATTTATGGGTTTTTGTATCTCCCTTTTCTGTTGGTTATATATCCACTTTAAAAGTTGCCTTTTAAGCCTTATATGTCAAGCCTAAGATCCTTAAAACATTGCTCAGATCATATATCATCATATATATAATATATTATTCTATTTCATATACCCACTGGCGTTTCACCTCTGTTTATATATATAGTCTAGTTATATTTGCATATATTTGCATGTGTTTCTTGATTAGATAGCCAGTTAGACCCATTGACATCACTGCTATCTCCTGCTCTCGCCAGGTCGAACGGAGCGATCCGCTGCCCCGTCCGCATCGGTGCCGTGGCAGGGTGGAAGGGGCCAGGTTTTCAGGCGTCGGGGACGGTATAGAAAAAAAAAACTGCTGGGTGCATGGAACTGGGAGGATTCTTCAACTCTTGGTATGTGGAGGTGGTTTGGGAACATCTTCAATGAAACTTTCATGTCTTAAACTCATTGGAAAGTAAAACTCAATGTTGGCTGAATTCAGTGTGGGTTTTCCATTGGGTCTACCACATGAAGGCATAACAAAAATGAAGAGAAATGCAGGACTTCAGTGCTCTGGATGCCAGGTTCATGAAAACATGCTTCCCATTCAAATCCATTACTGCAAGCCAATCCTGCTATAACTATAACCCCAAACCCTGAGAATCAACATCCCTCAACTAACATTATTCGCAAGATCTCCATCCATGCTTAATCGCTTAGCACAACATAGAAACAGACATGAGTCATTGAGCAACCATGAGTTGTCCCCATTCTTGGAGTGTTTGTGGGTTGAGATGGCCAATTTCAATCTTTACACATCTTTACACCAATTCACCAGCCAATAGTCTTGGGCTACATCTCCATTTTAAAGGCTCAAAACCCCACTTTTCCCTGGTCACATAATATATATTATCATCATTATCATATATATATATATACATATGCTTGCCATTTATCCATTTCTTGCCAGCCATTACCACAGAACATCACTATAACATGTATGGATTGACCATTTTAAGTGCCACCGTGTTTCGGATGCTCATCCTCCGCTCAGGTGACACCGGCCGCCTTCAACTCGGCCGTGGAGGTCACGTCCACGAGTCAATGGCTGGGACGGACCATGACGGAGTGGACCAAAGACGACCTGCCGCCGTTGCTCGGTGGGGATCAGGGTGGGGTGGCCATGGGGTGAGGTGGGGGGAAAGCGGGTGAACGCCATGGGTTGAGGATGGTGAAGGTATAGAAATGATGGCGGAAACCAATGAAACATGGGGAGGTCAAGGCAACAAATGATGGGAAAATCATGGTGTCAGCCATGCATGGATATGGGGATAGAACCATGGAAAAGAGGCATAGAAACTCATCAACATGGACCACCCCGTACAAACGTCCCACATTGGTGATTGGCTCCGTGAGAGTTCTTGGATGTGTATCTCAGTTTCAAAGCCGATCATAAGCATATTATAATTCATTTATGTTCAGAATATTCCCAGGATCCCCTTTTCACGCTCTTGAACGTATGATGGCATACCCTCTGGTAAACTGACATAACTATGGAAAATCACAATTTTTATATAATGGGAACATCCACTATAAATTTGCATTTTCAATAGCCAACTCTTAGTTTACCAGAGGGTAATTGCGGATTATTATTGCCCGCTTCCACTAACTGGGATGCAGCTCCAAATAGCTTTCGAAATGTACCGGCGATTCATGGCATGAACCAACAAGTACCCAACACAGTGATCTCAGCACGTCCGCGCGTATTCTTCAAATTGGACATGGGTCATGGGTCACTATTTATGCTTGAAAAAGTGTGTGATGTAAAACATCCATTTAGTGATTGTACAAATAATCATATCAACAATCATGTAAGCTATGTATGATATGTCCATTTCTGGTTCTTCTCAGCAGGGTTTTGCATGGAATTGACCACATTGTCGTGGTATACACCAGCCATGCCAGAGATTTTCCACCGTGCTGCATGGCGCTGCATTTGTCCTCTCACCCGAGCTCAGGACTGGGGAAGGACCCTATTGGGCCCAAGGACTAAGCGGTGGATGTTGGGTACATGTGGGGCTTTCTGAAGTCATGGGGGATCCCCAAGTCACGGGTTTCAATAGTGAAATGGTGAATGGTTTCGATGTACAGATGGAAACCTCCATATTTTCAAATGAAAAGGTGTATCCCGGAATTGGATGAAGGGAAGATTCAGAAGAACACCACCATATTTGGATGGATAAGAGCCACGGTTTCCTGAACATGTTCCTTCAAGCCAGCCCGAAGAGTGAGGTTCCTGCAATATATATCCATATGCCCTTACTGGAATATTTACCAACATTGACTGACATTATAACCCCAAGAATGACCCTTCATGTACATAAAGTATTCCAGCAAAACCAAAAACATATAAAAAACATCCAAAACCCATCAACGTGACATTGGTTGCTGACCACTTGATCCCCCATGTCTCCTTGCCCGGGCCATGTTCGTCTTTGGAACCAGCTGGCGTTTCATGGGATCATCAGGCAAGAAGTAGACCTTGCCGCATCTCCATGACCGAAGCCGCTCAGGTCAGTTGCTAAACTATGGAATCCTACTGGTTATTACTCTCTGATGAACAAGCATGGCGGGCATTGAACGATTCCCTCGCAATTCATCTCCATTTATATAGATGCCACTCTTAAGATGTTTTTGATGAAAAACTTCGGATCAAGATCTTACCGGTTGGGTTGATAAGTCCTCTAAGTGGTTTATTCCACCTTCAAATGGGTGAACTTACTACACTGTCATGAACCACTTTCGATCCGTGGGACCGGGATGATCCCTCCAAGTAGACAGTGAGATTGCATCCTGGCAGGAGACGGTAAAGGACTGATGGTTCGACAAGGGCCGAACTACAAAAAGTTCAGGCGTGACCAGAGGATTGAAGGCGGTTTGGTTGTTGGTTTCAATTTATACTAAACTCCTGTTGCCCCAACCCCAAAAAGCTGGAAAGATGGATGTTCATCCTCCCGAAATATGGACAATCATAGGTTTTAATATGTTTTAATCCCATTTTAGTAGCCGCCAAAAATATGGGGAGAAAAGCGTCTCCAGGGTGGGAGAAAGATGATGATGTTCTTCGCCATAATTTCCATCTGTCCGGGGGTTGCTATAATTTAGCTCGGCAGTGATGATGAGGATGATCAGTTGTGCTGATGTGGTATATGAATGTATAAGTACAATTCTAGCAACAAACATAAACCCTGAGAATCACGGAAATTGGGGGGTGATGTAAACCTCAAATCGTTTCCCAACAATGGGGTTTGATGCAAATGATGTAATTTTATGTAATTTTCTTTGAAAAAAATGGTGAAGGAACCCCAGCACAGCGTTTGATGGAAACAGCATATTACATGATGCTGGTCTTGCCAGTCGATGTTCCAGAGATTGCCGGGCGAGGGGATACCCCAATATATTTTGGACAACTGCAATCAGCCAACGAGACTAAAGCGCAGTTGTCAAGGGTTCCTGTATGCGCAAAGAATATCGTGCAACCAGACGACACTTTTGACCAAATAACTTGAGGAGTGTGTGGCTTCATAGCCAAGCTTTTGAGTGTTCTTGGTTGTCCACCACTATCCTATCATGTCTGGTATATGTTCTTAAATCAGAACAACATGTTCTGCCAGGTAGCAATTTTCAGCTCCGATGATGGTAACTCGAAACTGACGGGGTTCCCAACTCTTGAGGACTAGCTCTGAAACGCCACGCGCCAGGAATAAAGGCGAATCGCAGACCAAAAGTCGCTTATTCGGCGCTGAGATAGTTGGGTGATTCTATCAAGAATAGAGTGGTGCCCCGTAAATTCATCAATTTGCGTTGGTTTATTGGAGTTTATAGAGTTAAAAACATCCCTGGGGGGCACCAGCTTGTCGTGGCACTAGCTCACACTGTTGCAAGATACGATGTGGGTCCTTTAACACGTCGTGTTTGAACCACAACCGCAAATTGAATCTGGTTGGTATGGATATGTTTTTTTTTTTGGGGGGGGGTGCAGCGCAGGGACCTTAGCTTTAAATTTACGCGTTGAAAATCTCAGTGATGATGGTCTACGTGGGGGTTGCACTGTTGCAATTCTCACATAGACCTCACTGTGCTGCTTTTGTAGTGGGAATCATCTCCTATAGATGGCCGATACTTGGGGATTTTGCTGTGACTTGCCCAGATTTCTAGGAGATTTGTTCTTGCGAAAGATTAAGAAACCCAGTACCTGTTCAGTCTTTAGGGGATTTTCACCATGGGCTGCGGTAGCAACAGCAGCAAGCAACTTGGCAGTGTTTCAAGTTACGATGATAGATCAATGTTATGGTTAAAATATGTTGAATGGATATCATATTTGTTTTTCACCTTTGGATTTTGGTAGTGTTTTTTTAAAGAACAATTATGTCCTCTTCCCAGGTTCCTTCTGAACCCAGGTATGTACAGTTGTGTGACCTGTGACGCCCTCAAGTCCAACGTCAAGGCAAACGTGGCCGGCATTCACCTCTGAAAACTGGAATGTTTAACCAGCCAAACATGGTTCGAAAATAAGGACTTAACATGATTTAAGCCATGAATCATGGCTTTGGTATGAATTGAATTTGAAATCCAAAATATGCGAAGATCCATGAAGATCCCAGAATTGTCACGGAACCCAAGAATCCCAAGAGTCATCCCAACTCAGCCCTGAACGCAGGGCCATGTGGTAAACCAAATCAGGAAATCAGGGACCTCCATTTCTTGGACCGTTGAAAATGCAAGTCATGTTCGGTAATGTGGTAATTAAACCCAATAGTAATAGACCATAATAAACCTACCATGTGGGATAAATATATATATATATAGTTGTTATATACATATGGCAATGTTGGGAATGTATTGTTAGTGGGTTTGACACATCAAGTCACTAGGATACTTTGTGGTCCTGGGGAAACCTAGTGCCTAGTGGTACCTTGGATCATCTGCCGCGAACGGACCGCAATCGATCGGCAGGTACAGGACATCGTCGGACGGTTGGTACCCGTGCACGACTTGCCGACTCAGCCGCTGCGGCAAAGAAAGCCATGGTATGCTGTGATGTTGTGTAGCCCCTCAAGCTATGTCTAGTTGAGGTCATCCTGTTTGCATAATATATCTGAATAGGAATTACGAATTTACATGAATTTTCAAGTTGGTTGGAACATGTTGGAAATAATTAGGATATGAGGATTGTGAACCAGTTTCTAAGTTACTAGGATGAAATTCCAGTTGTGAGAAGATAGCTTGTTTTGCCATCCAGTCTGGTCAAATCGTGAGGACTGTAGCTGCAACCAGCCCTGATCAATGATATTTGTCAGGGGGAAGCAGAATTCCTTTTTCGGGCGAACAACCTCTGGTATTCCAACTCGCCAATGGAAAATGCCTTGTTGATAGACGCTCATTCCATCAAACATTATGACCTGTTTGTTCATTGTCGGCTGATTCACTGTTTATCTTGTCCAGCTCCAACGTGGCAGTTGGTGCTAATTCCCCTGAGGTTTGGGTGAATGGATAGTTTCTCTAGACCTATGGGAAGAATGGGATTACTCTCAAAATCTGTTGTGAAACACCGTTTCGCCAGGCAATTCTAGTTGTTGGGCCATGAACAAAATCGGGACTGCAACAATAAACAATTCTTTTGTGTGCGCGTGTCTGAAACTGGGGCATACCCCTAAGTTGAGGCAATTTTCATGGGTAGATGACGGTAGATCATTCGATGAAACCGATGGATTTGGGGGTAGATCCTGTGGCCAATCCAGCAAGCCACTTACAAGTTGTTTTGCCCTGGTTCGGAATGGCTAAGCGGGTTTATGACCTCTTGTTCAGTAGGGTTTAGGAATACAATGCA
Organism: Symbiodinium sp. clade C Y103; assembly: GCA_003297045.1. Lineage (NCBI taxonomy): Eukaryota > Dinophyceae > Suessiales > Symbiodiniaceae > Cladocopium > Cladocopium sp. clade C. The sequence goes on along the minus strand of BGPT01000172.1, from coordinate 285,472 downwards.
CATATCATGATACATCATGATTCATGATATATCGATACTTAGATACTTAGGTATATAGATAGGTCAATATACCAACACAACTGGGGGCACCACCCTGGTACTACTTGGGACGTCCTTCTGATCCAAGGGAACGCTTCCTGGCCAACCATCCTCCCGGCACTTCGCAATGGACACCTTCCTGTCCGTTGCCAAGGGTCGCGCGGCTGAATGTCCAGTGGGAGATGGGGCCTTGGGTTCCTGAATTGTATGTTGATTTATCAATAATATGGTGTAATGGGTAAGGTGTGTATAACTTAAGATTACTTAAGTATCTAATATTTATGATAGGTAAGTCAGGTAACTTAAGATAACTTAAGTATCTAAGCATCTCTAAGTGGAATTGATGGCTAATTCACATTGTGACATCAGCTTTGGGTTAATGGATAGTTTCTCTAGCCCATGTGCTCCATGGTGCTGGTGTATGTGCCTACAGGACTGGGTGATTTTTGGGATAACTGTTGCATGATAACTATTCCATGCATGGAGCACTCGGGTTATCTCAATGACCATTTCAGGTACCGATTTATTGGAGGTACCCACCATACATCAGGCCTAAATTTCAGGGCAATGTGAGGGGATATACCCCCAAAGTATCATCTCATGTGGTACAGTAATACAGTACCTCTATTTTAGGGTCCTGAAATTCCCATTGATTACATGTTCACTTTCTATGATGGTAAAACCGATACCGTTTTTGTTGGTGAAATTTCCTTACCAGCTGATGTTTACAAAGAAACTACACGGGAATCCCGAGTGGGGCGCGGACTCAGGTTGTTTTCTGCTTTGGTCAAGCCAGGGTTTTTTTCAAAATCAGGGTGCCCCAAGATCCGGTGCCTGATCATGATGTTCTTGATTTGTTGATGGCCATGGCATGGGGTATTCCATGGTATTCCCCATTTTTTGACAACAGCTGGCAATTGGAAATCATGGTACACCGCAGCGTGTCCTTGCTGTTCCCTGTAGACTTAGAGGGGGATCATAACAGGTTTCAAACTTCGATTGAAGGGAAGACTTCCAGAAACCTTTGCTATTGTTGATAGTTGTGTTTCTTCCATTAACTCCGTGATCACATTGATTTGCCGTTCATATCCTCTCTGTTTCGTATACCAATTTCAATTCATTTCCATTGCCAAGATCAGTCCTTGTCAACTTAAATCAGGTCATGATTTACGAATTATCCCATGATATCTTCATATAAATCTCCATTCATAATCCATTCATAATCCATTCATAATCCATTCAGAATCATAATCCATTCATAAGCCATTAAAATCTCCCATGAAGTCGTAACTTCTCAGGTCATTTGCATGAACCTCATGTTACCCTACGAAACGGGCATAGTCCCCTGGAGATCGGAAGATCCCGGCGCGAGAGCCTTGGACGTCAGTGGGAGGCGAAGATCTTGGCGGTTTTTGTTATGTGAGTTTACCCTCTGGTAATCCCCTATAAATGGTGGATTTTAATGGGAAAATTCCCTAGAAAATGGTGGATTTTCCAGCTTGCCATGTTGGAGTTTAGCCTCTGGTAATGACTAACAGTTAGCGATGGAAAATGGCCATAGAAATAGTTGATGTTCCCATGAAACATGGTGATTGTCCACAGTTATGTTCGTTTACCAGAGGGTAACATGATTTCGCCAGGTAAATGATGGTGAATTTCTGGGGATCAAGATGGATTAAGCCAGATAAATCCAGTTCAGATGATTTAAACAGGTCAATACTGGGGACTAAGCCCCAGCAAAAAAAGGTGATAAAGATCCAAAACGGTGATTGAACATGGGGTCATCCCCAAAACATTATCATGAAGCATTTGGTGATGTCACGATAAAAGGATGTAACCAGCGAATGTTGGGTATACATTGGGTATATAATGGTGTGTATATATATATATATACGCTATGCTTTTGGACACATCCATAGTAGATCATCATAGATCGTTTGATTGCTGTCTTTGTCAACCATGTGGTGTATGGTGTATGGTAGACGGCGATGTGTTTAACGTTTTGCAGCTTAGATTGGACCATATACCAACACACTTTTTGTTTTGAAGGGTACCTAAGTCTAGCAATTCGAAAAATGGGTTTCGGTGAAGATTGGCGACCTTGAGACTCTTTATACCCAGAGAATTTCTTCATTTCTGACAGTGAACATCCAATTTCTTGATCCATACTTGGGAACATCTGATTTCTTCCATTTTCTTCTATTTCTTTGATAGATACCTGAAATGAAATGACATGAATAGAAACTATAGAGATTCAACTCCCAGGCCCAATAATTTCTTCGGTAATGGGGTATTGCGGCTCCACAGAGTTTGATTGCGGAGGTCACGGGGGTACCACGTTAACACATTTTAAAGCCGGTAACCTGTTTGAAATTATAGCTTTCAAAACCGGAGTCCCCAGTTATACTTATAATCCCTCCTTACTATAGTGAATCCATGTCAATCGAACACACCAAATCATAAGCCAACTTACCTATCAAAAATCACATCTCAATTTAGGTTGCTTAAGTCCTGGTTTTCCATGCTTGTTAATTTCCCTTGTTTTCTGGTGATTCAACCCCCTATCGTAGCGCAACGGTCACCGGGAAAAGCCCTCCGCTTGACAAGTCCAAGGCTTTGTCGCCTTTTTCCACATCGCGCCAGAGACCGTCTCGTCCTCCATGAGTTTCTGGGACCCAGAAAGCGGGGGGTTCTCCTGCCTGAGCATCACGAAGTATCACCAATATCAATGATATTCATCGACATTCGCATTTAGTAGATTTTAGCTGTGAATTATTCGAGTTGGTTAAGTATACATAAGTTCTATTGACAGTTTCTCCAGATATTGTTTGGTACACAATTAGTGAATGACTAAGGAGAATGAATATTAACGAATCTAAATCATATATCTGGGCAATTTACCTCGACCTGATTGGAATGGGTAGGACTGGGGAAACGATCCCAAAATGGCGGAACGTTTCAGGCCATTTCGGTTTGTCCAAGAACGGAGGATACCCCAGAATGGCAAATGATGATCAACCATAGGATTTTGCCATACTTTATGTTGACCCTAATCGTATGCGTACTCAGAATTTAATGTGTTTGTTTTTCATGACAGTAAATGAATCGCTGACGTTTAGATTCTAAGACAATCACATTCACACATAAACATATGTTGAACATAATCATCAATCATCATTAATCATCAAGATCATTCAAGATCAACATGTTCATCAACTTAATCATCAACATAATCATAATCAAGCATCATTCATTGGATTCGTTTGAGGGAAAATTTACAGGAAACCATGGCGTTTCCTATATGAAATATAGGGTTTTCCTGTAAATTGTCCCTTACCCCAATCCAATGATCATCATCAATCCTCATCATCACAATCACTAGTTCTAGTGTTGACATTGATAGTACATATGAAAATTACCATTGTACTACTACAGATCATCATCAATCCTCATCAATCATCATCAACCATCAACAATCATCATTTAGTAGGGGTTTCCTGTAAATTGTCCCTTACCCCAATCAAATGATCATTATCAATCCTCATCCTTTCTCCTGATTCTCTTCGCATCGGTCATGGAGATCGGTCCCTGCATGCCCAGGTAAAGAGCCACCCCCAGAGGTGAAGCAACTCATCGACTTCTTCGCAGGCGACGTTTGCGAATGGCATCTGAAAATAGGCGACCCATGGCTACCCCAAATTTTCATGGTTCATACATGTTCAGACTAAATATATAGACTAAAATAGTGACTAAAATCTATGGAACACAGGTTCACCAGGACAAAATTAACACATACTTAGTACAATCTTATTGTATGGGGTAAGTCTCCCCCTCTTTTTTTGTGCATGTTCTTGTCAGTTAGCATGATATTAAAGAGGTTCTTGCCGCTTTCCAAGAATGTCATCTTCACCTCGGTTCCATTGCACGCATCATTACAAATTAGTGAGGCCCAATATTGTGTCTGTGTCCTTATTTATCCGGGGGTGGACGTTAATTCCCTGTGGATACTTTAAGCTTTTGCCATAGATGGGACAATAATGGACAGTATAACACCCAGCTTGACCAAAAGAAGGGTATCACAGATTAGGCCTGGAATAGGAAACCACCAGCCATGGCACCATCATGTAGCCTCAAAATAGATACATCCATTTTCATCATGTTCCAACTGTGATTCGCCCCACTTTGAAGATTGAAACCGCAAGGACCCACAAAGTCCAATTTCAAATCATACCCCCAACAAAAATAGAATTTCCATAGATTTCCCCATAGATTTCCCCATAGTTCGATATGTTCCATAGATTTCCCCAGCTGTTCCATGGGGTTTTCCCCCCATCTTTCCCAGGACTCCCCAGACCCCTCCGGTCAAGGCCCTGCGGGTTTACCCTTGGGTCCCCGCTGCGACCCCGATCGAAGCTTGGCGAGTCGGCTTTCACCGGGTACCTTGGACGGTCGATGGCAATGGATGGGGGTTTCCCAGGGACCATCCCAGGGAAATCGGGTGATTTTTGAAGGTGAAAATCCATAGAAATCCTGATTTCTGGGATCTTTGAGGTGGGGAAAAAGTGAACATCTAGCCTTAGAGTGAACATTTAGCCTGTCTAGTATTGTTTGATGAATCTACATGTTTTGGTAGATTTGGAGTGTGGAAAAAAAGGTTAATCATCACAACTGTCTATTTTTAGTGGGGAAATAATGACAATCCATGCTGTTTTCGTGGCTTCATTGCAACCCAAGAGTTAAGCCGTGGTTTGGAGGGTTCAGTCTTGCATGTTTTTTGTTGTCCCTTTTGGGTTTGTCCAAAGTCCAAATGAACATATTTTATACGCGCGGGAAACGTTTTGTAATAAACATAAAGAGAATTGGAGCACGACCAGCAATGGGGAAAGCTAAATTGTCTTACCACAAGCTTTCAACAATCCTGGGGTAGAATGGCGTACGACCAATGAACTTGTTGGTATTTTCACATATGTTTTGTGTTCCATCATGTTCCATCATATTTCATCCTGTAACACGCATCTTCGAAACAAGTGTTGTTGTTCTGGTGGGTTGAAATAACCAGGACTCGCAAGGTAACAACAACTGCTGTGGATTCCTCAGAAAAGCGATGGGGTATCCCCCATTTTGAGGCAAGCCCATTTGTATCGACAGCAAGCCCCAAAAAAGATAACGAAGTAAACCCCTACTAAAGTGATAAATTACGGGTTCTAAATCTCTTCAGTTGTACTGTATATGATATGTCTATATAATATATTATACATGTATATACAGTATATATTATGCATGTACACTTCTTTTTACCAAAGTCGGCATCGGTTTATGGCTTGTGACATGGCTTGTCTCTCCGTCTGGAGAGTCGACCGAGGCAAAAAGAAAGACATCCAATCTGGAATCTTTAAGGCCGGAGCTATCCACGGTGGACCTCTGTTTGGTTGTTTGGTTCACTGGATTGGTTTTGTTGGGAAAATCTGAACCGGAAAGCATGGTAAAATTCCAATCAAATATAGAGGTTTCCTATAAATTTTCCTTTAAACCAATCCAGTGTTTGGTTGGTTCATGGATGATTTTGTTGAACCCTGGTTTTTGGGGGCAGACATAAATAACATGTCACGGGCGAAACAGTCTCAATGTCAAGGGGTCAACCTGCAAGGTGGTTCCCCCATGTCTTTAAAAGTTGATGTATAAATCCCTAACTATGGATATGATACCCTCGGGTTATTAACATAGCTATGGCAACGGTCCATTTCTAGAGCATTTATGATGATTTACCTATTGAACATGGTGATTTTCCATAGCATCAGAGGGTATATCTACCGTAAATTCCCAGTCAACCTAGTTTTAACTTGGCTAAAGACCTGGGGCACCGCCGTCTCTGGATCCATATTTCTGGGGATAAGTTGGCATTTTCTGCGTCCTGACATGTCCTGACCAAGTTGTTCAAGGCTTTCGCTATAAGTGAAGAAGCCTTTCCAAATTGGATCAACTTGGTTTGTTGTTGCTTTGATGGACTGAACAAAAACCATTGGATGCGATATGAACATTTCAGGCAAAGCTTTGTGCCATGTGCACTCCATTTCATTTGCTATATATACATAGTTGTATATACATAATTATACATATATAGTCATATATACAACGATATATTTATGATTATAGTTACCTGTTGCATAGTAACATGTAGTAACTTATAGCAACTTCATGTAACTTCTGTTTCTCAAGAACAGATGTGTTAGATGTTCAGTGATATCCCAAGTTCCCACCTGGGATGTTTCACCCCCAGGTGGGACTCATGGGCTGACCCCTTGCTGGAACCACCGAAGCCAGGCGAATGCCAAGTGTTTGAATCCAGAAGATGTCAATGTCCCAGAGATGCTGCATGTCTCTCGGCCGCTGATGTTTGAAGCAACGACCGCTCCATGGTGCTGGGATCCCTCACAAAACTGGGTGATTTTGAGAGGTAAATGTTGCTAGATGTTCCATACATGGAGCATATGGAGCATATAAGATCCTGTGAGGAAGACAAGTTGAAGGGGTTTGTACGAAGACGAGGCTTGGTTTCTAGTATCTACTTTGTATCTTTGCTTTGGTCTTTTGTCAGGCTAACCAGTACAGTATGGATTCCAAAAAAACATATAAAGCTCCCAACATGGGTCTACCATGGTCTACCATTCCTTGATTGACTCTGAAAAACCAGGAATGGGCTCCAGAAGGTCCCTTTCCCCCCGCCTGCAGTGTCCCAGGAATACAACGGCAAGCCGTGCTTGATCACCAAGTCCGGCTATATCGTCAAGGTAGGAACGCCAGAGAAGACTGACATGGCACCGCAGGAAATGTACCGCCCAGTATGATGAACCATGGCTAGCTTGCGAATCCCCGCGCTTAATGGGCGACTATATAAATGGGGAAAATCATCTGGAAATTGGGGATTGTCCGTTGCCATGTTTGACTACTAGAGGATACCTTAGGATGATGGAAGATGAGTTTTAGAAGATGATCAGGTCATATGATAGGTTTGAATCTCTACAACAATTGATCCTATATGGATGATGTAGGTCAGAAGTGTGAAGAGTTGGTAAATTCCCTACTCGTGATGGCTGAATCCGCATCTTGGCTAAAACTACACTTTTCACCCATTTGCATCATGTTCCGCATCCCCAGCATTTGGTTTACCCATATTTTTGCAGCTAAATCATCTTTAATGCCCTGGTTTGGATCATTTTGGCTCGTCAAAGCTCCATTATTTTCCTTTGGATATCCATCCCTTTTTTTTTGTTGAATCCTCCATTTTTGAGGGCTAAATCCTCAGATCTTCCGTGATGAGTGGCAGATTCTTTCCGCCAGGACCCCGACATGGAATGGGTCGAGATTGGCATCGACGTTCGGGGCTGGAATATCTTAGCATCCTAGCTCCAATTCGGAGATTGCAATGTGGGGTAAATTTTCATGGGATTTATTGGGATTCATGATTTATTAGTAATCCCAGATGATATCTATGGTAAACAGAACTCCAACAACTACTGGGATATGGCTTAATAATTTGATGGGATAGAATGATGATAATATAATGATGATATCAATGGGATCTAATGGGACATATAACAACCCCAACAAGGTCGATGAAAAAGTCGGAATCCTGGAAAACATGTGGAAAACTATTCATCGATCTACCCTCCCGGTTTTACACTTTTTTGAGGGTTGGCAAAATAGGACTTAAGCAACAAACATGGTGGTTGAACTAGCCAACAGGGGTATTCAACGAAGCATAGTAGGATTGATACCGTTGCACAATGTTGCATGTATGGCTATGGCTCAAAATTATGGTGCCAAAAATGGTCATCTTTAATGGAAAATTGACATAAACCAGCCAACGATAGGGTCAATAATTTTGAGCCATAGCAATATATAAGCCAGAATATGGATGCTTCGAAACATGGAGAGACAATCGCACTTAGTAATTGCAGTCGGTAAGCGGGGTTTTGAATGGCATACATTTGAGGGACTACAGAAATGAATTACAACCAGGATTACGTGTTAAGCACTTGCCGTAAGTGGAAGGATCCTCCAAGTACTGGTTATACCATGTTATATCCCAATGCAACTGGAGTTGCAACTACCACAACAAAGCTTAAATTATCAATAGGGTCATATTATCTAGCATGGATCTTCGATGCCCATTTTTGTAGGATCGGTAGACTCAGCTCCCACCAGCATTTTTTTCCACCTAAGCAGTTACCCAGAACATTCCTTTATTAAGTGTCCAAAATCAACATATCAGTGCAAGCTGCATATTTGTTCCAAGATGATCATCAAGTCATCATTCGTCCAGATGTTTTTTTGGTTGCCAGAGTCGGTGCCTGAGAATTCCCCGGTTCCAGGGGGATCAAGTGATCGGAGACTCGTGGGACCTGAGACGATGATTTTTACCCACACCATCCCCTGCCCACGAAGAGGGCACGTTCCCTGTTGGGATGATGCGGATGATTTTTTGACCAGCCTGGCACTCCTGAGATCCCCAAAAATCATCAGAATGGTCTATGTCGGGATGTAAACAATGGCCAATTTGGGACTTACAGCCATAGGAAATCAAATTTGGTACAAACAGATAGGGAGAAATCCACCACTTAGGGATCCTTTGTATCGTTTTCCCATCAGTTTCCCATGTTTTATTTTAGTTGAGACCCAGGGTCCTGCGCACTGGCGCCCCACCAAGGTGCGCAAAATGCAGCTTGGCGACTCCAGGATGGGGGAGTCCACCACTGAAGATGGGGATTTCAATGGGGTTAACCTGGGGATTTAAGCACCAAAAATAGTGAGTTGGAAGTTGCTTGATGATAGCTGAGTTGCTTTATTTCACCAAGATTTCACTTGGGTTTATGGACTCTTATGGTATTATATGTATATATGTATATATATATATACACATACATACAGGCAATGGAAGGAAACTAAATTAACAAACATAACTGCAGGGTACCACCTTGTAACTTGTAGGTATCCCCGATGATTCCCGATGATGGCAGTTGTGCGAGACCACATTTTTTTCTGGAGCATTAGTGCAGAGCATGGAACTCTTTCTGGAACATGATTGCAGCTAAATTGGATCATCCAACATGGAACACGCTACGGTACCCCAACAGAAGCACATACCTACACTACCATGTGTGGAGGAAATTATCACCAGCTGGGGAAAACATGCACGGAAAAAAAATGAAAAAAAAACATGAACTCGTCAGTGACACTCAGAAAAAGTATATTATAGATGTGTATGGTTCCATCCATATTATTTCCATGATTGAATATTGACTGGTGTGGGCATGGATCAAAACCTGAAGGATACTATGTTTTTTATCGGAAATGACCCCCCTCTGAGGTTGTGCAGCTACAGGGACATGATCCCTAGGACCAAGGTGCACTTTGGCCCCTTGGCGATGGAGGGTTCTTTTCCTAACCTAGATGTGGAAAACCCCATGGAAACCTATGGTTTCCCTAGGAACATGATTTCCACATGGTGCGTTTTCCACATCTATGTTGGTTTACAGGAGGCTAATTGGATTTAACTCTCAAGCATAGGGATTTCACGAGTGAGTGAAGGTGTCATGGTTTGCCATGCTTTGTCATGGTTTGTCCAACACTGGGGCTTTTGATGAGAAAATGACAACGATGATACACCATGGGATTTTGAGGTAGCCTAGCAATTTGCACAAAACCGATTTGAACAGTCTGGAAGCCCAAACGTGTTTCAGGTCTGAATCGTTTGCCTCTGAGTTGAATATGTAGATATCAAGGTACCAGGGTTGTTCGACCCAGAATATAAACATGAATCATCCAAGAAAGGGCACAAATAAAATCAAATAAACATGTACCTTATAGACACTCAATTTGCGGCTAGAACTGTTGAGGTGATACCTTTAACTTAGCTGCTAGATGAACCATTAAGCTGTGTGATTTACCACATTTTACCGCATAATTTTGACACTGATACCAATTTCTCAGAGTATTTTGACCCCCACTTGATTCAAAAAACAAGAACGCACTAGGCTCCAAGGTCATCCATGTAGCGTGTCACATCCACAAAGCCGGAGGTTTCCTGGTTCAGGGTATTGAAGACGATGAACTTCCGGAGGGCTTGATGTGTGACGTGTATCTTGGCGAGACGAGAGGATCACCGAGAGTCCGTTGGTCAAGTTCTTTCCCGTGTTGTGTTTTGGATGAGTTTTGAGTCAACCTTGGCTTCTTCTAGCTACTTCACTTTTGTTGCCAAGCCGTACTATTTTTCGTTGTTCAAGGTATCTGAAACTAGCCATAGGTTTGGGTGATTTTGTTTGGGTGAATGATAGGACGTGCAGAAGTAGGATTGACCACTGCTCGATGGTCTGCGTATAGCGACATGACTCAACCCCTAAAAGTGACGATGCAAGTCTCATGATGGTTTTGATATGTATTTCTTAAATACTTGGGAAACCGTCAGATAGCTAGAAATATTTGGTCATCCAGAATGGTATTTTTTTGGGTACCTCCGACTCCAACGGCCGTCCCCTGGCCCCTTATTTTTTCTCACAAGGTATGTCTACGGTGCGAACATCATTGACAACCCAGCCAAGATCAAACTTGATTCCTGAGTTGTACACACCCACGGGCCGGGCGCTGGCTTGCAGACGCTTGCGGCATAGTGGGTCAGTTTCAAGGGCGCAAAAAGACAGCAGTACCTAAGATGCTTGAAAGCTTGACTGAAAGCTTAAGGTTTACCATGGTTTACCAAACTATTTCAATGGCATGAATATATTAGCTTTCTTTTTAAAGCTACGTCTTCAAGCAGCCAAAATCACACTTTGTACACATATTAGCTCAAGACCCAGATGAACACCTTCAACTAGCTTCTAAGATGCTGTTGGCAAGGGACATGGATCATTGTGTGCAGTGTTGTATCGGTCACGACCTTGGTTTCACATGTTTTCACATTCGAGAACTGGGCAGAATGGCAGAATACAATTAGGATCACATGATCGATCGTTTTTGATTTGGACGCCCCACCTTAAATGCTGCAGTCACTTGGCTCAGATTTATGGAATGATTAACGACCTTAAACAGTTTGGTTTTTGACCTACCACTGGCTCTCAACAAAAATCAATGCAGCCCTTGACACCGCCCGGTGTGACGTTTCACCGGCAGCGCGTTTCGCGGCAGCAGCGAGTCACAGGAAGGTGATTTGGCTTGAAACATGGTGCCACTGGTGCCGATGGGTCGAGAGTTTGGCCATGGACCAACAAAAAAGTCAGTTGAGAACACACATGGCATTTTCAGCCTGCTAAGTTTAGCATAGATTTCCCTGATTCAAGGGCAAATAGGTCAGTGGTTTGAGGTTTACGCTGATTTTAAGATGACTCATCACCAGAAAAGCTGGCAGAATTGGGGGCAACATTGAGAGAAACTAGACTTTCCTGCATGATGGACACGATGGACCTCCTTAAATAGCTAAGTTGGTCTCAAACTACCACATCATGATTGACGACTTGAATCAAAAACCCAACCTGAGAAAAGCATTGCAAGGAGATGGAGATGATGTGTGTGTTTCACCAGCAGGGCATTGCCCCAAAAATTGACATATGCGCAACCCAAAGAAATTCAGAGCTGGTGAATTAACCACGAGAAAGCTAACTTTGGTGGTTTGGACCAGAAATTGTGCGATCGAACATCAATGAAAGTCATCTTCCCACTCCAGTTTTTGGATGATGGAAACATCATCTGTCCACATATTCCCGATATTTCCCACTCCAGTTGTTTGAGTATTCTGAACCTAGGGTTATGGTACGAGGTGGAAGCACCAAGACTCATTTTCAGGCCCGAGCTGCAGTGACCTGTGCTTGCGATCCTGACAGAGTGGACATGGGAGCTGGAGAACTGCTTAGTGGTTTCAGGTGCAGCACAAGAGCAACCAACGTGGTGTACACGTGTGGGTTGGGTAGGTTTGTAGATTGATTTGCCAGTTTGCCACTTTGTGTTTTGATAAGTTTTGAATAGTTTTGATGGGTGATTGTAATCCCCAGCTCAAGATCATGTAATGACATGTAAGTACTTGAGGATTGACGAAACCTGAGGTGAATCATATTGCAATTAATTGTTCATTCCAGTATTGCCCCATACTTCCTTTGGTTCCAGACCCCTTGGTATCTAATGAGTCATGCCATGTCACTGCCGGCAGAAGTTCGCAGCTTCACGGTTCCACTCTGCAGGGACAATCCCTCTGCTGCAGAAGTTCAAATCCTGCCGAATGGTTAAAAAGCGACCAGGTGAACATCCCAAACGTTATATGTGACCCAAGAGATGTACATGATTGTACATGGAAGCTGCCCTCATACGCCTTGCAGTGGGGGGTTTCCTGTTCATCGCCATGTTTTGAGGAATGGATGTTTGATATCCCATATGAAGAATGAGCTTTTAAAGGTGGGGAACTACGGAGTCCAAGGAGGTCAACAGGTGATCCGAGCGTACCGGTTTTCACAGAAGTTGTTGTCCAACTATTTGATGTTGGCACCACAAAAGTTGGATTGTTCAGACTAGAAATGACCAGTCAATTTGTTCTAAACACATCTTCAATCTTGACTTAAGCCTACAAAGCCTACATGATAAAGGCATGCTATATATACGTTTACCCATGGTTGAAACCCAGGTTTCTTGCAAAAGGACAATCAACCCAGCAAATTCTAGGAATCAATGGCAATTTCAGGGACCTAAATTGAAGGTACCTATGATATGTATCTGTGTATATATATATATATATATAAATCTATATATAAAGAGGGAACATGGTATATGTCTCTTGGAATTTCATATGAGTTGGTTTAGACACCCCATTCACATCCATTGACCATTGACAAATTGACTATAACTCTAAGTATGATAAGCCATAGTGAAATTGGAGTTATGTTCACCAACTCAGCTGCCCCAGGTCTGTCAGGCCACCAGGCAGGCGCCTATTGCGGCTCCTGGCTCTCTGCCAGCAGGCGCCGTTGAAAAATGCTGGGAAACCTGTGGTAAAAATGTGGAAAGGTGCTGGAAAGATGGAAAAATGCTAGAAGATACAGAAGAAACATGTACCCTCTGGTAAACTAACATAACTATGGAAAATCACAATTTTTCCTGGGAAAATCAACTATAAATGGCCATTTTCAATAGCTGTGTTAGTTTACCAGAGGGTAGAATCTGTGGAAAAATGCTGGAAACATTGGTGAAACGCTGAACTATTGGAGGATGTTGGAGGTTGGAAAGGATTTTTGGGGACCCAGCATGTGCCCCAAAGCAGACGTTGATGAGTCCCAAACTTGGGTCATGGGACACTTTACATCAACTTACCGGAAGCCCATCCCATTCACCAACCATGACTGGGGGTCGGAAAATGGATGATTCCAGTTCTAGGGGTATACTGTGCCACGGAATTTATATGCACAAGATGTTCTTTACACTGCTGCCGCTCCAGTCTTCATCTCAGCAGCAGAGAAGTTCCGCATCTCCACAGATATTTGCATCAGAGAAGGCATTCAAGACCCCCATAGCCAAAACGCTATGATGGACAGTCGCTTCAGATATTTTGCATTTCCGAGATCAAGACCTTCCAAAGATTTGATCGTATGCAGTCCATGCCCATGCTGCTTCTCCCTGTGGCTTCAGACCGGCATGAATCCTCCACGTCAATTGGAGACTGCGGCATCGTCGGCAGAGGAAATGACCATTTCTCAGCCAAGCGCGCCTACCGAACTGCGCCTGCACCAGTTCGGAAGATGGCATCGGGTTTACCCACACTATCATTACCTGCTATATGGTAAAAACCATGGTTTCCTGCCGATCCAGAAAAAATCCATCCATTTCTGTGATGATCCCCTACAGACCTTGGCTGATGTTTGTAAATGGGACATGGCTCAGCAGCCTCTTTTTTCCTTGGTCAATTGATTGGATGCCCATGTCTTGGACAAAATTTGTCACGGGATGCACTGCTGAATGTTGCTCAGCCCTGGTTTTCTAGGTTAACTCGTGATGTTGCTGCTGGTTTGATCTCCACTCTTGCTGCTTCAGTGTCTGTTTTTCATGCCCCAAACGCCCATCAGCAGATCTCAGTAGAACAGTTACTGTTGGTTAAAACTCCATGTGTTACTTTTGTAAATGCTTCCAACATGTGGGACAATTGGGCATATTTTACTGCACCCTGACCCTGATACATTTCCTCAATGTTCTCCCCTTCTCCAGGGCCAGAATTGGATGAGTTTGCTGGCAAACCAAATTGGGGGTAAACCCTGATGACCGCAAGTCCCCGATTCGTGGGTTATCCCTTTGCAACTGGACTATAACCCCACTGACAAGCCACTTACATCCTGTGGATTTGTCTAAGAATATTCCCCAAGTCTAGTTTCCACTTGTTTTCACATAGTTTATCTCATATTTCCACTATAGTGTATAGATGTCACCAAGATATACCCCATTTTTTGTATAACTCACCTGGTTTCGGATCACCACTTGCGATCCGCCCTGCCCTGCCAGTTGCATCACCGGTGGCTTTGACCGTCGCTGCATCCTCTGGGATCTCCGCAGCGGCAAACAACGGAGCGTGCTGCCGGCGCGGCAGCATGTGGGGAGCCCCGGTGAAGGACGCAAAGCACGGGATGATCGTGGGATAATATTATGGGATATATTAAAAAGGGTATATTTAATAATGCATTTAATTATGTATATGATGATATATTGTGGGATATTAATATTAGGGGATATGGAGGTTTCCTAACATGGGGGTACCCCTAAATCATCCATTTATAGATCGGGTTTTCCATTATAAACCATCCATTTTTGGGTACCCCCATTTCAGGAAACCCCCATATATAAAGATGGGTATATTGATAATGTATATGATGATATTTTGATATATTGTGGGATATTACATAGTGATAACCGATGACAATGGGTAAAAATCAACAATATCATGGGGTATATATATATAACTACATATTATACATACCAGTTTAGAGTTTGTCAAAATGTGCTAAAGGCTCCTCAAGTTGAAGCAGCTGCATCGTCTTCGACAACTCCTACAATTCCCGTTCCAAAGCTAAAGCCGCCACCGACTCCACCAGACACACCAAAGGCATCACCACGTGGAGGGACCGTCATCCCACCAAGGGTGCCAACACCTAAAAGAACCCATCAACTTCAGCTAATCGCGAACAAGCCCCGGATACGTTTGAGGCAAGGGCTGCGAAACGCGCCCTAAAGCAGCGGAGAGACACTCAAAGATTTTATCATCGCCGTGAGCGAGGTGAGTGCATTGACGCTCCCGCACAAGTGCCCTCAGATCGTCTCAAGGTCTTCTTCGATTGGAACGACACGCTGAATACGGCCCAGACCAGTCCACTTGAGCTATGCTGAAGATTACACTCCAGTACAACTAACATAACTATGGAAATTCACCATTTAGAATGGGACAATCAACTATAAATGGCCATTTTCAATAGCTATATGTTAGTTTACCAGAGGGTATTTGGAAACTGATTTTAGAATGATTGTGAAATGTGGTAAAACTGACAAGCCATTTGTGCGTCAACGATTATAGAAACACTTGTTTTTCGCAGCCGTACGGGTGAATCTGAAAATGAGGTAATTACCCCCAATTCCATTTGATTACCGTCTCGTTATTTGTTTATATTGCCATACTATGCCATATGTTTGAGTTTTTCCAATTGTTTGACAGACCCACATGAAGAACAGTCCAAGCTAGCTATATATAAATTCCAACCATTGACAGTCAAACCACCAGTTTGAAATCCCCGCCATTTTCTGCGGTCTCAGTCAGACGATGTGGTGCCCCAGAGTCAACCAAGTTGGTTCATAGCCTCTGTTGGTCAACCAATTTAGCTATTCATTGGATTGGTTTAAGGGAAAATTTACAGGAAACCTCTATATTTGATGGTAAAAACCATGGTTTCCTGTAAAAATTCCCATTAACCAATCCATTGAGCTATCATAGATATTCATAAATCATAAATCACCTTCAGATCATGATCAATCAGTACATCTCATGTTTTTTGGTGGTTTTGTGAAATCCCTTGTTTCTTAGAGGTTCAGGCCCTGTCCGAAACCAAGGTCTACTCCTTGATCTCCGCTTCGGAACACGAGCTCTTTGTGGGTTTGGGGGAGGGCTGCATCACGTGCCCTGGCGGTCCCGGCTGGGTTTGTTGGATGAGATGTGACCAACAAGAACCATCATAAACTTTGGATAACATGGATTTAAAACTAACAATGATGATGGTATGTCCAGGGGTTATATGTATATATGTTTGTATGTCTGGATGACTGATGTTGCAACCATTTGGATCCATCTTCAGGAATATCTGATATCTGTGGCCAATACTTAATAAATATAATATATGGAATCTGCACACATGATTGCGAGGTCAGCCGAGGCAACGAGGTGAACAAGTCAACATTAAGGAGGTCAAATTTCTTGGATTGTATTGATTGGCAACAGTATGAAAAAACAGTATTGTATTTTGCCCCATGGTATGTAACGATTGTAACGAGGCGAGGTGCTAAACCCGAAGTTCACCTTTAAGCGACAAGGCAGACGAGGCAAGAACTATTCTAATTTGCCCAGAATATGACCTAAACATGAACCAAAAAAAGTAAAACTCCTAGCAATCTCCTAGCTCTTGGGGTTGAATGTGGATCAAGTGATGGGCTCCAAGACATGAGACAGTACTAAAATCATGTTCGCTGTATCTTGAAACCATGAGATGGACTGGGTGTGGTAAACCAAGAGCATGTGCTTGTTTCAACCATAGCTTTCTTATACTTTGTTTATGTTTACTGCTCTCTTCAAATTTCTTTGGTAAATCATTGTAAATATTTGGTAACAATCTAATTCTATCTCCATGATATCCCCATTCTGTCGCCATTAAACCATTTGACCACCATTTTTTGCCTGAGCTCTCCATTACTTTCCCGCTCAAAAGCCGCCTAAGGCACTGGGACCTGCGTCAGCTGACGCCACTGCGCGATCTCCGGGGACACAACGGAGCGGTGGGGGGGCCCGACGGCCCGACGTCGGTGATGGGAGTCGGTTGTGTCCCATGTTGTTTGTGTGAAAATAACTACGGATATAGCCATTAGTTTGTAACAATGAGATACACCATCGTTGTTTATCACCATTGATGTCACCATTTGTTCATATTAGTTCATTAGTTCATAATAGATGACCAACTTTATGGGTAATATAGTACTATATCTATTGATACAAGTGGGACTAAGCATTACAACTATTCTCAACAATGGGCATAGCATCGGATAATGATGGGGATAACTCTCCAGTCCACGTTGCAAACGAAATGACCAAGTTGGAGCGTGTAAAGGGGATCCGTTTTTACTATGGTTGATTATACTTGTACTATCCTATCACTATTGCAGTTCCATGGTCGGTGTTGGGGTATTGTTAAATACTTGGTGTTACAAATAGCTAAGTTGGTGAAAATATACCCAATAAACATCACTGGGGTCGCCACATTCACAATTGACTTGTATATAGGAACGTGGTGTTCTATTGAGCAATTAGGGCAATTGGTACCCAGTTGTAGTGAGTTGTAGTTGTAGCTATAAAATAGTTGTAGTAGTGGTAGTAGTGGTCGTGGCCGCGGTCTCGGTGGTGGTTGTCTTTTTTTTTAAAAAGGGGCAGTGATGGAAACAAACAAGTCCATTAGCACTAGGTTATTTGTAGTTATTTGTTGTTGGCTCGGCCGTCGAGGACGCCAAACAAAGGTTCATTTGGTATTGCAACATACAGGTCATTTTGCTTCCGAAGGCATATTTTGTTGGTGGGCACAGGAGATCGTGACACTGCCTTTTCCTTTGCTATTTAAATTGCAGTGAATTTGAGCCACGTGTCAAAAAAAAAGGCAAAAAGATCCCAAGTTTTGATAAGGTTTGTACAATTTTTTTTGAAATATGACTTTCAGACAAAAATCGGAGTTTTCACGAGCATCTTAACATTTTTCACATTTTTTTTGTTGCACATCAATGCCATGGACGTTTTCGACATTGCCATTCGCCTCTCGCTGACCTATGTTTAGCTTCTGAGCAGCTCCAAACATCGTTGTGCTGGTTAGCGTCGAGCGCGCGGGTGTTCAAGGGAGCGCCAAACCCACCGCCACCGCCCCTGGTAGCGGCCGGAGGTTTGGAGAGATCTTAAGACACCATCAGTGTCAGATGTATTTGGAGATGGTGCAAATCCTCATGAACAAATTTATTACCCAAGGTACAGTGGGGAGCCTTACGTCACGTGCTGGTGGTGTGGCACTCGAGTTTTGCTTAGCAGAATCCCATAGGTGCAACAACTGCGAGGACATGGGTTACTGAGATTGGTTTGTGCATTTGTTAATTCAGTGGCCACGCCAAAGAATCGAACAGAAAGTGAGAAACCACAACAACATGACGGCTGAGAAAGAGCACGTCAGCGCTTCAAAAATCAAGTTTGATATGAAAAGTAAGCAAGTTGTTCATAGCTTACGGATGTTTACAGTGAAACGTAGATCCATGTTTCCACCCCAACATGTCAAAGTGTACTTGCTAAGAACCACCAACATTTGCTTCTGTGGGCCGAATGTTTTTCAAACTTGATCCAGCCAGAGAATGCATTGATGGTTATGTCGTATTACTGGGTAAAACATGGTAAACATGGTGAACCCAAATCATGCATGGGAACGATTTTCATCGTTGTGCTTTGGATCCATGGTGAGTGGGTGTGTGATTGCCCACTCATCACTTGGATATCCTGGCGGTCTAAGCCCCATCACTACTTGAACCCAGAACCCAGAATCCTGTTGTGATGTATGGTTTCATGTATGGCTAAAAAACCATATCCAAGTCCCGAAGCAGCAATCGCTTGTGGTCTAAGCCCCATCACTACTTGAAACAAAATTCTTATTGTCATGATGTTTGGCTAGGCATATCCAACTCCCGAAGCATCAATGGGTGAAAATGGTGAACAAACAAATTGTATCACCACCGCATCACAACAGAGTGTTCATGTACTAATACTGTCCTTTTGAGAACAATTCAATCGGTGCCTGCCATTTGTAAATTGTCAAAAATTATCTCTTGTCAGCTACATCCTGTTGAGTGGGGGAACCCTATCGTTGGTATGATGTGCAATATTTATTATAGATTTTTATTTGTAATCAACCACTTTTTAAAATAGTATCGTTGGTATCAGACAACCTAAGTAATTCTTTATTGTACATGGTACTTGTCATGAGCGTTATCATCTAGATGTACAATCTTTATATGGTTATTACAAATTTGTCAAACTTTATGGTTTTTGATTCAAAACTCACCATGGTTTATGATATGCAAGACTATGGTTTATGACATGTTTAACATCCAATAACTAAACTATTGTTGGGTTTTTATCCAACTCACATCACTAGGGAATGCCATTGTCCGCAAGGTTGAAGCCTTAGCCCTGATGCCCGGCGTCCGGGCTCCCCGCAGTCCCGGGGTCGGAAAGATGTGGTGGGGGTTTGCAGCAACGAAGATGGAGATTTAAACATGCAACATAGCAGTTTTATTTTACCATGAAAATTTGGATTTCACCCTGAACAAATACTGAATTGACCATTTTTTGGTGGATAGATTGGGAATAGCATGGGAATTTCGCCAACAACAAAGGGTTTTGACCAAAAAGTAGTGGAGTTGGATTTGGTTGCACATGGGGTAGACCCCACAGGAAAGGATCCCTAGATAAGTTGCTTTGTAACAAGGCTAAGTAGGATTTATGGCAGATATATGTATAATTAGGTCGGGTTAAGAAACCAACGAACATAACTAGGGGCACCACCCCGTGGGATCTTGCCAGTGATTTTGCTGTGTCGGGGCACCAGAGTTTGGACACCTGGTATACCCTCTGGTGAACTAACATAACTATGGAAAATCATCATTTTTAATGGGAAAATCCAGTATAAATGGCCATGTTCAATAGCTATCTTAGTTTACCAGAGGGTAATTTCAGCAACATTGATATTCTGAATCTAGTGGAAACACCTGATTACAACGAACTAAAATAGCACATTGGCAGACACCCCACAAGTCAAGAAGTGGGAATGATATGACATGATGGTTTGCCAGGGGCGAATCATCCTCACAATGTCAACCACAGTTTTGCGTCTGCTAATCATTGAAAAACAATTACATCCAGAGATTTTTAGAGTTCCTGAACTTAGACCCAGCCGGGTTTAGGCCCTCTGCAGCTGTGCCGCGGATGGCGTGATGCGGATCTGGTGTCGCAGCCGTGCAGAGCACCTTGGTGACAACGGAGTGGGGAATTTGTCTTCTATCTTTTGTGAGACCCCATACAATATACACCTTGGTTGTTTAACATAGCCATGGAAAACCACCATCTTTAATAGGTAAAGCACTATAAATCATCTATAATTGGGCCATGTTCCATGGCTATGTTAAATAACCACAGGATACACCTGATTTTTATTTCTCATCAAACCATCTGTTCTTTTTACTATCCATTTATCCATGTCCATCAACCATCACCATCTCAAAATGGACCCAATGACTCAAGCCATCCCAAAAAAACCTCCGGTGTGTTCAAACTTGTTAATGGAAAATGTTCCATTTATATGGGATTTCCCATCTAGCCATGTTTGATGAATTACTGAAGGGCAGTTGATTTTGTAAATTCTCTTCAAAGCAGTTCAATATATCAATATTTTGAAGTACCTTCAAGTTGAAATAATCCAGATATGTAAATCCTCGGTAGGCGGTACTTAAAATATCCCCTGAAAGATGAAAGATGTGGCCCTTTTGTACATAAGATTGATTTAATGGGTTCAATATCGTCATCCCAGTTGTAAATGGGGTCATGGACCTCATGCACAAGTTCGATCTTCCTTGGTGTAATTACAAACCAACTTACCCTCTGCTGGCCTCAAACGTGGCCATTGAAAAGTCCCTAAATTAATTTATAGATATGTTTATCATATATAGATATTGTTGCATGGTATATAAGTTGATTTATAAAATCCATGAATACTATAGTTCCAAGTATCATAAGCCAATAGTTATTGGAATTCGATTATCTGGGCCCCACATTTTCTCGGGGATTTCCCACATTGCAGGTCTACTTGGCAATTCTCCCCACGCAACGGGGCAGCACTGAGCTGTCTCAGCACTGCTGGGGGCCTTGGAATTGCACCGGGAATTGCAATGGATGTCTGTGAAAGCTGGATGTCTGGGTTTCCAGAACTGGGGATATCCCAAAATGCATGGTTTATAATGCAAAATCCATCAACACCCCTATTAATTCGATGATTTGGGGGTACCACTATTTTGGGAAACCTCCATGTCATGACCTGGGTTTGTTTAGGTCAGTGATTTGTGTTTTCCCAATAGGACTGGAGAATCTAATCCGAGCACTGGGAGTTGGATTTTTTTTGGAGCCCCTTGAGCAAATCCTACAGTAAGATGGTGAGTGAAAAATGGACGGAGGTTTCTTTCACTGGGAAATGCCAGGAGAATCATCAAACTAAATGGGGTAGTTTCCAGCACGCCATGTTTGATTACCAGAGGATTGATGTTGAATTCTGTACGTTGGAGGTTTGTGTTCGAACGTGCAAATTGAATGATATTCGATTGGCCGTAGTTGGCACAGTTCTTTTGTGGTGGAAGAGTTCTCGGCAGCAATGAAATTTGGGTGTCGAATCCTTACACTTTCTGTATCTTTCTGTGTGCCAGATTCGTGACTCAACAGCCGACCACGTTTTCCCATATGCTCCATGTATGGTATATTTACCTACAGTATGATAGTTCATAGTTCCCAAGTATTTTCCCAATCATGTTCCCAAAAACCGAGTTAGTATAGGCCAGTTGTAGCTCAGATAAGTTAAGAAACATATTTCTAGACATATGATGAAATAAGCGAACTTATATTGTAATGTATTTACTATAAACTCAGATAAAAGCTTATGATGGTAGAACAGCTTATTGGGGTCATATGCTTATTATAGGGGCAATATATAGAGAATCGCCCAGCCACTGCGGCGATGAGGTGAACGAAGACACGCTGCTGCTCTGTGGCAGTGGCTTCAACCCTAGCTGCATATCACTGGACTACGACAAGGTCGGTGGGAAAAGGTCGGAGTTTTATTTCAAGGGTTGTGATTCATGTGTGGACCTGGACATATATGTATACTGTATATACATATATACAATATATATATATATATTCATTGATTTTCACGCAGACATGACACTATACATCATAACTGTACATTACGCATCTTGTACAGGGCTGTTGCATCTCTTGTTGTTTGATTTTATAGATGATTCTTAGTTCACATAGATATGGACAACTCCTCATTTATTCTGAATAAACCATGCCTTCTCCATATCTTTGTTAGTTTACCCCAGGGTAATTCTTACACAATGCCCATGCATATTCAAGGACGCTCGGCCATATTCAATGTCCTGATGCTCTGGAAGTTTCTCTGTAAACATCCTGCCGTTTAAGCGCCACATGTCAACTATTGTCAAATGACGTCCAGAATTGGGAGACATGACGGATGCCAAATGCTGGGAAACAGGTCAGGACCCAGATGTATCTAAGCACCTCTACCTACTGTTGATCCAGCCATGAGAGTATATATATATATACATACAGTATATATATATATATACAGGAACTGAACATGTGTGCATTTGGATCTATGTAAAGTTAGATGTTTTTGTATGTGCATCGATGTAAGTATACACTGCTTGTGCATATAAATAAATATAAATATATATACATATTTACATAACATACACACATATACAATTATATATATATACATCAACTCAAATATATATATATATATATTTATACTATGTGTATATCCAGCTAGCGTCGTTGTTCATCCAGTACGCTCGTTCTGCATCAACTTCTTGAGGCGGTGCTCCATGTGCCGAAGGCCCTGAGAAAGATGAATCTGCATAGCATGAGGCGCGGTGGGCCAGGGGCTTACTTGGAAGATCATCCCACTTAGTAAGTGATTAACAACCATAGTTACAACCCATTTATAGGTGGGATAAGCCACGAATCGGGGACTTACTAACCATGGTTCTTAAGCACTTTGCTAAGTGGGATGATCTTCCAAGAGATCTTCCAAGTATAAATCAACTAAAGGCCTTGCATAGTGGGGCTCAATTGGCCTGTTCAAAGGTCCTAATTTTCCGGCGGATTGCGACAGTTTACGGATTTCCTGTGGGGTCCCATGTGCTTGGAATTAAGGAGATCGCTGTATGCGGTGGCTTTAGAATAGACCACTTCGTCTAAATTGGAAGAGCGCCACGGCTTCGTTGTCGTGCAAAATCCTTCACGGGGAATAAGCCAAACAAAGCATCTTCAGACTTCAAACCTCCTTTTTGGTGGCTATTTTGTCTGACTTGAAGAAAAAAAATCCAACCGGAAATAGCATCAGAACCGCATCTTCAGACCTCAAACCTCTCTTTTGGTGGCTGCTGACATGAAGAATAATCCTTCAGGAAATAGCATCAGAACAGCATCTTCAGACATCAAACCACCCTTGTTGTTGTCATTGTGGCTGACGTCCAAAAGAATTTCCAGCGGGAAATAACACCAGAACAGCATCTTCAGACTTCAAACCTCTCTTTTGGTGGCTGTTTTGGCTGACATGAAAAAATAGTTCCAACCGGAAATAGCATCAGAACAGCATCTTCAGGCTTCAAACCTCCCTTTTGGTGGCTGCTGACATGAAAAATAATTTCCAGCGGGAAATAGCATCAGAACAGCATCTTCAGACTTCAAACCAACCTTCTTGTTGTTATTTTGGCTGACGTGGCAAAAGAATTTCCAGCGGGTAATAACACCAGAACAGCATCTGCGGACTTCCAACCACCCTTGTTGTTGTTATTGTGGCTGACACGGACAAATCTCTGCAGGGGAATTAGACCAGAATAGCATCTTCAGACTTCAAACCAGCTTTTTGCTGCTTGTTTTTGCTGACGTGATCGCTGACGGGAAAGAATCCCAGAATGGCCTTTTCTTACATGCATGCTTCTCAGGATCAGAACAGTCTAGCCACATACATAAAGCTGTCAGTATACCATTGAATTGCGGATTCACTGGACTACCCTGGCACACACGGATTGGACGGATTACGGATTGGGATTGGGCCTAGGGCCTAGTGGAACTTAGAGCACCACAGATAACCAGTAAACACACATATGTGCACATAGAAATGTGGGACAATCAAGGATAATATAGGTATATGCAACAGTAGCCAGTGAATGCGGCTGGAGATCTAGTTAGATGGCGGAATTCGAAAACTGGTCAGCAACTGGGAGCCACTTATGGCTACGGAATGCAGTATTCCCGAATGCATTGGTTTTTGTATTCTATATACAATACAGAACTTCCATCTAGGACAATTTGGGTCATTGAAATAGCAGCCGGGTACCTGGCAAGGACATATGAGGGGCCGAACAAAAGCTACTAAATAACAGAAGGCAGACATGCTGAAACACGCAAATTGTCAGTGCAAAGGCGGCGGATTGACACAAACATGGGATCAAGCTGAAGATGTTGCGTGGGGCGGCTCCTGGCCAAATGTGGCTAAGCGGCTGGACAAACATGGTTAGACCAGAGATTAGCGCCCTTTCCGAACGCTGCAAAGGACAGGGCGCAGGGCAGTAGGCAGGGCGCTGATTCGGATGAAAAGAAAGCTATAAGCCGTTTGTCAAAGAACAGCTCGCCTTTGGACACAACGCAGTCTTGTTTCCGAAGGCTCACTCGCAGAGCTGGCGCTAACTTTCTCCAACATGTTTTTGGCGCAGACCGGATGCTTCTATACAAACGCGAGCAATGAACAAGCACAAGCAACCCAAAAGGTGGAAACACACGTGACAGTGCGCCAGTGTGGTGGCCAACAGAATATGAACTTGAACGATTGGTTGCTTCCATTTTCATGGGCTTGCAAAGGAAATCAAAGCCCATGGCTTTTGCGAGCACCTCGTTTGTGACAGCGCGCCATGCAGATTTGGATGAAAACATTTGCAAGGGTTTCCGACTTGGAAGCAGCGTAGACACAGATCCAATATGGATATATCAATCTATAGATATATAAGTAGGAAAATACATCTAAATATGTGTATGTACATGTGAACCGGAAAGATATGGCAAGTCAGCCCGAAAATGATGTTTTTCCAGGGCATGTTTTGTTACATTTTGGTGGCGTCAAGTCATTTCAGCCCCGACTTTGTGGGTAAACCTTGGTCATCGAGGTCAGCGCGCCTACTTGTTGACCAATCGATGGCTTTAAATCAATTTAAATATGTATATATATATATATATACTATATATCTAGAGGCTAACATGACCAATAAACTAAAAATGTGTTTCAACGCAGGAGCTGGGGACTTAATCAAAACAAATCAAACCGGTATTTTTGGATCATTTCCACCAGCGTTTGTTCATCAAGTGTTTGTTGTTGACCAAATATAAATTATCTGAAATATGGAATATGTTGAATCCAAAGAGTTGGACTTGAGCAAGGTACGCCGGGACTTTTCGCGGCAGGGCTGTTTTTTAGTGGCATGACGTGCAAGTATGTTGGATATAGATGATATATAGTCAGCCACAAGGGGGCGATGTTCCCGGTGTTGGGATAAAACGCGAAAAAACCTCAGTGGGTTTTGCTCACCAAACCAAGATGCAGCCCACGAACCCGAATGCTCACACGAACCTTCTTGACACTCCTGCCATGACACTCTTGGGAAGACATTCCTGGGAGACACTCTTGGGAGACACTCTTGGGAGACACTCTTGGCATGACACTCTTGGAAGACACCCTTGGCATGACAGGCTTGGGAGACACTCTTAGGAGACACTCTTGGCATGACACTCTTGGCATGACATTCTTGGGAAAACACTCTTGACAAGACACTCTTGGCATGACACTCT
>BGPT01000172.1:185995-247079 GCA_003297045.1 Symbiodinium sp. clade C Y103 | reverse complement strand
GATGCAAAAGTATTGCGCCTGCCACACAAATCGACTTTGGACACTTTTTACAGACACGTGAGAATGTCACAAAGTGCCACACCTGCCACACGAAACGATACTTCGACACGTTTGAAACGTCTCCAAAATGATCACCTTTGTGGCTTCCCCCATAGACACGGCNCACCAAATGCCACGCCTGCCACACGAAACGATACTTCGACACGTTTGAAACGACCAAAACATGATCACCTTTGTGGCTTCCCCCATAGACACGGCGGTCTGCGCCAACGAAGCCACATCAAACGAACACAGTCCAACCCCCAGACCCCCAAGGTAAAACGAGAACCCTTTGCTACGCATTCGGGAAAAACATACTATTTGCATTATGTTATGCAATGTGTTGCTATACTCCGTGCCAAGAACTTCCAAGTCTGGGCAGCTGCTTGACTTCCAAGCAGCCTCGGCCCCGACCAAAAAAGTCGCAAAAATCAGCCTGGCTCCTGCCAGGTTTTCAAGCCGTCGATGTGGCGATGTGCAGGTGTGGCGTGGTTGGCTTTCCTCTGCCACATCGGTTGAAAATTCGTCACTATTATTCACCTTTCTTGTTCTTGAATTTATTTAGCCTTCTTAAACACAGAGCATGTCCTAGCGGCACATGAATTCTCAATATCATTCAATATCTAGTTTTCAGATGTCTTGATTTTTTTCCCTTATATAAAGTGTGCCAGAGTGAATACATAGTCGCTCAAGGCTGTCACTTGCAAAATTCTGATGCGGAAACACTTTTGTGCTCTGCCAGGAAATCCTGCAAACCGCTTTGCAGCTGCTCTATGTCACATCGTTTGGGAAGTAAGAGTCCCCCTGGCCAAGCAAACAAAGAGCTCGCGCGGCTGCGAAAGTGTTCAAGATGTTCAAGGAGCATGGCACTCTTTGCAGATTTTACAGAGAAGTCTTAGAAATCTGTTGAGCCTCTTCGTTTTGGATATAGAATGACCAAATGCTGTGCGGAGTTTTGGTTACCCTGGAGACAATGTTATCAATGTTGAGTCATACTTGTAACACTGGCAGTAGACTTTGGTGACTTCTTTACCGAGCTCCTGGATAGCCTTCATATTCATATTGGTACCAATCCTGACGTCCTACAGGGGCCGGCCGAAGCACGCAGGAGTCCAACGTGGCAAAGTCCCTTACGCATAGCATTGAGCGGCCTCCATTTAATCCACCGGCAGAGTTCCTGAAGCAGACTGCGCTTCAAGATCAGTTTGATGGGTCAGGATCTCAAGCACCATGAGACATGAGATATCAGCAAAATATCATTGTGCACTGGTGTGGCGCCACTGCTTCATGAAGCATGATGCTTTTCGACTTTTCGATGGTTGTTCGATGGTTGGAAATTTTGCAGCTTGTGAGCTCAGGTCGCCACGAAGTGAGGTCCAAGGCCTTCTTCACTCCTGACATTGCGTAAAATTTTAACATAGCAGCGTTTGCGCGTGAACATCCTGCAGACATCTGCAGACTGCAGACTAGTTTGATTCACAGAAACCATGTAAAACATTGTAAAACCATCAGCCGAGGTCTTGGCAACTAAAGACTGCGAAAAGTGTCAGGGTAGCTCGCCAGGATTTTTTTAAATGTTTCACCTGCAAGACTCCTGTGGTGGCAATGGCGTGGAATCCAGAATTGTGTCTCATGGAAGTAGCCTGCAATCTCATCATTTTTAGTTAGGACCCACATCGATATGTTCGATGTTCTCTTGCTTGCAATGCTGTTCGCCCCTTATTGATGCCACTGCGGCAGCCTCAATGATCTTCCGAGAAATAGGAGAGTTGCAGAGGGTGAAGATGAGCCTCTAGGCAAACATGCCCCTCATGTGCTGCGGAGCAGTACGATAAATAGACAGACCTTTTTTCGAACAGGTCAAATGTGTAAAAATGGCTCTATTGAAATGGCTGGAAGCGTGCCATTGCTAGTCTCCGTGAAAATTCAATCAAAAAACTTAGCGGTCTCACACACAGACGCACCATGATGCACCCGTCACCAATTCAGGCTGCTGATTGCAGCACAAGCTGATCATTTTTCAAAAGCCAGTGAAGATGATGAGATGCGGCAAGCTCGGGCTGCGGGCAAAGACCATGAAAACAATAGCTATATGAGTTGTATGATCCCCGAGTGATCCGCAAATCTGGCACACGCATGCACGTGCGAGATTGCACATAGAGCACAGAAACTGAACTGTGAAGAATTGCGGTCAGGGTGGCAGCTATGTGCAGCTGAATTTGAATCCCAGGTCTGAGCTCGAAAAAAGCTTGAAGAAGCGGCAGCTTAGACGCGAAGTGGCGCACTTACAACCTTGACAAGGGGGAAAATCTGATGACATTGTAGCACGGTGTTCAGGCAGGAGGTTGTATATTTGTATCATACATATTATATATATATATTTATACATATATAATTTAATTTATATGTGTGTGTACGTATATATATATATAGTACATTAGATATTTTAATACATTATACGCACACACACATGTATGTATATATATATATATATCACTATCATAACATCCAGGTGTGGCACTCTTGACCTCGAGTTGTTTGATATTCACCCAAGCCCCAACCGTTTGGGAGCAAAATCTCTCTGTATTGACGACCTCGTTATAGCACGTGTGTTGGATGGACATCAAGGTGAGGGAATGGGATAGAGAGCAAGACCACTTCAAATAGTCGACAAATAATGGACAGCCTAGGCTTTGAGGGCTGTTTGAGGATTGCCCAGGTACTGTTCAAAAGCAGAGCTCCGTAGGTGTCCAAAAGGATTTTCACCAGTTGGCTTGCGCCTGCGCAACTGTTTTTGGTGAGGGTTTCACAGGATGGCTCCTGGATTCTGGAGCCGTTTGCGCATGGAAGTTGATTCTGCTTTGGACCATATGCTTGACCTTTCAATTCCACCAGCCATCGTAGAGCGCTCCATAGGTTTCCCGTTTCTGATATTTGCTGATTGGGGGATGCCGCCGGAACTCAGTTTCACATTGTTTCAGGGTTTAGCAACGTCATGAAGATCACGCGCTCTAGATTTGCCTTCACTATAAGACCCAGCGAGGTAGCTTGTGCCGTCAACCTTCGGGAACGATCTGCCCGTTATGCCCGGGGCTTGAGATTGTCAAGATGCCCACGCTCAAGTGTCCATATTTGAAGTCTTCAAGTAGTGTGATTCGTAGTGTTTTCATGCCCTCGTCCCAGGTCTATGGGCGCGATAGTGAGGGATTTGAGGCCCTGATTGGTAAAACAAGCGCAAGTTGTGTTTTTCCATTCATCCATCCACCCATCCATATCACCCACAACGCAGCATGACACGACAGTAACACAACACTACTTTGCAACAGAGTTCCGTCGCACGGCGTTGACAATGTTTTGCGATTGGTACATTGCAACCCTTCTATGAAGCATCACAACATACAGAGAAATGAGATCATAACATACAGTACTATAGCCGACATACAGTAGATATGAATGCTGAATACATTGAATTGATAATGGCTGATACATACCGATTCATTGTGCACCATATAATGTAATTGAGCGGCAATTTTTAAACTTTGCGCGCCAATTCCACAGGCTCAAATGCGGCAGGAAGCTCGAGAACTTGATGCAAGCTCAGAATGGATTTCGAACTGTGCCAAATGAGTCAAATACGGGGGAAGGTGGTGATACTGTAAGGATTTGCAAATGCTTACAAAACACGAGATTTCAAAAGGCAGAGGCTCCCTAAGGTTTCATTTGGTTCTGCTGGACGAATTGGTACAAGTGCCCATATGTCTTACCAAATGAGCCGCTCTAAAAACCTCCCTTCACATTTATTTTTTGTAAGGGCCTTGTCATAACGCATTTGGCGCAAGCAAAACCCTCGCTTGCGTAAGGCCGCGTAAGGACTTCGCGGAAGGGCTTCCTCAATTTGCTGCGCGTAAGGAATATATAACTCCACGCGCGTAAGCATGGTGTAAGCTCTGGCGTACCCAAAATGATACGACATAGCGAGTGACTTGAGGTTTTTGGACTGGCTCAAATAGATCCGAACAATATTGAAATGCAGTGAAGCAAGCTTTCAGGTTTTTCACGTCAAACGGTACAAATCAGATGCTGCTGTGTTTAAACATGTCCGAAATATGTTGAACCATTTTGAAACTGATCGTTCAAATTCGTTGAAATTACTGTAGTTGCGAAATTCGTTGCGAATCGAATTCTCTGCGGGTCGCTTGGCAGAGGCCTCGTCGCAGTTTGGCCCAGAGCTGCTGCAGGCTCTCGGAGAGCAACGAGCTCAGATGGCCTCCGGATGGCTCCGGATGGCTCCGGATCCGGAGTTCATCCGGATGGGTCAAATGAAGCGGTTGAGATCGGTGGAGATTGGTGGAGATTGGTTCAGATTTGTGCAAGGCAGGAGCTGTGAAAGAATGTGAAAGAAACATGGGGCACACACACACACACACACGTGTCAAAGATTGTGAACATGTCACATGCTTCGGCACACTTGGGCCAGTTGTCATCCATCACGTTCCACCAAGGATGTACCTAGCGCGCTCTGAGACGTTGCCTTAGCACAGCGAATTCGTGCATCATCCCATGCTCTCCACGGGGTCCAACCATGACCAAGACTTGACATTAGATCCTGCAAGAGTCCTCATTCTCAACTCCAGCCAACTGCATGAGCTCCAGCTCGTTGTGGGACCATGGCATCGCCGTGCTCCAGTGAGGATCTACTTGGCCAACGAGCTGCACGGCCGGATCTCATTGACCAAGTCCCGAGCATCAATGAAGCACAATAGCCGGGCTCCTTGCTAAATGCTGTTGCATTGCATGTTATGCATTGTTATGCACTAGACTATATCAGTATATAATCAAAGGCACTCGGTGTTTTTGCCATAGCCACACCTGGGATCTCGTTGTTTCCAGTTGGGGGCTTTGTCACAGGTCTGGTTCTAAAGCACCGCCTTCGCTTTTACAAGTCCAGCTCTCAGTATCAAGAGCGGAGCAGCTATCAATCTGAGTTTCCATCTTCGTTTGATTAAAGATGCAAGATTCCCAGATTGAGCATTCTACTTGTAAAGTTTCAGCATCAGATTCTTATCCGTTCCTCCTTTTGTCCAGTTTCTTTGATTGATCTCAGCCAAGAACAGGCCAAGAGGCTTCAGGTCGTTCGGCTTCTGGGGAAGTGCTACTCCCACAGCTGATCAGATACATCCACATCGCATATCATTGTTATATGATCATATAGAATTTACATATCCACATCCCATTACATTCAAAGAATGCCCATATAATATTGTTCCATATAATATTGTTCCAAGCTATTTTCCCCAATATTTCCACCTATGCTTTCCAACTGCGGCTTACTGTTCTTGCACACTTCAGGAACGCTGCTGGAAGCCTCATCAAAGCCGGCAAGGTGCTTTGCCATCCCCCAAGACACATTTGTTCTTGACCTCATGCGTTCCACCTTCGGAATGTTGTGGCACATTCATGAACAGCACACCCCCTTGCTTTTCAATGTGATGAGAATAATCAGGGCAAATGGAAACAGGAAGCACACTTTCAGGTTTCAAGCCTATCCGGAAGTACCGTGCATCGCCGTGCCAGGTGTACAGTGCTGCGACAAAGGTTTCCAAGGAATTGAAGGAAGAGCAACCTGAATCTCAATCAGGCAAGGGCCAATCAGGCAATGTCAGCAATAACGGCAGCGCACCAACACCATTTCAACTGACAAATTCTAAAGACCGTAGTGTTCCTGTCATGGTTCAACATGGTTCAACATGGTTCAACATGATACCGCAATGATGCCTGCACTGTGACCTCCCAGGTGAGGCTCCTGTGACAGAAGAGCAAGCGCAGCAGGCCGTCACCGTGCCCATTTGGGGCATCATGCTCAGCCAATCAAGACTGCATATGCTGCATATGGAAACGGAATGCATATTCTATGTATGCGCCATAGCGTCAAATGTTGTGAAGGGGGTTAGTGGACCAGTTTCACAATGTTTCACATGAAGGATCAATAGATTCTGTATGAAGATGTGCAGAGACATGTGAGCTTGCGCAGCCAAGGAGCGACGACATCAAAAGCATGCAATTTAATTGCTGCAATTTGCAATCAATTTATTGCTTCTTGCCCCAAGCCATCCCAAGCCAGTGCACATGCTTTCCTGTCTTTCCATGTCTTTCCTGGCATCTCTTTAGGTGAAACTTCAACGAGGATTTGGGGACCTAATCTTTTCCAAATTCTAGCTTTCCTGTTGGCATCATGGGCCATCCGCCAAGCTCCATTCATTTCCAGTCCTTGCCAATCGGCTGCCAATCTGTGAAATGCTCGATGCAGGTTGAAGCCGCCATGGATGATGCTCTGCCACTCTTCCTGCAGACTGCTTGGTCCTACGTGGTCCAAGATATCGACCGGACAGTTCAAAATGGCTCGTTTTAGTTCGTTTTAGACGCCCCCAAGAGGTAAATTTTCAGTTAGAGCCTGTCAAGATTTGCATTCTACATTTGCAGATGTCTATGTTTGAGGCCAACTAGCAGGTGCATTCGCTTTGTTCCCATTCCCACTTCACAAAACCTAAGATGTCAAAAGAATTCAAAAGATGCAGTGTCAATGTGAGTTGATTGATGCCGTCAAACTTGAAAGGGGGCCTTTGTGTACATACATGGCAGCCAACAGCGTGCCACAGCGTGCCAAGAGCCTCAAAGCCAGACACTTTCACTGCTGCGTCTTTGCGGCGGCTTCAGGGTATGCGCAGCAGGGGGTTGTGATGTTGTAATTACCGTGTATCTCCTGCTGCAAAGATGTGGTGTTGATAGGATTGCAGAAGGTCTAAATGGGAGGCGCTTCGTGCAGTCAGTACAAATTACTGTGTGGCCTGGGAGTTTTTGAGCTGATTACCGTTTCCGTTCGGAACATCCTTTTGGTTTGACTGTTTCATTTGTTTCAACGTGTGTGGCGTAGGGATGTCTCGGGTGTCTTCGGCAAATTTCAAGCACGCACGCATGCACGCACCGACAAGAGCAGGTGCACTTGGTACTTCTACGTGCGCACATGCACACATTGAATCACATTGAATATTTCTGGTTTCTGCACCAATCGCTGCCCAATACAAAATCCATGCGCAACGTCTTGCATCGTCTTGCCAGGTCAGAGATGTTGGTCGGAAGTTCCTTCAAGACAAATCTGTGCTTGGCACCTGGCACCTGGTTTCTTCGTGTTTGATGCGTTGGCGGCAGGGTTTGGGAAGCAGACTTCATGTTGTAGGCCGTGGCAGATTCGGATCCGGAGAGCGCAGGCCTTGCAGCTTTTGGGTCTGGATCTTGAAACAGAAAAGTCGAACCATGGGATCATGTTGCTATGCTTTTGACGGTAACACTTACGATCTCTCCAAAGCCAAAGTGTTCAAATGAAATGCCTCTCTTTCGATGTAGACGCCGAGGCGAAATTTTCCAAACAGAGGCTGCTGGTGCAAAGTCTGCAGGACAAGAGCCAGGCAATGTGTGGATGTCGAATGCTAGTGTTGGGGCATGGCTCTGACCTGTTAGATTTGAACGTGTGCCCATGGCCCATGTCGCTGTACAATGCTGTACCCGTTTTTGAATGGCAGAGCTGAGCTGACTTGGCACACATGCTGTGAGATGCTGTGAGCATAGTGAGTGTTTGTTCCAGGCACAGCCGATGGCACAGCAAAGGCTGTTCTCCAAGAGGCTAGGGCATGACATTTCCAATTGAATGATATTGAATGTATGATAACATATGGGTATGGGCCGTAAGGGTACACAAAAAAAACATTCATGCAATTTATGCACATATAATCATGTAATATATATATATATATATACAACCCTTTTGTCACGCATAGAAACAGACCGCAGCACACATCAAGTTTGAATTCTACTAGCACACATCAATTTTGAATTCTACTGGTCATCTCCAGTCGAACATCGAGCACCATCAGACTAAATGTGCCCCAGGCAATGCTTGGAGCAATGAGCTTCGACCCTAGTGCCATCCAAGAATTTATTTTCAAGGATCTTTGCAGAAATTGTTTTGCTTGTTTGGACTGTGGGTTGTTTGCCTTTTTGAGCCTCCATGCATTCCAGATACAACCCTGATCTTGAATGCAACTTCGAGTGGGCGTAGCTCAGATACGCAGCCAAGGATGAGACCAGCCCTTTCCGGCACTGCGGTGCGTGGCTTAACGAGCCAGGTGTTTCTTCCTGACCCTAAGCAAAAATAGAAGTGGCTGCCACGCGTGTATTCCCTTCGTTGCCAGGCATTATGCGCCACTTCTGAGGCGTTTTTTGATTATCTCCTTGAGTCTCGGAGATTCTTAAGTTACCTTTTGCGACGATTGCACAGCCAATGCACAGCCAGCTCAATCTTTGGCCACATAGGGTAGGAAACTTTGTACAGGAGCCAAGGCCCAGGCTGCATAGAGCGAAAGCACAGGACTGATGTAGCATGCGGAAAAGCATAGGGTGGTGTTGGAGCCAGAACACGTTCTGCAAACATTGACCTTCTCACACCGCTGGGTCAGTGAGCTAGCGAGGAGTTTTGTGGTGGACGCTTCTTGCCAACTGCCATGGTTTATTTTTCTATTGTCATGCTGCTGAATTGGGCCCAAAGCCACGAAAAGATGTGTCTGTTTAGTCTGCTTCATGATTTCACTGTCACACTTGCGACGAGGAAATAATTTCTGGCCTAGCATGTGTCGTTCAAGAATGTTTGACAAACCCTAGAGAGTTCGGCATAATTATTCATTTCGTGACCTTGGATCCTAGAAATAAGACAAAAAGGCCCTGGACGTCCTAAAACTCAGCTTTTGGATGCTTGAGCGGTATCCTTCCTGACCATGGCGTGAACAGCTATTCTCTTGCGTGCCCTGCGGCGAGCCGTCCGTGTCACAGTACTCGTACCAAAGATGCCAAGGAGATGGAAGTATGTCCTTCAGCTGCACCTTTTGTGGCATGTCGTTGTTGGAATATCTGGTCACATCCGGTCACGAATTAAATCCAATTCAAATTAGTCCCACCCGCAGAAAAATGTGAAATCACCAACTGTTTTGGGCTGGCTAGCTCAGAGACCTCCTCCGCTGATGTGTATGTTCAAGCTTGGCTTTGTGGCAGTCTCTGGAATGAGATGCCTGCGAAAGCCCTGAAGATCCCTGCTTGATTGATCTGTTTTTAAACCTGCACCGAGCGTGCATCATCGTTTTTGTTTGCTTTGAGCAAGTCCAGCAGTCCAGCAGTCCACCGTTGCATCTTCATTGAATTAGATCTTCATGTTGGAATCACATCTTGGGCAGTCAAGATGGCTGTTTGAATATGTCTGAATCTGTGTGGTTAAAGCTGGGCACGACACCCAAGGCCACAAAGGAAGGGGATGTGGAAGATGCGGCGCCTGTACCTGCAAGCACAGACAACCCAACATTCGATGGGTTCTGGGACGCTCGGCGCCGACCGGTTAATTCCTACAGAGCTTCACTTGATTGCAATTCTTGCTTCCAAGATTCCAGTGACATTCTGATTGGCCCATATATAGAGCATCCAAGAATGTCAGTTTGCTTTGGTTTTAGACCGCCCTTGTACTTCGGTGATGTTTCCGAGTGTTGCCCTTTTGTAGGTGCCGTCCCATTGGCACAAATTTACCCTGGTGGGGCTCATGATTGTTCATGTCTTGCAAATTCTTTATACATTTTTATGCGGTATATATCTATATCTATATATATATATATCTATATATAATCATATATATATATATATAGTGATATAGTGATATAGACAGATGTCTACAGTAGTGTGTTGAGTGCACCAAGCCTCTTGTTTGGACTGAATCTTTCTGCTGTGGCGATTTGCCTTTGATGATAATGGCAAGCAAAAGAATCAAAACATGCGGAACGTTTGCGGACATGTGCCAGGTCCATGCTTAAAGAACAGAGAGAGAAAGAAAGAGAGGGAGAGGGAGAGTCTGATTCATACAGCAGTTGCTCCTACAGTGGCAGATGCCACTCAAATCCGTTTTGCTGGCCATCAGCCCAAGGAAGCGACCATGGCTGATGGAGACAGCACTTGCAGCACTGTAGTCATCCTATCAGGCTTGGTGAAAATGTAGTGTCAAACTGATTCCCTTTGAGCGCTTTCGTCATCTTTCGTCCTTGCTACAGGCAAAAATGTGTGGCACGATGGCTCCCAATTTGCTAGCCTCAAAGTTCTGAACCAGCAGACGTGTGCTCTGATTATGGCTGACGACGATGTCAGAGGCTACTTGAGTGCAGATGGCCAAGAGATTGAATGGGAGGATGGAGACTGCTGGAAGAGGGCCAAGATGGAACAACATAAAGGTCAACACTCATTCGCGAGGCCAACGAGCGCGTCTCCACACAAGTTTCAAAACGAACCAGCCAACAACGTGGTCAAAGAGCGCAATGCAGACGAAGAGGCTGTGCTGGAAGCCCTTGTCCAGCGTGATGCAGGATCCCTGCAAGGAATTTTGGAATCGGGGTGTGCCGACATATTTGTGGAACCAGTGCCTCTGTGGCGAGAAATGGGGTGGACACCAGAGGGCGATTGCCAGCCTCTTCCATTGCTGGTGGCAGCAATACTGCTCCAATGGCCAGAGGCAGGATTTGACTGCGTTTGAATCACAACAAAATCAACAAAGACGCAGCAGATTGCTCAATCCTCTGGCAGGGTGTCAGAATTTGTGTCGAGAAGAAAGCAAACGTGAACGCAACCTACGTGCCAGCCCCAGTTTGCGGAGGGATAGCCATCCTGCCTGGTTCATATGGAACCGAAAGATTCAGGCAGGACCTTTTCCGGGCTCAGATGGCGGGACCGTGCAAGAGAAGTGCCGTTCTCAGGTGGATTTGTTGTCAAACCTCCCTGTTTATCTTGCTTGCCCTGTAGAGACAAAAGGTGATGACATGTTATGACGTGATCATGGGCTTCCAAGGTCGGGTGCTCCGATACTCCGAGAGATTGCCTCAGTACCAAATGATCATGAGTGGTACGCCTGGGCTGGCTGCGAATAATAAGGTTGCGCTATCAGCCAAAGGGCCAGCACAATGCATTATTTGCATGAAGCCCAGATAAGCCCAGCCTTCTCTCAGAGCCTGGCTTCAAAGGTCAAGGATATTCAAAGTGTGTGCTGTGCTGCATTCCAATGCTCCCAAACTTGTGGCGGAGGTCAGCACATATTGTCCGCAAAGGTTCGTGGCAGGAGAAGAAGCCATTGTTTGTTTCTTCCCAATCAGTGTCCTTTTGTGGATATGACAAGGCGCTTGCGTCAAACTTGAGTCATCATGTTTGTTTGTTCTGCTGCGGCGACATGCGGTCGTAGTGCAAAATCCGCCCCGCTCCAGCGATGCGCACGAACAACCATCTTCTTTGTGGGCATGAAAGCGTCAGGACCTTCCAGTCTGTGCGCAGAAAAGCGAAGGCAGGATCGAGCTCACACTGAACCCTGAATACAGGAACCTGCAAATATCTGCAAATGCGCATGCTGTATTGCCGAGATGTTGAAGGCTTTGCGTGCCGTGCTGCATTGTTTGCTGCAGGATGAGATGGACTTCGTGACTTTGAGCCTGTTTGACAACTTTCAGGGACCTTTCGCCGAAAGCTAGTGTGAAAACACTTCAGCGCGGATGAAAGCCACAGCAGCGTTTGTTTGTCCCCTACCCTGACATGGCATGCCGCAGCCTGGCCAATGATT
The DNA here is from genome assembly GCA_003297045.1 of Symbiodinium sp. clade C Y103. NCBI lineage: Eukaryota > Dinophyceae > Suessiales > Symbiodiniaceae > Cladocopium > Cladocopium sp. clade C. Next base: position 235,357 of record BGPT01000172.1, on the reverse strand, counting down.
GCATTTGTCCACATATCGTTAGCTACCACGTTCCCAAAATGCTGCCAAACACTTGGCCCAAGTCACTAAGTGAGAAATGATCAGAGCATTCGATTCTCCATTTTGGAGTCTTGTTGAATATTGAAATACATGAATACAGTATCATGTCGAATGCATTCAAGTAGTGCAAATCTCACCAGGCTTTGCCAAACATTTTGACTTCAGATTCTGGAGATTCTGCAGTCATCCAACATCATGTCCTGAGCATGGAATTCAGTCAGCCTTTTGCTGGCATCAACAGAGCTGGAAACAATCTGGAGCAACTTGCGGTCAAACCAATCTCACAGAGCAGACATATTTTCCCGCATCTTGGAAGCTCAACTGCCTCGAAAAAGAGGTACTTTGGGTGCTGTTGTGCTTTTGCATGCTTTTGCGTCGTACAGGACACAGGTGTGCATGGAATGTTCAAGCTCCTTGCTGTTGCGAAGACGGTCCATATATGTCTATATAATATGATGTCTAACATGGATCATAGTCAGCATTGTGCTTCTTTGCCTGTTGCACGTGGCATACGAGGCATGCTGCATACTGTACAGCCGTTCGTACATACACAAGATAGATTCGATACAGGATTGAAACACGCTAGGCATTTCTTGCTTTTGGCACCTGAAGGTATCAGCACCAACCCTACATGTTCAAGGCGCTAGAGGAACGAATCGAGGACAAGGGTAGCCGCGATTCAATTTCTGTGTCCCGACGTGATTCATTTCATGACACCAGGCTCAGGATGCTCACTTTGTGCCACTGTGCCACTTTGTTCCGCCACCTTTTGTTCCCAATGTGGCATCATGTGGCATCAATGCTTTTGTTTGCAATTCATTCTTTTTTTTTATCTTTTTGTGGCATATGTCGAAACATGCTTTCTCATGTTTTCTCACAGATTGTGACATTTGCAGGAAGAAATTGTCTCCGGGAGTGTGTCCGATGTTTTCTTCGGGGTCGGTCCCGATGAGGTGCATGGCAAAGCTTTGCCAACCAGTTGCTAGCTAGTTGCTAGCAACATCTAGCAACCAATGTGAATTTAATGTAAATCATTGCGTCTCAACTTTTTTCCCCGAAGACGCAATGATCTCCCAACGCAAAGACTTGAACTTCTGAAATGGCAGTGAGGAGACGCACCTTTTCAGCTCAAGGCCGTCTGGGAAAGCTTGTAAAAAGTCTGTTTAAGGATGCCAAAGGTTTGAGTAGCTCCCGTCTCATTTGTGCAGAACACGCTGCCTTGCCTGTTGCGCTAGGGCGAACCTGGCGATGGCCAGCCCAGTTTTCCATGCGATGTTCTTTGGCCCACAGTGGCACAAAGAGGACTGGGCATATTGGGCATTTCATCACCGCTCAGCCATTGGATTTTGAAGCCTGGATTGTGCTTTCACAATCTGTATTCAGGGTCGTTGCTTGAAACTTTCCGCCAGCTTACGCCGTCCTCTGCTGGTCCATGGCAAGACTATCAAGTCAAAAAGCTTCGCAGTAGTACACGTCCATCGTCAGGTCCATATTTTTCAAGCTTTCGCCAGATTTTGCCAGATTCTTCCTGCAGACTTGTGGCACCCCTGGTGGTAGAATGTCCCAACATTGCTTTACCACAGTCCGTTCCGCACCGTCAAACTGTTTGTTGCATCAAACAGTTTTGTGCTTTTCCCGTGGCACTGGGAGCAGCTGCATCACATCACATTTTCAACTAACTAGTGGCCAAGACAGTGATTGAATCCATGCTGCCGTTGTCCCGTCATTTTATGTATCCAATTGATTTCAACTATCCAACTGATTCTGATCTGGCAGGCAGGACGTCAATCCCCAAGGAAACAGTTGGGAGCTCGTCCTTTTTTGGTCTTGGCATTTGATGGCAACCGCAGGGCGGTGCCATGCTGTCTTTCATCATCTTTTCCTATTTGAAGTTGAGGCGATGGGACCATGTTGGCAGCTCAACTGCCAACTTCTGTCTCTTGAATTCTCTTGATGTCTCTTGCATCTATTCAGCAGAGATGTAGTGTGGTGTAATGGGCGAAGGAAGGGCAGAGACCTGTGAAATCAACCAGGATGGCAACAAAACCTCGTCAGCGCCAAGCTCCCCGAAGAGTCGGGTGCTTTCGGGTTCTGCATGCTTCTGCATGCTGGAAATGCATGGAAATGCTGGATGTTGCCATGCCACCCCGCAGTCCACTTTGCCCACCTTGATGAAGCCGCCCCCAGAGGAATAGACTGACCAAACTGTCACATCGTCATTGTCCTTCCAAGGTCATGCGGCTGCTCCGACCGACCCTTGGGACAAATGCAGTTTGACACTTAAAACTTACAACGCCCATTACCACTTACCGTACAATTATATGATGTGTATATATATATATATGTATATATATATATATATGTATATTTATATTCTAATAATAACTATAGTATATGTACCAGTGCAGTAGATTTTACCGTTTGGAACCGTGGGGAAATCACATGAGCGTTTCTACAGTAGCGGTTACCTGCTTCTGCTTCTGCAGTCCTTCTGCACAATGCTACGTGTACACGTTGGAAGGTCCACGCACCTACGTCACAGAACAACTGCAGTAGCTTGGCACGGCAATATCACCAGATGCGCCGAAATTATTGGACACTTGTCATATCTTGTCATCATTGTCAGTGAAAGGAATGGAAGGGAGCCAAGGTTCCGGCCTGGGCAGCACCACTATGTTGCCGTTCCAGACATCGAGCCAAGCGCGTCTCGAACTTAAGTTGCCGTAATTGTGGGTGGATTGGTGATGATTGGTCAAGCCAGCAAGCCATCCGAAAACCCACGCGTGCACCTGGACCCAAACCATGTGTGAACCACCTCATGGCTCAAACAAACCTGAAAGATTGTTGTGAAAGCATGTGAAAGCAACTCCTGTACCCGCTCTGGGCTCTGAACATATGCTAGGATATGTGTTATGTTATATGACATGTATATATACATACATTCTGGTATGACTAAATATGCGACATACATACACTGCAATAACACACACACACCCGTCCCTTTCACTCTTCAAGCTGCCACAGTCAGAGTTGCCCGGGGGCAGAGGTTCCGCTGCATGCTTCGATATGTGCATCATTTGGACCCGCTTTTGTGCTTGGACAACGACCAGCTGCCCTGTGTTGAATGTGATGTGTCAGCATTTGCGACACAAACATGTTTCAAGGGAGAAGGAATATGTGTGTGTATACCTGTATGTCATATGGCACAATCATGCGGGTGTCATGTGCCATCCTTATCCAGAGATTGGTCGAAATTCATTCTGTAGGGCCTGTGTGCAGACCTATGCAGACCTGCGTGTTCTGCTTGTTGCTGTTTGGGCGTGGCCGGGCTGCTCTGCATGGAGCTCGGGCCGTTGGTCCCATATGCACAGCCAGGCCATGCAAGTCTACAGAGCCGCCGACAAGTACCAGATTTTTGGCCTGACGAAACCCCAGAGACTGACACGCACAGAAGTGTAGCTCGCTGTGACAAGAAAAACGTCGCTTTAAGCCTTTCAATGATCTCGCTGAGGCTTGAAGCTTGCGGTACCTTCATCGACGAACATGTTGATCCAAGCAATGTGACGCAGGTGGCTCCAATCTGCAAGTTAAGTCATGCACTAGGTACTGTAGAGACCTCATCAGTTCTTGCTGTTTATATCAATTATATCATGTGCTGTATATACATTTGTGTATGAAATGTATATTTTATCATTTGTTCATTTCCTCACCTCCAGGACTGAGGTCTGGAAGGGGGTGATGGCATGTTTTGGCCATCATTCTCATCTTATCAAATCCCCTCCTGATTTTTTTTGATACTTGTGAAACGTTCTAACAAGATATACCGAGGGCAGATTGCCGTTTTATGATCCATCACCACCGCCTTTGCACATTTGCGAGCTGTTTCGAATCATTTTGACACCTACAGAGCCAGAGAATCCTTTGCTTAAATGGCCACGCCATTCGCGTGCGTTATTGATGAGCGGATGTACTGTAGTTGATGCTTGCCGTTGATGCTTGCATGTGCAGAGGTCCTGACGCTTTTTGATGTAGCCTGCAGAATGGGACTAGAACGGTCATGTCCTCAGATCAAGCGTTTCATTTTTCAACGTAGTTTATATTTGACCAAATATGGTTCAGGGCCAGAAGATGCTTTCTGACTGGGTTTGGGATTTTGGGTGGTGGTTTCACTGTTGCCTGGTGTTGTGCCAGACATTTCCACTCTAGACGTCCAGCCTCGACAACATGGTTTTGTCTCAGGTACTCGCAAACCTTTTTGCAGATTCTTGAGCAACTTTCGCGGGTTCAGACTCGTCAGGTGAAGAATCGGCTGAGAGTGCGGTTGGTCGTTGGTCCTGCGGTCATCCTTCACCCCTAAAATTGGCTCAGAACGAATACTCAAACATTTCTCAAGCATTACTCCAAAGAGTAACTCAAGCATTTCTATAATTTTCTATATATTTCATGATTTTTCAGGATGCTTGAGGATTTGATGGGTGTGCAGTGTGCAGTAGCCGATACGCATTGTCATTCAAGACACTCTCTTGGATTGCCTAGATTTGGATCAGGTTCTCCAAGCCAATGAGTTCTTGGAGCTGCACTCTGTGCTGGGAACTGAGCGTCATGGAATGAATGGAAACAGAAGACCTTTTCACACACGCTTTCCGGCAGAAGCATCAACCGCTCTAGATCCAAAACAAAGTCCACATGCCCAAGACAACCCAATTGGTTCGATCAGCTACAAATACCTCTATTGCATGATGACTTGTTGTCATGGATTTGCTTCAGCAAAAAAACGTGCTTCCTGTCACCAAATTAAATAAACAGAACTCACCAGTTTTCATGTCCTGCAACTCAAGTTGATGCTTGGTATGCTTGGTGGCCTTTGGATGCAGGTCAAGTTAGCCTAGACATGCCCAGACAAGATCCAATTATTTTTAATGCCGAATTTCCGCTTATAATATATACATATACTTAGAACATAGAACTTAGAGTTGCTCATGTGTTGTCCTGCTTCGCTGCTCGATGACTGACGGCTTTTGACTCTTAATTCCTTTAGATTGTGATACCGGTACCGGTAAAATCTTGTGCCTTCCCATTTGCAGAATAAGTTTCTTGTGTGCGAGAGGCGCTGCACAGGCAGCAAAAGAATGCAAAAGGGATCAAGAGGGACTGTTGGATTTTTAGGATTTTTGAACTGTTGCCTGCTGAAAGGTCGGTGAAAATGTGTCATGCCGCAGTGAAACCAGGTCCTTGGCCACTCTTCTAGGCTCCGATGGGCTCTGCGTGCATGAGGCCGTCAAACACTCTCAGTGGAGTTCCGTTATGTGTGGAAGGTGTTGAAGCAAAGCAAAACCATGCAAAACCTACCAGTACACATCGGTACACGTTACAGTGAGATGCAAATTGCGATGCAAACTGCGATGCTCATTGAATTGCAAATTGCCATACAAATTGCTACAATACAAACTTCATCACGCTTCAACCTTGTGAATGTTGATTGAAGAGATTTGAAGAGTGAGGAGCTCTTGTGGACCGCCATCCGCTCCTGGGCAGAGGTCCGAGCGTGCGAAGCCTGGTTCGTTGAAGGTCATGGTGATGCTACAGGTTTCTCATACATCAATGCAACTCGATGCAACTTCAGGTAATTCAATGCAGCTTGTTTTTGGATCAGCTTCGTATTTTCTTTTGTCCCCCTCGATTCAGCGTCGCAGACCAAGAACGATTTGATGAGCAAGGTGGTGCATCAATCCCATGCCAAGGATGTACAAAGAGCAGTCGGCGGAGCCAGAGGCAACTGGAGTTTGCCGGGGCTGCACGTGCTTCTTAGCAGTATTTGGAATCGGATGGAATCGGTAAGCGTGCTTGAGACCGTCGCCATGCAGTGTATCATACTGTATTTGTATCCATTTTGTTGGGATCCCTTGCAACATGTTCAGTGTGGTAGGCAACAGGCTGTGCTGCAGAAAACAAGCCAACAACTGTGGCCGCAAGTGAGCTGGTCCTCGCCTGTGAATGATTGTGAATTGAACGTATATTTTTTCACAATCCCAATTTAATGCGACACACGCACTCAGAAATTTCGCTAAGGTCCCCAGCTGGCAGGATGCTATCAGGTGCTTCGATCAATGCGTCCCCTTTCACATCCTTGATCCTGCACGTAGAATCGACGTAGAACTTCGAAATCATTGCACTTCAGACTCCCTCCGCAACTTTGAATCAGGCCTTTGAGACATTTGATCCGGTTCCCAGCAATGTCTGCCAAAGCCTCTGAAGACCAGGCCAAACGGGCCAAACGTCCTTGATCCAGACAGACCTGCAAAATATTATAGTTTGTTCCACTGAGGCTGCTTTCTTCGCGAAAGAGATTTCCAAGAGTGGGGTGAGAAGCTCGGAAAGTCAGACAAGAAATCCAAAGCCAATCAGGAAGCTACGCTGCTTGCTTCCGCGTCTAAGAGTGGCTTCATTCGTCGTCCGACTCCAATAAAAGCGTGGCGTCAGCAGGTACTTTCCCACCAGGAAGTGGTTGAAATCTTCGGCTTTCTAGCGCAGAAGGCCTGACAGACCAGCAAAGTGCATATTCATGCAGCTTATATAGGTATATATATATAATTCTACATATGTATTTGCTGTATAGTATATCTATATAAATAAATTATATATAGAAAAGTAACATATAATGAATACCGTGTATATACATATATACATATATATATATATTATATACATTATATACATAAATATATGTATACTGTATACATAATATGTAATGCTGTCTTATACATGGTCCAGCCCTCCCAGGCCCCCCCCCTCCCCCCTCAATGGGTATGGGTCTACAGATCCAGGGTATATCAGGCTATATATGGGGGTATATGTATGTATGCATGAATGTATGTCTGTCTGTATGCCCCCCGCCCCCCCTTTGGGATGGGGTGGGGGGTCAGTATGTAGATGTGATTGTATGTATGCATCCATGCATGTATGAATGGAATAATATATGTATGTATCAATGTATGTATGTAAGTAAGTATGTACGTATGTATGAATGTATGTATGTGTATCCCCGCGCCCCCCTGTGGGATGGGGTGGGGGTTGGTGATCATCTATGAGCTATATATAGAGTATGGGAAAACGCCCCCGTTTGTAAAGATGAAAGGGTTAGCAGTTTTTTATACCCCGCAGCTTGGGCTCTTCGTAGATGAGTGGACCTACTCCTCTCGAGTCCAGGCTATCGTGCAATTGCCAGGCGTGCCTTGCTTGGCGCAGTTGTGGCTCCTTGCTGGGGCCCCTGCACTCCATCCGCGGTGCCCCGAGCCGTGCGGTGGAGATCCTTCGCTTAGCCGTCTGTGAACTTTCAGACTTGGTTGAGCGGTGTGGTGACCTGCCTTCGCAACCTGTGGCAGCAGGTGGTGGGGCCAGCGGGGAGCCTTCAGAGAGTGAGGAGAAGACAGAAGATAGGAGAAAGTCAAAAGAGGCGAGAGGAGTAGAAAAGGGATCATCACCAGTGAGGAGAAGTAGAAGGGAGTCAGGAGATAGAAAGTCTGAGAAGAGAGCAGATCGAGGAGATAGGCCAGAGCATAGACAGAGCAAGCCATCTCCTGTGAGGAAGGAAGCCAGCCAATCGTCTGCTAAGGAGAAGCGGAAGACTAAGGACCGAAGTGAGAGGACTGAAGAAAAGGTCAAGAAGCGGAAGAGAAGAGAGGAGCTTTCTCAAAGTCCAGCCCAAGATCGTCCAGCTCGCCCAGCCCAGCCGAGGAGTCCCAGCCATTCACCAACTAAGGCCAAGGGTGAACGTCGCCAAGCCGTGGTCAAGGAAGAGCTGCAGTCTGAAGAAGAAGGCCCTACTGCTCCTCCTGGGAAGTGGGTTTTGAAAGACGCACCTACTTCATATCGTTCCTCTACGGCATCCCAAAGCTCTGTGCGGCTGGCAAAGCCCCCGGAACCACCTGGTCCTCCTCCGGGTTGGGGCCCCTCTGCAGAAGGAGGTGCTCACAAAAGGTCGAAAGGAGTTGCCCGACGTGAGAGGGGACGGGACATCAACCTTTTTGGCTTTGACCCGGAAAGAAAGAAGCTGAGGGAAGACAAGAGGAGTGCATGAGGCGTATAGTACGCCCTGCTGCTGCACCGCGGCATCTGAGGAGGCCAGCAGCAGCAGAAGAAGCTGTGGTGAGAAGAGGGCGTCGCCGACCAGCTGGAGAAGCCGAGGTAGAAGCTGAGGAGCCGCCTGCTCCTGTGAGGATTTCACCGGAAGAAGCTTTTAGTAGTTTCAAGAGAGGAGAAGAGATCGAGGCCTGTTCATTGGCTCCCGGAGCTCTGGCAAGAGGTGAGTGGATTTCAGTCTTGCAGGGGAGCTATTTTCAACAGAAGGCGTCCTTTGCCTTCAAGCTTGAAAAAGAAGAACTCGACGGAGGAGACAGGGAGTTGTGCGGTGTGCTGACGGGCACTGATTCAGAGCCCCTCCTGCGGTTTGCGACGGGCAACAAACCATGCCACATCCAGGTTCACCTATGTCCTCCAGAATGTGCACAACTTCGAGAGAATCCGAACTTGCTGCATGCTCGAAAAATCAAGCGGATCCTCCCAGATGCACCACTCACCTGGGAGAACAACTTGATCGAGGAGGGGGAGACAAGTCTCCTGCAGGCCGAAGCCGAGGATTGGAGAAAGAAGAAGGAAGCCGAAAGGAAGGAAAAGAAGAGGAGATCATCTTCAACTTCGCCCAGTACCAAGAAGAAAAAGAAGCGGAAGAAAAAGAAGAAGAAAGAAGAGAAGCCAGAGGAGGGGGAGTTGAAGACTCCCGGAAAAGGACGGCTGGGCGGGAAGAGTGTGGCAAAGAAGCCACTCGCATCTCTGTTCTACGGAACAGGCTTGGATCCATCAGGAAAAAACAGGAAGAAGATCATCAAGCGGCTCAAGAAATCCCTCAAGAAGACGCGCGACTCTTCTTCGAGTACGGGCTCATCAACGACGAGCACATCGAGCGAGGCGGAGGACACCGAGGTGCTCGAAGATCGCTCAAAGTTGCAGAAGATCGCAACGAGAGCGCCTGGAGTCTTGGCGGCTCAGGGCATTCGAAATATGCTGGAGTACCTTCATCAGTACTCCGGCACGAACTGGGAGATGGACACCCAGCAGCTTCCGCCGGTGTTGTGCCAATATCACCGCACCTACCTCATGCAGAAGCTCAGTGGGGGAGTTGGCAGAGAAGCGGCAACATTGAGTTGGATAGGCGACTTAGTGTTGCAAGGACGAGCGAGCGAAGCTATGGACTGCTTGCTACAGAGACTGAAAAGTTTGGAACAAACAGCCAACGGATCCCCCTGGTCCGTATCGCAGAAGTTGGAGCTCGTGCCCCCTCCATCAGCTTCAATTGGGAGCCGATCGGAGCTACAAGTGGCACGCCGCGAGGCGAGGTTGGACCAACAAGTGCTGCCCCAGACTTCGAGTGTGGAGAAAGGAAAAGGGAAGACCAAGGAGAAAGGGCGAGAGAAAGGAAAGGAGAAAGGCCGTGGAAAGGGCAAAGAGAGCAAGGAGAAGCCTGCCGCTTGAGGAGAAGGTTGGATGAAGAAGCCAGGTATAAAACTCCCAGGGGAGTTGAGGCAGAGGGGAGTGCAGGAGAGCTCCCGAGAGGAGATGAGGAGAAGCGGCAAAGACAGGAGAGACAAGAGGTCAGATTTGACCATCAGAAGATTCCTCAAAGTCTGAAGAAAATTGAGGCCTTGAGTGAGGAGGCCTATGCAGATCAGACCAAAGAGGTTGCCACAGGCTTAGATACTCCGGCAAGAAGAGACGCCATGAGAGGATGCAGAGTAGAGAAAGGTTGGAGAAAGGCAGGGCTTAGAGGAAAGACTTGGCTGACTTTGAAAAGAAAGAAGAAGAGCAGACTACTCCTGAGGAAAGATGGTGATGAGAGTGAGCGGAGGGGAGTGGGAAAGCTCCCGTGCGGTAGTGCTCCTTTGGCCTCAGCAGCTGCCACTGCAGAGTGCCCTGGTTTTTGTACAGTATCGACTGCTTCAATGCAGATTGAGACGGAGTCTTGTGACTTAGGCTTGGGCCAGGACCAACTCCGAGAAAAACAGGTGGAAACGACATGTCCGGAGATCACCTTGGGGAGTATATGTGAATGGTTGGATAGTAGGGTGGACGACTTTTTTACTCAGCACTGCAAGACCATGTCCACGGGCAGGCTTTTTCCCCTGCCTTCGTCTCCCTACGTTTTAAGCCAACTTTTCCCCCAGGTGACTCCCCAGGTGAGGTGTGTTTTGCGGGTTTTGGTGCTTGGTTTGAACTCCTTAAATGGAGAGGGATTGGAAGGTCCTGGTGAGGCTTCTGAGTATCAGGTGAAGGTGTTGTCTGGGTTGTTGGAGGACTGCAATCGGGTGTCAGGTTGGGTATCCAAAGATCCTGACCTCTCTTGGAAGGCTTTCTTCAGGGTTAAAGGTGTAGACTACAAGGGAGAAGAAGTACTTACAGCACAACATATGCGATGGGAGAACGTTGCCCCAGCGCTCCCGCTAGAAGTAGGAAGTGTGCCTTTAGAGCAGGTACTGGACTATGGATGTAAACACTACGTCCTAAATTTTGAAGATTACCTACTTGATCCATCTGACCAGGTGGCGGTGAAACCACCACGGGTCATGGTTCCACCAGAAGATTGGGACCAATTTTGTAGCAATCTCCTGCGGTTGGGAGTCTTTGGTCGAGTCCATGAGGACGAGATCCCTCGGATCAAAGGCCAACGTTTGCTCAATGGATTATTCGGGGTTTCAAAGCATGAATATGCTGGAACCACTGAAATTATGAGAGTGATCATGAACATGATCCCTGTTAATAGCGTGGTCCGGGGCATAGAAGGTGATGTAAGTACCTTGCCCAGTTGGGCCGGAATGGCCCCACTACACCTTCAGCCGCATGAGCAACTTGTGGTATCAAGTGAAGATGTTAGAGCCTTCTTCTACATCTTCCGGATCCCAAAAAATTGGCATCCTTATTTAGCCTTTAATCGCCCTTTGTCTCCCGAACTGGGGGGAGAGAAAGCAGGGCTGTGGTACCCTTGTTCAGCTGTATTACCCATGGGGTTTAAAAACTCCGTGTCACTTGCACAGGCTGTACATAGGTTCATAGTTAACCGCGCTTTGCGCAATGTACCCAGCCAATCGAGCGAGTCTGAGCTGAGAAAGGACAGGCCATTTTCAACGGCCAACCCCTTGCACCGTATATACTTGGACAACTTTGATGAGCTGGAGAAAACCTCAGCCGAAACGGCAAAGGTGATTTCCGGTCAAGTTTCCGCGCTGACGCAAAGTCTCCAAGAGACATACCTAGCTTTGGGGGTGCCTAGGCACCCAAAGAAGGGTGTTGCTCGTCAATTAAGGGCTGAAGTACAGGGAGCCATTGTAGATGGTGAACTAGGTTTAGCTTTCCCGAAGCCTGAAAAGGTCCTTCGATACATGCAGCTGGCAAAGCTGCTGCTTGAAGAAGGCTACAGCACTCAGAAGCAGATGCAAATCGTAGGGGGTGGATTGGTCTATCTGGCAATGTTCAGAAGACCTTTGTTGGGAGGACTCAACCATGTGTGGCAGTTCATCTTGGACTGTGAAGGGTATCCTCCCGTGGTGCGTTTTAGGATCCCACATGATGTACAGCATGAGCTAGCCCGTTTTTTAGGTTTAGTTCCTTTGGCCTACATGAACTTCCGGTGTCAGCTGTCAGAAATTGTGACGGCCAGCGATGCCTCCGAAAAAGGAGGTGGGATCACCGCCAGTTGTGGTCTTACCCCAATGGGGGTCGTCGCTAGTGACTGTCAAATTCGTGGTGATGTGATGGAACCGGAGGATATTCCCGGTGTCCTGACCATCGGCCTGTTTGATGGCATTGGAGCTCTTAGGGTAGCTGCTGACGCCTTGGGGTGGAATGTACTTGGCCACATTAGTGTTGAGAAAAGTAAAGAAGCCTCGCGAGTTGTGGAGAGTCAGTTTCCAAACACTCTCCTGGTGGCCAATGTTGAGGAGGTGGACCATGAAATGGTCCGCTCCTGGGCGCAAAAGTACTCCCAGATAGCCCTGGTGGTTTTGGGCGCAGGGCCTCCATGTCAAGGAGTTAGTGGGCTCAACGCTGCACGAAAGGGCGCGTTACGAGATGAGCGAAGCTCATTGTTTGTGCACGTAGACCGTATTCGTAGTTTGGTCAAGCAATATTTCCCGTGGGCTCAAGTCAAGAGTCTCATGGAAAACGTTGCATCTATGGATCAAGCTGATGAAGATGTGATGAGTGCGTCTTTTGGAGATGCACCCTGGTTTATCGATGCCAGTGGGCTTTCGTTGGCTCATCGGCCTAGGCTGTATTGGGTCGACTGGGAATTTACCCCGCATCCTGATGTGAAGATAGGCACCACTTCTATTGGCCGAAAATCGGTCTCTATGAATGTCGAATTGGATGACGCTCAGTTTCTCACCCCAGGGTGGAAGCGTTGTACAGTGGGGAAGTTCCCAACATTCACCACCAGCCGGCCGCGAGATTCCCCCGGTTACAAACCCGCCGGATTGCACCAATGCAACGTTGAAGAATTGGCGGCCTGGAAGGCTGACAAGCATCGGTTTCCTCCATATCAATATCAGCGCAAAGATTGCGTTGAGAATAAGAGAGGGGTTACGCGCCTCCCGTCTATCCAGGAACGGGAAGTCATGATGGGCTTCCCCAAAGATTTCACCGCGAACTGTCTGCCAAAGGCGGAACAGCAGAATTCGTACTGTACAGATGTCCGGCTGTCCCTCATTGGGAATAGCTGGAATGTCTCAGTCGTGGCCTGGCTGCTAAGTCAGCTGGGATCACTGTTGGGACTTAATGCCGTTCTTTCTCCGGAGGAGATTGTTCAAAGGACATCTCCTGGTTGTACAGCAAATTTGCAGACTTTTCTGCGGCGTCCGCCCATGGTTGATGTAAAGTGTTCTGACTCGCCAAATAAAGCGCTGAAGCTGGTCACCAAGCTGTGCACCATGGTCAGCCTGAAAGGCGAAGATCTGCTTCTGCAATCGGCCACAGAGGATGTGACGCGGTATCACCGGCTTCGAGCGAGCATCCCAGCAAGATTATGGGCTTGGAAGACCGTTGCCAGTTGGCGGTGGACAGGAGACAGGGAACATATTAATTCCCTGGAATTAAGAGCTGTACTTACCAGCCTTCGTTGGAGGCTGGAGCGGCACAAAAAGGTGCAGCTCAAATTTGTACATTTACTTGATTCAATGGTAGGGGTGCATGCTTTGTCTCGTGGGAGATCTTCCTCCCGAAAGCTGAGACGAACGATTCTGCGAATAAACGCGTTGCTTTTGGCGACCCGTTCTCAGGGGGTGTGGACGTACGTTCACACCAAATAGAACCCAGCGGACGCGCCCAGTCGGCGCCCGCTGAAAAGAAAGTGGAGAGCATGCCAAAGCGCATCCTAGAGGCTCCCACGCCAGAAGCACGCGCAAAAATTCGCAAGAATCTTGGCACCCTCAAGAGTTTAACTGTACAGCCTGTCACCAGAAAGCGGTATCAACAAGCCCGTGAAGACTTTTATGAATGGTTGAGAACGGAGCGAATTCTCCTTCCCCATTCGGCGTATCAGCTAGATTTTGTAGTGTCTGACTACTTAGAGGCTCTATGGGCTAAAGGCAAAGGCCGGTCCGAAGGGTCCAATATTCTAGCAGCCCTCCAGGATGCACAACCCCATGTTAAGGGGAAGCTCAAGATGAGTTGGCGGCTCATGAAAACATGGGTAACCCATGAGGTGCCCAACCGAGCGCCACCGTTGGCCTTGGATTGTTTGTATGTTTTAGTTGGGTATTGTGTTTTTAAAAATCTTCATACGTTTGCCTTGAGTTTGTTGTTAGGATTTCACGGTCTCCTGCGGACGGGAGAACTGCTTAATGTAAAGTGTAAACATGTTTCTGTCAGCAGGCCCAAAGGGCCTGCTGTTATTTCTCTAGGTCTCACCAAGGCCGGAAAGCGGCAGGGTGCCGCTGAAAGCGTCACCATCCATTCAGCAGACGTGTGCCGACGTCTCTTTCAATGGAAATCTTGTGCTTCTCCTGAGACACTACTTTGTGGGGCAGCTCATAAGTGGAGAAAGCAATTTGCAGATGTTGTCTCTGCTGTAGGATTTCAAGATTTTGATTATCGACCATACTCTTTGCGAAGAGGAGGTGCGACCCACTTGTTTCAAGTCCAGGGTCGTTTTGATGCCTTGCTAGTTTTAGGTCGATGGCAAGCTGCGTCAACAGCTCGCATCTACATCAATAGTGGCCTTGCAGTCCTGGCCGAAATCTCCATTCCTTGGAATCCTTTTATCCGCAATCTCAGAAGCCAATACTTAGCTGGTCTCACAAAACCTTTAGCCAAGCTTGAGCTTACGAACCAACGTTCGCAGATCAGGGGACGCTGGAAGAGGAGCAAAAAATTTTCTGAAACACGGGGGGTGTTGAAGATCCTCAGTGTCTCTGGGTTTGGCCGGACACTGGGGTGACCCAACTATACCTAGGACAAGGTCGACCTTGGGTTTGGCCGGGTTGCCTTGGGGTTGCTCCGGGGGAGGTGTAGTCAAAAATTTTTCCAAATCAACTCTTTTTTATTACAAACCAGGTCTTGCAGCGCAGTGTAAAAAAGGCGTTCCCTTGAATCTTTGGGAAAACGCCCCCGTTTGTAAAGATGAAAGGGTTAGCAGTTTTTTTATACCCCGCAGCTTGGGCTCTTCGTCCCTCCCCCCCTCCCCGAAGAGGAGCAAAAAATTTTCTGAAACACGGGGGGTGTTTCTTTTTATGGGTGAAGATCCTCAGTGTCTCTGGGTTTGGCCGGACACTGGGGTGACCCAACTATACCTAGGACAAGGTCGACCTTGGGTTTGGCCGGGTTGCCTTGGGGTTAGTCAAATTTTTTTCCAAATCAACTCTTTTTTATTACAAACCAGGTCTTGCAGCGCAGTGTAAAAAAGGCGTTCCCTTGAATCTTTATATATAGAGTATATACATATATAGAGTGTGTATATATATAGAGTATATATATATAGAGTACATATAGAGTATATATATAGAGTATATATATATATATAGAGTATGTATATAAAGTGTATATATATATAGAGTATATATATACAGTGTATATCATATTATATATAGAGTATATATATATATATAGAGAGTATACATATATAGAGTATACATATGTAGAGTAGTGTATATATATATATAGAGTATATACATATAGAGTATATATATATATATATATAGTATGTACAGTGTTTATATAGAGTGTACACACATATTATATATATGTATACATATATATATATAGAATGTCTATTAAAAATATAGAGTATAGATACAGTATATATATATATAAGTGTTAGTATCCCGACCCTTCCCCCTGTGGGGGTGGGGGGGTGGGAGGGGGGGAGGGGGAGGAGGGGGGGAGGGGGGGACCCAACCCATTCGGGGGGGGGGCCTGGTGGCCTGGGGACGGGATGATATGTATAGATATATAGTGTACCTATATGCTGCATATATGCCTGTATGTATGTTTGTATATATATATATATAAATTGTTTTTATGTAAATGTACATATTTGTGTATGTGTGAATTAATGTATATATACACTGTATATTCATAGATATACTGTGTGTAGATATATGTATGCATGCATATACACACATATTGTGCATAATACATGTATATTTTACAGAGTATATTCAGGTAGAATACGCAATGACATGCACATATATATATATACATACACACATACACACATACACACATACACACATACACACATACACACATACACACATACACACATACACACATACACACATACGCACATACGCACATACNACACACATACACACATACACACATACACACATACACACATACACACATACACACATACACACATACACACATACACACATACACACACATACATACATACATACATACATACATACATACATACATACATACATACATTAATGATTGTTAATGTGTATATCTATATAAATGTGTGTGTGTGTAAATGTATATATATATATGTATATATATATATGTACATATATATATGCATTTAAAGATATGTATATGTGTAATTATATACATACTCTATATTAGATATATGTATTTATGTGTTATTTGTACTGTACATATGCAACAATGCCCTATTTATACATTAATAGCATTATATAGTTACACATGCATGTGCACATGCATGTATACACACAGAAATAATATATATATATATATACATATATGTACTGTATACATGCAAACATAACCCAATCAGGTAGCTCAAAAAGAATGGCGTGGAATTTCGGTTTGAATTGCAGTTGAATCTCGAAGACCCCGATCTTCAAGCCAAAGGGTTAGCACTTTGAACAGAATGCACGCAGGTCCGCTATTGTCTAGCTGATGAGAAAGTCTCACATAATATCACAGAACCACCCATGGCTATGTTCTTTTGCAATGTTCTGACCGGCTTCTCAAAGAACTTTTGCGGTGGCAGGCTGAGAAGGGTGGCTTGGCAAACCTGGCTGGTGACCTACCTGACCATCAGCACTAGATCAGCAAAGGGTAACTTCACTGCTTTGCTCAAACGATTTCTGCCTTGTCCAAACTGAGAACCAATGCATCAGATAGTAACGCAGAAGCCGATGCTGAGCCTACACGTAGAGTTGATCCGAGTTGCAGACTTGGAGCTTGCATTCCCACTGTTGAGGATCCTGATTCAGCTGATGAAGATTACGTGCTCCCAAAATCTGCATGCGTGCCATTGCATGCCTGTCGTGGGTAGATCATCAAGGAAGATCAACAGTGCATTCCAGTGGAGCGTTTACCTCTTGTCAATTCTTGTCGGCATTTGTCAGCTGTCAATGTCCTCATGCAGCTGAGCTGTCGCCCTGTTTCCAGGTACGGGTCGGGGGGGTCTACAGAGCCGACAGCCGGATCCCGCGGTGGGCTGGCCAAGCCCATCCTTGGACCTGACTATTTTATACTATTTTGTGGTTTTGGATGGTTTTGGCATATCTTGGCATTTTGCCGGTGAGGCTTGGTTGGTGCATGGCACCTGGCCAATCAGATCCCATGCTCAGTGAGGACGTACATGAACCATGATGAAATACGGGCTGTGCTTTGAGAGGCTTTGAGAGGCTTTCATTGGTTCAGAGTAAATAGATTGATTGTTGAAGAGATGTGCCTTGGTTGATTTTATATTTCAAGGTCTCGCTCGCTCAAAATAGAGTGTTGGTTTTCCCACACTGAGTATCACTGATTGGGTGATTCAGTTTTTCCAGAGCATTATATACTGTAACTCCCTAATACTCCCTATAATTCTCTACAGATTCTACATGTATCATGAGGACTGTTCCGGCTTATACCTGATGCCTAGACATGCCTAGATTGATTCTAGTTTTGGCTGCTATTTTCTGCTTCCTATTTCCTGATTCTGAAATGCCTAGTGTTCACATCACAGAAGCACATGTACGTAAACTACAGTACTTGTGAAGGACTGCGGCTTCTGGTGCAGCTAGCGCAGACTAGCACCATTCAAAGACGTTTTTTCTTGCAATTGTCCATGTTTGTGGGGAACTCTGAGAGGCAGACAATATGTACACAAAGACATATGCATATGTGACATATGTGTCATATGTGCTGATATTTATAGGCATATGATCGCAAATATTCATGTATAGACTGCATTTTATTTATCTGCATTTTCCCTTCTTGTGGGCTCGCTTGGGGATGTTTCGCGTCCCTGGCCAGGAGTTCGGTCTCACCGAGGGAAGAGAATTGACCTCACCTCAGCATCACTTCAGCGGCTGAAAGAAATTTTGTCCAACGGAATCTTCTGCTCAGGTTGACATCAGTTGGACCGTCAAAACCTCAGCATGAGAATGGCATCGGTCAACCTTGCCAGAGTTCAAGTCCGTCACAGGAAGGGCATGCACCTGCACGCGTGTTTATTTTGACAATGTTCCATCATAAACAACGCATTTTGGATGCTTGATCAGGTTCTTCTTTTGGACTCGAATATGTGAGTTCTGATTCAGGTCTGTTGTGGTGGATGGGCGGGGATTGTCTGCCTCTTCCTGGGGATCCAGTGTGATCCTTGCAGGACAGTTTGCTAGAAGATGTGTTGACGTTGCTTCTTGAATTTCTTGACTGATTCTGATTCTAGCCAATTTCGTAGCACTGGCAGGACCTGGCACTGGCTTTCACCTTGCATTTGGAACTCGTGGTTTCAATTCAGGGCCGCTCTCCTTAGACGTTTGTCCTTTGGTCTTCTAATTGTATAGTTCTGAAGAGAGCACTGGACAATCTGGACATATTGAAACAGTCTGGCCATAGTTGGTGACAGAGTCCTGCATTGTGACCCACATTGACCACCAGTGATCCACACTTTCTCTCAAGGCGCCATGCTTGGACAGTCTCCTGGCGACCCATGGATTGTCGACAGCCAGCCCTGGGCGACTTGGCCGATGTCATCCTGGTCCGGTTGTCGCATGGCAAATGGGCTGGGGATACCAACGAGCTGATTGAGGCATTTGCCAATCCTGCAGGTTCCATAGATTTCTGACTCTTTTGCTTGCCCTTTGAGGTCGAAGTAGGTGCTCTCGAGGTGGCTGCGCTCTCAGAAACGCATTGGTTTGTTGTGGGGCAAGTTGTGGGATGCTGTCAGACGTGACTCAAGACATCGGAGATCATCAGACAATTCAAATCGCATTCGGTGTACGCAAGTGTATTTGGACGTATTTGGATGTAAATTTGTCGTTATATTTGTCATGTGTGTTTGAAATTTGGCATTTTGAGGTGCTGCTGGCATCGCCCGCGACATTGATGGACTCAGCGATGCTTCTAGGCCGGGTCATATCAAGTGATCTTGGCAGTTTCTCTTTCAGCAGAGCTGGGCAGGGCTCGCCGATGTGCTTTTGCGATGTGATGAAGACTTGAAGAGATAGAGGAGTTTGGTTTCCAGGGTTGGATTAGTTCGCAATGTCATTGCATTCATTCTCACTACAAGTTAGGTAGAAGCTCTGACCACATCTCAACATAGGACAGGGAAGAAAACAAACTTCTTGAACAGCGCTTCGGCAGACATTTTCGCTCAAAACAGGGGCGATCACGTGTGGAGAAAGACTGCACGTGCCGTGAGAGAAGTAGCTCGGGTCCAGTTCGAACCTTGAACGAAAGGAGCATAACGAGCCATGGAGAAGTTCGATCGACGAAGTAGAGCGATCCGAGTGATCCTGTGTGCAGCGGTGTTCTTTGGCTTCGAGGCTTTCGTCCAGCCGCAGGCACCAAAGACCGCACCCAAGACAGCAATGAAAGTCAAAGTCTTCGACTTTCCTTTCCTGAATCAGGAGTCCTGGACAGCAGTGTCTCATTTGATCATGCTTGATCATGAAGGGATAATGTTGATAGGAGATTGATGAATGCACGGTCATGAGGTGCAACATGAACATGCTTCACCACCATGCACCACTTGACAGTTACCAGAGCATGCAATTGAACCATTGTAAGATATTGTAAGTGTTTGAGTTTGATGGGTGTTCGCCCAGAGCAAAATATTTCCACTCACTATATCCGAGCTGCTTGGCTCACGCCTGTCTTTTTGTTCCCACTCAAAGCCCCAGTGAACAATTCAATAGTCAGCATGAGTATTCTTGAGCACCGCGCTTCGCTTTCATGTTGAGTGAACTCTGCACGTCTTTCATTGTTTTTCCATGTTTTTCCAACTTCCCCTCGCGCCTTAGTGCTCGCAATGCAGGACTCCGAACCAGAGGGGGCTTCCCGGGACGCAGATGATTCTAGCCGCGTTGTGGAGGTGACCATGCCTTTGGGCATCGACTTCGAGGAACGTGATGGAGGCGATATCTACATCAAGTCAGTAGACAAGTCAAGTGATGCATACGCACAAGGGGTCCGGCCTGGAGCTCAATTGGTCATGATCAGCGCAACCTTTGGGGATGAGATGTGGAACACCCGCAATGTGGGGCTCACACAATTCTTCACAGTCCTCAACTCTCGCTTTGGCTCCACCATGAAACTCGCGCTTGAGAAAGAAGATCAGAGCGTGCTGTCGGCCTTCATGGATGCCTTTGCCCCTAGCTCTAGCGCGCCAGTTCCTGAAATGGACGAGAAGAAACAGGCAGACCTAGAGGCAATGTTCGACGAGGAAGAGGAGAAGCTGAAGAAAAGCCCTGGACTGTGGAATCCGTTCCGCTAAACCGCTAAAATGCTAAACCGTTTCAAGTTTAAAATCTTCCTGCAGCAGCTAAGCTGCAATTTTTCGGCTTTACGAAGCCTTTTGGAGAGGACAGTCGCCGACAGCAAGTAGAAATGCAGGACAAATGGCAGGTGGAGATAATTTGAAGCAGCTTGCCCATTTGAACAAAGCATGAAATGGCAATGATTGCCTTTTAGCTAAGAAACACGTCGGACTTTCTGCCAGCCTTTTACCTTCGAGTTAAGTATCTGAAGCTGTCGTTGCCATTTGCCAAAGGCCAGTGGTGGAAAGAACAACCTCAGCGTCTGTCCGCACCTATGTTCTGAACTGGCATGACATATTGTGACAATATGATTGCTAGCAGCAAGAAATAGGACCTGCTCATTCACCTCCCAACCCATGCCTTTCCAAAATATTCTTCTCAGAATGCCATTCAGTTTTTTTGTGGAAAGAGCTGATGCAAGGCTGTCTCTGCATCAAATGGATCTACAGCTGCAACCAGCACAGGACTGGTGTTTTTCTTTCTTTTCGCATCTTTTTGCCCATGGAATTCTATGGACAAGCAGGGGTGGATCTGTCAAATCCAAGAGCACAGGTCAATAGATCCCGAGATCACTGACATACATGACTTTCTGACTGCATTGCATCAAATGCGCTGGGTTGCAAGCCCATCAGCAAGTATACAGTAGTCTAGATGCGGGTAGCTAAGGGGTGGCTTCCATAGACTAGATGCATTCCACAACTGGAAAGAAGCTTCTTCTCGTCCTAGATGCAGATAGGATAATGCCGCCAGTCATTGGTAAATAATGTCAGGGGTTGTTTCAAAATTGGTTTTGCTAGGCAAGGCGGCTTTGGCTGCTTCATTGCATGAAGACAACATCCAAACGCACCTGAGAAACAAAGCTCTGAAGCAGAATGAGCTCACACAGTATAGATAATAGATTTGTTGATATTGTTTTGAAGTGCACGATTGTGCGATGGAGAGCGCCGAGCGATTCTTATCTTTACAGTAATTGGCGAAGCGGGTTAACCGACAGGAACGCCAGTATCTGCTCACATATTATCATCCTCATAAAGTTCGCGCACATAGCCAGGTTTCAGCCAACGAAGTGTTGTGAGATATGGAGAGATTGGCTCCACGCTTGCAGGCACTGGGCAGGCTACAAAAGCTGCAGCTGTGACGGTTTGGGTCCAAGGAGAGATAGGCAGAATGTTGGAGTTCTTTTACTTGTGAAATGCTCTGAAGATCTGTGAAGTGAGACGATGCTGCGATAGGTTGCTCTATGTTGCTCTAGGATTCTTGAAACATCTTGAAACGATCTGAAAGCCCAATGTGCAATTTGAGATTTGCCACCCCCCAAGGTGCCGCTCAGCAGAGGCTCTGACTGGAGCACTTTAAACTCGATTTCCTTGTGCTGATACGAAGCTCCCCCTAAGTCCCCCAAGCTTGCCACATCTTGCCACCCAAGTCTATCGGGGTAAAACGGGCATGTTTTTGTTGAGGTAAAACGGTTTGAAGATGTTTGAAGTCTAACATCCCCCCAGACGGAAGAGGTGCCCAGGAGCTGTGTTTGGCAAGGCTCAGTGCCGCTTCCAGCATCAATGGCTGCTGGTGCCAGTTGATGCCTTAGTTTTCCAGTCTCGTGTCGGAATATCAGGACTTGCCATGATTTCAATTGTGACTCTGGCTCTGCTTCCATCAAGGCCCTGCCAGTGGCACAGAGGCCAACAGTGCAATGTAGCTTTACATGGCTTTCAAGATCTTTAGAGCATGTTCAAACTGGCTTTCTGAGCGCCTCTTTTGATTGGCATGGAACGCTGTTTGGCAGGAACCTTCCGCAAGATTTTTGGATTGGCCGTAAGAGCCTCAATTTCAACGATGCAAGTGGCATGGGCTGCTTGGCACTTAGCTCTCAGGTCGTGCATTGTGTTCGGCGTCAAAAGGGATGTGGTCACAGAGGGCAGATACGTGTGCCACTCAGCCTGCCTGATGGAACAGGGTTTCCTTGGAATGTCAGACAAGTGATGCGCGTCCACCGAGTGTGTTCGGCATGATTTCCTGTGAGGTTGCATGGGAAGAGGACCTTTCTTCCACTGATGTCATCAGGCACTGGAGAGTGAAGAAGCATTTGACACTTTCAACAAACAACTCGAAACAAGTTTTCCTGCATTTGACCAGGTTCTCAATCGTCTTAGACTTCCCCTCCCGGACGATCACGTGCTCCGTGAAGTTTTCTTGTCACGGGGTCAAGGAGCACAAACGATGTGGATGTTGTATAGGCACCTATGCAGGTGAATCCACAAATAATCGAGGTATATCGCAGATCGTGGTGAGCGTTGTTGGTCAGCAGCTCTAACCCATGACGGTGCCCTTAGATGCATTTGGATGGACTGGTGGCTGTCAACACCCGTAATTTTAGACGTGAGGATGCCCTAGGATGGGTGATATTCAGTATATGACATGATGATATATGAGCCTTTGCTACCTCCGTTTGAGACTCGAGCTGCAAAGCAGTGCTTGCAAACATAGTGTGCCCCAAGAAGCAATCGTTCCAAAATGTTCCAAATGTTCATGCTCTCCCGGTCTTACCCACTTAGCAGATTTGAGACAAGGTGTGATTGCAAATGAACATCCAGCTTGCCGCATGTCTCCGGACAATCATGGTCTTGGCTTACACAACTTGGCTCTCCTGTGACTTGCAGGTCCCGTCTATCCTGTGATCGCAGCATCGGGCCCTCACTTCTTTTCCATCCAGTGACCCTCAGACTGATCGAGATCTGACGGAATTGGCTGACTGAAATGTTCCAGCGTCCAACATCTCTCGAACGCAGGTATGGCTGTCACGTCTGAAAAGCTGAAAGGATCTGAGAGGAAAAATCGGTGCTTCTTAGTATGTGTATTCTATATCTTCCTTGGATTCTAGGGGCTTAGTGGGCAAAGCTTCAATAAGACCCTGCCAAAGTCCCGGAGCATGTCTCACCTTGCCTACTTAGAATGAGAATGAAGGTGGAGTCTCAATCGCATCCGGCAAGCCAAGAGATATCATGACTGCATGCCTAATTTGGGCGGTGCAGTCTTGACTTATGTTGACATTGGATCTAGGAGCTTCCTTCCCACAAGCATGCTGAGCCGCGTGCTTGTTGTGAGACGCTTTTGTGTCCACGCGTCAAAACGACTGCGGACACACTGGTCTACTATTTCCTGCTTGCTGTTGACAAGTTGATCATGTTGTATGTGGAAGGTAAGGATGAAGCACCATGAGAGGATGATTGCCTAATTGGCTGACTCTGTGCCCAAAATAAGCTCGCGCTTACCAAATACGATCTGACAATCCCAGCAGCTCTAGCCAGGAAACATGAAGAGACATCTAGACACCTTTAATAATTTCAAATAGCTGCATCTTATTCTCCCTTTGCCTCTGATAGAGGCCATTCCCGCAGTCCTTGCAGAGAAGTTTAAATAATTATCGGCTCATTCTTTACCGAGTGACTGAAGCTGAATCGCCATGGGTTGAATCAGGCACATTCAGCGGTAGCTGGCCTGACAAAATTTCTCCGAAAACGCTCCCTGTCTGAAAGACAGACAGATCAGTTGTATGATGTTGTATGTCTTGTATTCGGCTTATTTTTCTTGTTGCAGCATGTTGCAGCCAGCTTACCTTGGAATTGCTTTCCTACTCTCCAAGGGCGCAGTGGACCAGTGAAGGAGAACGACACCATGACCCACCACCACTGAGTGTGAAGGGGCTTCTCCGAAAGCCGCAATTTGAAGAGCAGCTGGGAGGCAACCAAGCTCTACCGAAAGCTCTTCCGAAAGCTCTGCCGAAAGCTCTATCAGCCTCAGGGCTACAGTCACTTCATCCAGCCTTCGGCCAATCTCGACTGCACGTTTCTCCCCCATCCTATCCTGTCTATCCTTGGGAAGCACGGGACAGAACTGCAGAGAATGCGTTGGCCTTGCCTCAAGGGCCTGAGGCCAGGGACCGAGATCTGCAGGGACCTTCACCCAGATCAGCGAGGTCAGGGCACTCATGGCACTCCTCCGGGTGCCATGCTCAGTGTCGTTCACTATCGCAACATATCGCAACTAGAGCCAACAGGGATCCAACAGGGCACGGTTTTTACTTGACAACTGCATGATCATGCATCCAGTAATTCAATGTAATTCATCAAGCGGCTCGTACCATACATTATGCATCCTTCTACCCTTTTGGATTGTATCGCACGTATTGCTGGTTTTCATTTTTCCAGTGTAGATCATTTACCACAATAGCACAGCTTTAGTGACAACTGCTTGACTATCTTTCTTGTTTCAAAGTGTTGGGAAATTTTTATACTTTTTTGGGGGTTTGCCACTTTGTAAACTAAGTTCTGCACAAAGGCTAGCTTTCATTACACTTCGTTGAAGGGTGCTTTTCCGAATTCAAACGCAGATGTGCTGGACATATTTAACAGATGGGGCATTGTCTCCACAGGAGCAACCGCTTTTATTTGACCGCACGGATTGTGTTTTCTAGTTAAAAATTGTATAATATGTCTGTGTGGTATGTGTGTATTTATTTAACACCAGATTTTAGGTTCAAAAGGAGATGGGGCTGCCTGAAAAAACAAGGTACGATAGGCGTAGAGAGATTAAAACCAAGCGCGGTGTTGGAAAACCAGTTCAGTGACCAAAACCTCGCACGGGAACCGGACACCACGACCACCTCACCTTTGGCAGTAACCTCAACTAACTTCTGTCGCTCACATGTGATTGTGATCCACATACTCCGGTCCGCCAGAAATGTTCTCATTCCGTGCTTTCCTGCCCTTGGAGAAGTTGTATTGGCTTATATGGGTACAACTATGTGCTAGGAACATTTGGCTGGTATTTTAATCAAAAGCAAAACCTGGTTGACTGGTGCGAAGCTTGAATATATATGCCAGTATCTAGTGTCAACTGCCCCCCATGTGCTCGCGGTTGAGGAGCGCGCTGGGCGCGCTGGTTTTGGAAATTAAAAGATGTTTTGCAATCGAACTTGGCTTGCAAGTGGAAGGGTTTTCCAAATCATGGCTGAACACTTGTGAACCATGGGTAACCACGGGTGGGCACGCATGGGACCTTTGCAAGGCCACTGGGCACCTCTGCACCGCTTTCTCCTCCAGAAGATGAGCCAAGCTTTGTGGTGCCTGCTCAACAGCCGGCGCGAGATGCCATTTGCACCATTCCTGCCAAAGCTGAGGAGGAGCTGAAAGATTATTCCAGAAACAGAACCGATGATGGTACCGGAAAGCAATACATTGAGTTCCTGGGGCTGCGCTTGCTCCTTCATCCCGAAATGAGCTCCAAAGGATGGAAGGTTGAAGTAGAGAGTGTCCTGCCTCAAGCCATTCAATTTTGGGACCACCACAAAGGTATTCGCCGAGGTGATCTATTGACATCATTGGATGGAAGGGACGTGGCTAATTTGGATGGGGCAATGTTAGAGAAATTCTTGTTTGCCAATCGGTCGGCAAAAGGATTAAGACAACTGGTTTTCAAGCGCTCACCTTTGAACCATCTTCGCTGGATGCGGGAAGGTCCAGTTGCGGGCCCATGGGAGCACGCAGAGCCAAAGGTGCTCAGCTCACTGCAGCGATTAGCAGAAGACTTGCGGGCTGAAGAAGAAAGGCGGCGTGTGATGGAGCAACAGACCCTGCTTGCACAAGAACTAGCTGCAAGACTGGCGCTTTCTCAGGAAAGCGAACGTGAGTATGTCAAAGCAGAGGCAGAGCTTTATGCAGCCAAGAACCTTCGAGAGGAAAAAGAGGACCGCATAGAAGCGCTGGTGGAAAAGATGGCTTGGAATAGTGAGGAGACTGCTTTGGAGAAGCTGGCCCATGAAAATGAAGTTCATTTGGCAGAAATGAAGGCTGAAGCGGCCACATGGAAGCGCAAACAAGATTCCGGTCTCCAGGCCCGGGATCCACCAGTGACGGCGTGAGGCTGCAAGGGATGTGGCGAAATATCCTGTTTGTTCTGGACTAGACCTCCCATTGTACGTCCTGCTGTGAGCCATTTAGCTCATATTATCTGGATAATTCATGACAATTCTAGATGCATCCAGCTACGCATTTTGAAGTCTGGTAGGCTAGGTGTATCTCCCCAGTGCAGGAGTTCTTGGCCAAAACGGCGAAGGAATTGGAGGCCATGGAAGAGCAGGTGCCTTTTGGAGCTTGTTCTGTTCTTGGTTCTGGCTGTCATTGACCTTATTTTCTTGGTTCTATTTTCAAGATTCATCCAGATTCCAGTTTTGGTACTGCCGGTTGACTCCTGTTGATCTACACCGCACAAGATTGCCCAGCATTGTTCTTACTCACAAGTCACATGTCTCTTCAAGACCTGCCTCTTCAACTCACTGGGCCAGGGTGCTGGGAGCAAAAAAAACTTAAATAAAGCATAATAAGGCCAAAAAACAACTAGACAATCACACTCAAGCATGTTTAGGAAAAGCTCTTGGAGGGAGTGCCCCTTCAGCGGCGTAAAGTAGACTTTTATTAGCTCTTTTTAGCTTCTTTAAGCTTTCTTTTAGCTTTTTCTGGCATTTTTCAGTTTTTTTTAAAGCTTTTGTTAGTTCCCCACCTGCCAGGTGAGGTTGTTAGATTTTATCACAGCTGCCCGTCGCCCGCCTCCTTCTCCTCCTCCTCCTTCTCCTCCTCCTCCTCGCCAGCTCCAGATCGCAGTGGGCACTGCCGGACTTCATCTGCCAGCTCCAGATCCCAGTGGGCACTGCCGGACTTCATCTGCCAGCTCCAGATCCCAGTGGGCACTGCCGGACTTCATCTGCCAGCTCCAGATGCCAGTGGGCACTGCCGGACTTCATCTGCCATCTCCAGATCCCAGTGCACACTGCCGGACTTCATCCGCGAGCTCCAGATCCCAGTGCACACTGCCGGACTTCATCCGCGAGCTCCAGATCCCAGTGGGCACTGCCGGACTTCATCTGCCAGCTCCAGATCCCAGTGGGCACTACCGGACTTCATCTGCCAGCTCCAGATGCCAGTGGCCACTGCCGGACTTCAGTCGCAAGCTCCAGATCGCAGTGGGCATTGCCGGACTTCAGTCGCGACTGCCAGATCCCAGTGGGCACTGCCGGACTTCAGCCGCGAGCTCCAGATCGCAGTGGGCACTGCCGGACTTCAACCTGTATACATGCCAGATTGACTGCCAGAAAGACTGTCATATAGAATGCCAGAAAGAATGCCAGAAAGAATGCCAGAAAGAATGCCAGATAGAATGCCAGGAAGAATGCCAGATAGAATGCCAGAAAGAATGTCGAATAGAATGCCAGAAAGAATGTCGAATAGAATGCCAGAACGAATGCCAGAAAGAATGCCAGAAAGAATGCCAGATAGAATGCCAGGAAGAATGCCAGAAAGAATGCCAGAAAGAATGCCAGATAGAATGCCAGAAAGAATGCCAGAAAGAATGCCAGATAGAATGCCAGAAAGAATGCCAGAAAGAATGCCAGAAAGAATGCCAGAAAGAATGCCAGATAGAATGCCAGAAAGAATGTCAGAAAGAATGCCAGATAGAGTGCCAGAAAGAATGCCAGATAGAATGCCAGATAGAATGCCAGAGCATATGCCAGAGAGAATGTCAGACAGAATGCCTACAGGAAGAGGAGGAGAGGACAACCCTGATGAAATCTAGAGACCGAAAGTCGCTAGATTTCATTAGAGTTGTCCTCGCCTCCTCTTCCCTGCCAGAAAATTTTGCCAGAAAGAAGGTGAAATCTGTATCACATTATATGCCAAATAAAATCTCATGGTGGGGATCACTCGACGAAAATATTTTTTTTGGTCATGTTTTGCTTTGCAGTTTTTTTTGGTCTTGTTTAGTTTCTCGCACTTTTCCGAATTGTTTCAGGTGTTCAGGTCTTTGTAGCTTATATATATATATATATATAATATATATATGTGTGTGTGTGTTTTCTGATTTCTAGTTTTCCTTCGGCATTCCCTGTTTTTCTGTAAATTTTGAATTGATGGTGTGGAGTGCCAGTGGTGAGATCTCCAGAAAGAACCAAATATCGCACAGAGTAACATTGGAGTTTTCCAGCATTGTGTAGTTTCTGTTTGGATTCCTTCAGTTTCTTGTGGGATTCCCATGATATTCCTCTGGCATTTTCTAGATCCAAATTGTTTGAAGCGGCACCTCTTGAAGAGGCATGCCATGTGATCCTATGAATCGTGTACTTTAGTCCCAGGAGCGGCAGCTTCTAAGCACAAAGCAGTCGCTGGAGGCAGAGTCTGCTTCTTGACAAATTGCAACACTTTGAATGGGAAGAAATGTTGTTTGCCAGTTTGCCATGCACACACTTATAGTATCTGCAAGTTCTTGAGCCACAGGCTCTGCAGCATGTCAGGAGGTGTTTCCACTTTGTTTAGGACAAATTCACAACAGGACTTGGGACTTCATTCGTCTGACCGTTCCTCACTCCATTCGTTTGCCACCGCTTGATTCATATCTGATGTGGTGAGGCGAAAGTGGATGCTCAACGCCAAGCCCTGGACTCCACAAAATCAAGAGTTGCAAAAACTGCAGAGGCGCTGAGAATCTCTGAGCAATTCGACTTGCATCAGACAAGTGACGTAGAGACCACTGTCCTGGCAAACGTTCGACTAGAGCAACGGAAACATGCGGACACTATGAAGATCCGAATAGATTCAAGTCAGCTGAATGAGTACGAGCCTTGAGGAATTTGATGGGAGGTGGCACTACAAATTGCGCACTACTGCGGAGCTTTATTTCCTTGAGCCCGAATGCAGGTTGCTGACACTATGCGGCAACGTTGCAGATCTGCAGAGATGCGCTTGGAGGCACCTGCAACACTTTGGCAGCCCGCACTTGCATATACAACGGCAGAAAATGGTGTGACTCTTGAACTGACAGCGAGCACCCAGCAGAGTTTGCAGTTGTTTGGGAACTCCTGGCCAAGCCACCAAGCTGTGAAATCCGAGCCTTGGAAGGATGTGGAAGATGAGGCAGCACAGGCCCGTCGTGAAGAGCAGGCCCTGTTCCTGAACCGCAACAAACGATGCATTTGGCACCTCAGAAGAGCATGAGCATACAACCCAATAGATTTCCATAGATTTCTTATGATTTCAAGTTAGCGCGTTTTCACCAAAGACGCCTCAAGAGCTTCAGTGCCGGGAAATGTTTGGACCCTTAGAGCAGGTTCTGGAGGCCAACCTGCAAGCAGAGGAAAGGTCAGCTGCTGCCTTGGGCCAAGAGAATTCCAAGCTGCAGGCGCTCACCGAACTGCTAAGGGTAGCTTGGGATGCTTGGGTAGCTTGGGTGGAAATCTGACCACATCAAACTTGCCATGACAGGAACAGCTGCGCGTCTTTAAACTGAAATCTTCAAAGGCTATGGCTGAGATTGATGAGGACTTGGCATAGCCTGCCTGTGGTCTTGGAGCACATAGAGACTAAGAAGATCTTAAGTAAGAGAATGAAGGATAGACCGACGCTTCATGACACTTCTCTTTGACAGCTAAGCAGTTGAAATTCGTGAGGAAGAAGGCCAAGCTGCCTGGTTCAAGGCGCAGGTACTGGAACGGCAGCAAGGTCAGCAGCAAATTTCGCAGGAGAATCCATGTGTAGTGGACGTGAGTGCGCAGATGTTGTCCCGTGTTGCCCCCAGTGACTTTGGAACAGATTTGATCCGAACCGTTCCGAAACCCTCAACAAAAGGGACCGTTCAGCAGTTCAGCATCCTAGCAAAAAGGTAGCGGGGGAAAACTGCACGGCTTAAGTGTTTCTTTTTCCGAGCCTCGACATGCCTCAACGTGCAACAACCTTTTTCCCACCCTCGTGCAATGACGCAGGAAATGCGGCACTGGTACGAATCCGAAGAGTACCAATTGGAAATGATTCAGGGACAGCTCGATTTTGACGAGAAGAACATGAGCCGGGAACCTAGTCAATCCGGGTGAGAACTCATAGCACCCCCGCCCGAGAGAAAAGTTGGAAGTCTGGAAGTTTTGGATTTTTTGGGCAAAACGGCATCGATAGAATATCGATAGTATACATAATCATATACACCATGCAGGAAATACTTTCAATTTGTTTGGGGGTTGCTATGAAAGAGCGCTTGTAGCGAAATTTTGGCAGTGCTTGCGGCTTCGGTGCTGCGGGCACGGTTGAGGTCGCCAGCTTGATTTGTTGCGAAACGAGGAGATGAGCCAACGTCAGCGGCTGCACGACCAGGAGATGCGGGACGAAGGACAAATCATCAAGAGGGATCTGTAAAATTCTGTAAACATCTCAAACAAAGGAAATTTAGTTCGCAAACTTTCGAGATACGTAATACGGATGATAACGGATGAATGTCCATGGTGAGTCTTGACGTCAGAAGGTTCACTATAATACATAATATTAATACTATATTAATATATAGAGATCTCATAACGGAGGCCACAGCAGTTGGCAAGTGGAAACAGTAGATCACAGTAACAATCCGGGAGCGAATGCATTTGCGTGTGAAACAATGTAGCTGCGCGAATAATCATTGTGTTTTACTTGTATGGTGGCCCCCGGGGTCGTGAAGGGAGGGTCTGTGTTTCCGCAGGTGCAGGCCTCAATCTGGAAAAGCCATCCACAAAATTTGCACGAGACTGTAGTGAGAAGTTGCTTTTGCACACAAAATGCCTGCATGCACATGCGCACGGGCTCGGGCCACCTTTTGTAACATGAGGCTGGAAAAGCACGCACGAGACTGGAGCGAGAACTCAGTTGCCCAAACAACCGTTGGAAAACTCATACGTTCGGACTGCTTCTGGAAGATGTTGGAAGATGAGATCACAGGACTGAACTTAATTTTTGTTCAAAAATATTTACAATATACCATGTGCCCGGGCCAGCGCCAGATTTGCGATCGGACAATTTCAGAAACGGAGTTGATTTGTTGCTGCGCCCGTGCCATGCATGATTGCCATCCGGGGGAAACGCATTGGCACGGCTGTGCGTAGGAAACCCTTAGTCATGCCACGGCTCTCCTGCTATGCGGGACTGCAGCTGGAGGTTGCCAGGCGCATCGTAACAGCTTCGAAAATGATAGTTTATGGTGGTGGTGTGCCTGTAGTGCCATGCGGGCGGCGGGGTCGTAGCTCAGAGAAAGCTGAGAGAGGAAGCCTAAGGTAGCTCAGAGATGCTCAGAGCAAAAGCAGGCCAGAGAAGAAGTAGCCCGAAGAGGTGGCTCAGCGAAGAAGTGGCTCAGTGAAAGAGTACTGTACCTCAGTGAAGAGGTGGCATAATAAGATCCCTATAGATCCCTGTTTGTCAGTATCAGTGGCTTGCGGCGGGCGGCGGGTTTATCTCACGGGCGGGTTTATCTCACGGTTTTTAACATATCCTCTTCCTCAACTTTCATCAATATTCTTTAACTAATTTTCTTCAGGCCTAGACAATTGAAATCAATTGAAGAAAATTGAAGAACCTTGAAGAAACTGGAAGGAAATGCAAGAGATTTGCAGAAAACCGATGAACATTGAGGAGAATTGAAGGACTTGGGAGAAATTGCAGCAAACTAGGGATCATTGACAAATGATAAAAACTGAATGGAAAACAATACTGAAAAAAGAGAGCAAACAGACACAAAACATATTTGAACAGTTTCAGCCAGAAGGCAAGTGACAATAAGACAGTTCAATACATATTTTTTCGACCTTAGGCTACGCCCACGCCTTGCGTTGATCATGACTAGCCTCATTGCAGGGTATGGCTGGGAAAAAATACATATTTTTCGACATGGTTTTGAAATACTTCCACCTTTTTTGACGAGCGCGGTCGCAATGATATTTGGTGGAGTTATCCTTTGTTTTGATTCCGACATTGCTGTTATTTACAGTAGTGGTTCATCTCATTAAATTCGATGTTGTGATTCGATGTGATTCGTCTTCTGTATGTTCTTGAGTTCAGCGAGTGGTTTGGCAAACACGATCGTTTTGGCGTGAGTTACTTTTTACGTACGCTTGATGCAACCCAATGCCAATTTATTTTTGTGTACTATTTGTGTATCAGTTTTTGGAAATGCAGAAGGCTTGCCTTAGGGAATGGGTAGCTCAACGAAGAAGTGGCTCAATGAATCTTCGAGCCATTCAGACAGGCAGCCATTTATTCACCCACTTTGCGCTTCGCTTCATGTCATTGCATGTCATTTCAATCGCCATGTAATTTTGAAGTTCATTTCAGTTCATTTCAGGTCAGCTTAGTTCATTTCGTTTGAATGTTCCTTTTTCATATCGGTTTTCCTTTTTTCATGTTCTTTCTTTCTCAATGTATTCATGTTTCATTTTGCTTAATTTCATTCATGCATGTCGCTCACTCATTTCTTTCGCTCGTTCTTTCATTCATGCATTCATGCATTCACGAAATCATGCATTCAAGAAATCATGCATTCGTTCGTTCGTTCGTTCGTTCGTCCGTCCGTTCGTTCGTTCGTTCATGTATTCATGGACTCACCAACGCATTCACGCATTCATCTATTCGTTCATTCATTCATTCGTTCATTCACTCACTCACTCACGCATGTTTGATTCGTTAATGATTCCTTTCACTCACCCACCCACTCACTCATTGGTTCATTCGTTTTTCATTCGCTCATTGTTCCCCACCTGGCAGGTGAGGGTCTCTAGATTTTATCCGAGTTGCCTTCTCCTCCTCCTCCTCTCCTCCTCCTCCATCTCCCCTCCTCAACTGCGAGCTCCAGATCTCAGAGGGCACGGCCGGGCCTCAACCGCCAGCGCCAGCTCTCAGTGGACGGCCCCACTGAGATCTGATGGGATCTGGCGCTCGCGGTTGAGGTCCGGCAGCGCCCATGTCAATAGAAAACATCGGTTGGATGCCAGAATAAAATGTCAGATAGGATGCCAGAATAGAATGTCAGATAGAATGCCAGAATAGAATGTCAGATAGAATGCCAGAAAGAATGTCTGAATCGATTTAGAAAAAAATGCCAGATAGAATGGCAGAATAGAATGTGAGAATAGACGCCAGATGAAAATGCCAGAATAGAATTTTTCAGAGAGAATGCCCGAATAGAATGTCAGATAGAATGCCCGAATAGAATGTCAGATAGAATGCATTAGAATGCTAGAAAGAGTGCCCGAATAGATACCTGAAAAAATGCCAGACAGAATGGCAGAATAGAATGTCAGAATAGACGCCAGATGAAAATGCCAGAATGTCAGAATTGATATCCCATATATACTTGCAGATGATATGTTTGTCAGAAACTATGACAATATGATTTTTCCCTACGGGGATCACTGGAAGAAATTAATTCATTTCCTTTTGTTTTGTTGCATTTCATTTCGTTTTCATATCAATGACATTTCCTTTTCATCCCGCCTCATGTCCATTTTCATCTCATTTCACTTCGCCTCATGTATTTCATTGATTTCATTGCGTCTCAACTCGTTTTCGTTCCATTTCATTTCATTGTGTCTCATTTCACACCATTTCAATTCATTTCTGTTCATTTCATTTTAATTCATTTTATTTGGTTTCATTGTTTTCCATTATTTCGCGCATTTCGTTTCACTCATTCACCAGTTCATTCGTGCAATTCCCTTGGCACATCCAACGACGTTTGCGCATTCATTGGGGCGCAACGTGCAGCCTCAATTTTCCATGGCTTCTAATTTTCCAAAACGTTCCTGCAGACCAGCTGTTTTTCATAATCATTGCTCTTTTTCGAAACTTCCGCCCCGGCACGGCCGGGCACTACTGCAGCTCGAAAATTTGGAGCCGCTTTGTGTCACTACCAAAAGTTCGATGCGCGTCATGTCTTGATTGCATCCTGTCAGCTGCCGCTTTTGGGCAGCAGTTCTAGCGGAAACTTGGGAATCTTCTGAACGCTTTTAGAGACCAAGTGATTTCTATTGATGTCTAAGGTTGGAAGATATGTGCAACGTATTTTCGAAGTCTCGATCAATGATGCACATTTGCAGCAGTGCCTTGGGCTGTTTGAGGAGCATAAACTGGAAGCAGAGAAGAGGGCCCTGGCGCTGGATATTCAGCAGCAGCAACAGCAGCTGATGCTCCACCAGGCGCGTTTACCATCAACGCTTCCCCCCTGATTCAGCAATGATCCTACCACTCGACTAACAATGCACTTCGATTGTGCTGACACACTATTGCGCAATCCTCGATGGGTAGCCAGCGAAATTATCGGAAGGCAAAACTGGAATGGACTTGGGAGTCTCGAATTTGTGCCGAAACCTTCACAGCCGATAGGGGCCACCGAGTTGCCGACACATCGTTTTTAGGTTTGTTCCCGAAAGCTCCGAAGGGTTCCTTCCAAAGAGTGGCTGCCAATTATCATCTCCATCATCATCATCATCTTCTTCTTCATCATTTTCATCTTCTTCTTCTTCAGTATTCTCATCCTCATCCTCATCCTCATCCTCGTCATCATATCACAATCATGAACATTCATACTCTATACAATCATACTCTATACAACTACCTACAACTTCATCTATGCAGATGTATAGAGACAGGTGTAGAGATATAGTTGAACACATCTACACATATACAACTTCATATATGCAGATGTACGGGTACAGGTGTATTAGTATAGATATCTACAGACCTACATTTGTATGTATGCAGGTGTATAGATGCAGGTGCATAGAACTAGGTGAACACATCTATGCATCTACAACTTCATATATGCGGATAATGTATGTAGATACAGGTGTACAGATGTACACATCTACAACTTCATATATACAGATTATACAGATGTATAGATACAGGTGCATATTGTAGATGTAGGTGAAAACATCTACACATGAACAACTGCAGATATGTAGGTGCATAGATCAGGTGAAAGCAGCCACGCATGTACAAATGTATAAAATGCTTGTGCTGAGATGCAGGTGCAAAGATCTAGCTGAAAAAGCCTACACTGCATATCTTGAATCTATGAAATTCTACTTCTTGGGCAGCAGGATCGGCAGGGTAGTGCAGATGGATGCTTACACAATGCAACGCTCTCGCACAAACCGCATGTTGATCGTACAAATTGAAATAAAGTTGCGATTTGGTTTGTCCTTGGTGAAAACTGCCCGCATGAAAGGCGTGTTGAGCAAAAGCTAAGCGCCCGCGCGAAACGCGGGTGGATCGCCAAAGATTCCGGTAAAATCGTTATTTTCTGCTGCCGAGCGTCATCTCGGTGAACCCTTCCTGCAGAAAAGACTTGTCAATTGCCCAAAGCAGAAGGAAACTTGCGACTTGGTTTGTCCGTGAACCTTTTCTTCACGAAATGCGCTTCGATCGCCAAAAACTGAAATTAGACATAAATATGGTGAAATTTGGACTTTCATGGAATCAGAAGCTTCTGTGTTCAAAAGGTGCTGTATGTGAAAGGTTCTGCGTGTAGGAAATTCAGTGCGTAAAAGACCGTAAAAGCATGTTTGTGTAGAGACATTTGAAATTTGTGTGCATGCTTCTGTGTCTAAAGCCACCTTTATGTCAAAGCATTTGTGTGTAAAACTACTGTGTGTGTGTGAAAGTTTCGTGTGTCAAGGCTTTCTGTGTGGAAATGCTTTTGTGTAACAGCGCCTGTGACTCTGGGTAAAAACATCTGTGTGTGAGAGCACCTGAGTGTGAAAGTCAAACTTCTTTGCGTAAATGCACCTGTGTGCAAAAAATTGCGCGTGTAAAGGCTCCAGGGTGTAAAAGCTTGCGTGTGTATCTAAAACTCCCTTTGTGTAAAAGCCTTTGTGTGTAAACTCTCTTGTGTGTAAAACCGCAGGTGTGTTGAAAAGTCCAGTGTGTCAATTGACTGTGGGAAGGATTCTGGAGTATTCCTTTGCTTGTATCTTCAGGTCTTGACCCTGACGCAATATGATGCAATACTGTTTGTCTTGAATTTTTACGCCACGTACGATTGCAGACATGTGCAGCACAAATTGCATCTTGGAGCTTCAGCAACATCCACACTGCCGCTGCCACTGGCACTGGCACTGCCAGTGCCACTGCTACTGCCATTTCCTCCATTGCTGCAACTGCTGCTTCTGCTGATGCTGCAGCTTAATGCTAATGTTGCCACTTGCTGCTAATGCTGCCGATACTCTTAAAGATAGGGTTTGTGTTCGTTGCTTGGTGTTGGTTGTAATGATTCTGGAGGCCAACTTGAAAGCAGAGGAAAGGTCAGCTGCTGCCTTGGGCCAAGAGAATTCCAAGCTGCAGGCGCTCACCGAACTGCTAGGGGTAGCTTGGGATGCTGGGTAGCTTGGGGTGGAAATCTGACCACATCAACCTTGCCATGACAGGAAGAGCTGCGCGTCTTTAAGCTGAAATCTTCAAAGGCTATGGCTGAGATCGATGAGGACTTGGAATAGCTTGCCAGTGGACTTTGAGCACGGAGAGACTAAGAAGATCTTAAGTAAGAGAATGAAGGATAGACCGACGCTTCATGACACTTCTCTTTGACAGCTACGCAGTTGAAATTCGTGAGGAAGAAGGCCAAGCTGCCCGGTTGAAAGCACAGGTCCTGGAACGGCAGGAAGGTCAGCGGCAAATGTCACAGGAGAATCCATGTGTAGTGGATGTGAATGGCCAGATGTTGGCCCATGTTGGCCCGAGTGACTTTGGAACAGATTAGCCCCGAACCGTTCCGAAACCCTCAACCAAAGGAACTGGTCAGGCATCCTAGCAAAAAGGTAGGAGGGGAAAGCTGCAACATTCGTCAGCTGAAGAGTTTCTTGTGGCGTGCCTCCACATGCCTCAACATGCCTCAACCTTTTTTCAACCCTCGTGCAGAGACGCAGGAAATGCGGCACTGGTACGAATCCGAAGAGTACCAACTAGAACTGACTCAGCGACAGCTCGATTTTGAGGAGAAGAACATGAGCCGGGAGCCTAGGCTTATATAAATGAATCCCTGTAGCAGATTGTGGCAGTGCTTTTGCCGGTTCTGTGACACGGGCACAGTTGAGGTCGCCAGATTGAATTGTGGCGAAACCAGGATATGAGCCAACGTCAACGACTGCGCGATGAGGAGACGGGACACAGGACACATTCTCCAAGAGAAATAATGCAAAGTATTTTGTGTAAAGTATGTTCGATCATTTCGGAGCCATTTTTTGTCATTACCAAGAATTCTGTGTGCCTGCGACTTTTGGGCCACCCTGCAGCAGTTCTAGCCAAAACTTGGGAAATCTCCTTGAACGCCTAATCACCATCAATAGGGTTATGGAGAGAGAGAGAGAGAGATGCACATATTCAACAGTGCCTTGGGCTTTCTGAGGAGCAAGAAATGGAAGCAGAGAAGAGGGCCCTGACGCTGAATGTGCAGCAACAGCAATTGCAGCTACTGCTTCACCAGGCACGTTTGCCATTAACGCTTCTCATCGCTTCTCCCCTGACTCAGCAATGATTCCACGATTCAACTAACTACGCGCTTCGATCGTGATGACAAATTTCAATCCTAAATAGTAGCCTGCAAAATGCTTGGACAACCCAAACCTTTGGAGTGGACTTGAGAGTTTCGAATTTGTGCCAAAACCTTCACAGCCGATAGGGGCCACCCAGTTGCCGATGCTCTTTTTTATTTTGGTAAATTTATATAACGTAAAACACATGTAGTCGTGTTCAATGTTTCATCGAGCAGCCAAACAAACAAGTCAGTTTGTTCTTTTGGGGCGGTGTATTTCTGCTGGACTTGGGACGGAAAAGGTGCTCCTGGGGAATTGACTATGGGAAGGATTCTGGAGTATTCCTTTGCTTGTATCTTCAAGTCGGGTTTGACCCTGCCAAGACTGTTTGCTTTGAATTTGATTGAATTTGTAGGTGCAATGTACTGCTTGCGGACATGCGCAACCAAGTTACAGATATAAGCCCCAGCCGCCCGACAAATACTCCACAATTATGTACATCTCAAAGCCTCCACAGCACTTGTAACTGTTGCTATTTTTCTTGTTGCTGCTGCTGCTGCCGCCGCTGCCACTGCTGCTACTGCCAATGCTGCTACTTCTGACATCTTCTGACAATACTTTGGGAAAACAAGGTTTGTGTTGGGTCGGTTGTTTGTGTTGCCTGCTCTTGAGTGCAGCAGACGGACGATTGTTCCTTGTGGAGGAGACCGCGGAGCATTGGAAACTTGAGCAGCACGCCTTGTTGAAGGGCCAGGAAATGGCAGAGGCAGCTGCTCGCGAGGCAGAGCGACAAGCCATGGAAGAAACTGCGCGGCATTTGAAGGAAGGCAAGCTTGTGCCAGGTGCAAATTCAGAAGTTATTCTCATTGACCCAGGGCCAGTTGGCTTGACCTTCTATGCAGATGATTCAGCGCCACCTCGTGTGAGAAAAGTCAAGAAAGATAGACGAGAATTTTGGGATAAGCAGGGTGTGAAGGACGGAGCAACTGTCTTGGCAGTAGGTGACACACCGACAGCTCATTTAACGAGTGCTGACTTGCTGCCGCTATTGAATGGAAGACCTTTGCGTCTCCAGTTCGCACTGGATGCAGTGGGGGAAGGAATCAATGGAACTGACAGCAGTGGCCAAACTGCCCTCCACAGAGCATTGGAAGCAGGTGATGAAGCAGTGGCCTTGGACGTTTTGGCAAATCCAGAGTTCAAATCCGTTAACGTGCAGGAGCACAGTAGTAGGGTACCCTGGGATGAATCGGGGTGAGCGTACCTTGGTAATCTACCTGCTGAGTGTTGGGGGTAGAGATGTCAGGTTCGGGCCACGAGAAGCAAGGACTCCCTATCACTTTCATTCTTTGCCAGGACAATCTGGGG
This sequence comes from Symbiodinium sp. clade C Y103, assembly GCA_003297045.1. Classification (NCBI taxonomy): domain Eukaryota; class Dinophyceae; order Suessiales; family Symbiodiniaceae; genus Cladocopium; species Cladocopium sp. clade C. The sequence goes on along the minus strand of BGPT01000172.1, from coordinate 196,309 downwards.
AAAACTGCTCTACATTGGGCAGCCAGTGGTGGACTGGGAGAAGCCTGCAAAGCCATTCTTGGTGGCTTGACTCACAGATACCATTGCTTTGTGCCAATCCCATTTCTTCGCGTTGCTATCCTGGATTGCTATGGGTTACTTAATCTGGACTCCTTGATACTCCTAGAGCTGAATGTCCGCCGATCATCTTGGCACATCCTTGGCCAATTGAATCAAATACACCCAAGCGCCCGAGGTCATCCTGACTTCCGATCAGAAGACGCCGTCGACTACAGGGGGATTACGGCATACGAAGATGCTGAAGGGGCTGGTCAGATGGAGGTGCAGAAGCGTGCAGACTGCCAGTTGCATGAACGTGCATCAATACTACTGTTGTTGGAATTGATTTGGCAATCATCTTTAGCACACAAGAGCCCACAAATTGCTGAATACTGAACCGCAGCTACTATATGCTACTGTGAGTCATTCACTTGATGTCAGGTGGTGAAGATTTTTGACAGCAAACATGCTGATCCGGAAGACGAACAAGAAGGATGGTGATGACAGCTGCCTTTCAAGACTTTGGCCAAGGAGAGTTGTTGATTCTCACAGTTCACCAAGACCAAGAACATCCAACACCAACTACTGTGCTGCAAATGCGAAAGACATCGAAAGACCTGGATGGCCTTGATGCTTTGATGAGCTCCAGCCTCCAGATTCCAAGAGATTCATATCTGATAGATCGACGCAGCATGGCCCTGTCAAAGCTGAACAGATTGAGGAGCTCCCACTGCCCATCCATTGGCAAGACGGACTTGAACCTTAGAAAAAAACATGAAAAAACTACTTTAGATAAATAAGTCACGGATTCACTCAAAAACAGTGAGCTGGAATCGCAACGGCTCCGTTTTCTTGCTCGAGAAGATCAGGTACTCAAGAGTGCGAACAGAAAAGTCACAAAGGGTGTTCTAGCATGTTCTATATAGTAATTTTTATTCCATGGCGTTTACTTTCCATTTGCTTGCATTTACTTCCACCGATTTGCACATGTTTGCCCCATGCCTCAGAGCATTGTTGCGTGCTGTCCAGCCAAAGCCGTTTGGTCCATGATACTTTCTCGCTTCCCCCTCCCTTGTCGCATTGTCAATCGGGTAAGAGGCAAGTCTTTGAGAGCCATGGCAGGGCCGGTGAGGTCCGGCACTCGCACCCAGGAGCACTTTGAGCAGTTGGACGATGCAAACCATGTTAAAAAACAAACTGCTGTATGTCCCTGTCGGTCCAAGCCGTCGCTAAACTAGGCCTTTGCTAAAGGCCTGAGGGCTGGTTAAACCAGCCCTTTAGGACCGAGTTTTTTTTTTGCGAACGAGGTCGTATTTCTGTGAGACTTAGCCGAGGAAGGTTCCACCACAAAAGACATCCCAAGCATTCCCATACTTGAAAAATCGAGGGTGCACCTTCGAGATTCGAGAAACTAGTGATACAGAGAGAAAACAGTGAAAAGGCAACGAAAAAGCAGATGGTTTGGGCAAAAAACCATGAAAAACTTAAAAATCATGGTTTTGCGACCAAATTTTCTCATGAGTGCTCCCGCTGTATGTGACTGCTGCTGGTCTTACGGTGCGGAATTTTTGAATCTTTCAAAGGTATGAGTATTTTGAGGCCTTTTGTCATATAGGTCCTATACTCCAACGGCCGCGCTAAACTTGTCCTTGGGACTGACTGGGTGACAATACATATTGTATATAATCGATATTTTATTATGCGGTGTCACGATGCTGTTGCATGTACTTATGCCTTGTCTACATCCAACCGTCGTAGTCAATACAGCTTGAACAGAATGCCAATAGTTGTGTGAGATTGTGAGTTTGTGTTTGTATTGAATGCATGTATGATACTTAGTTCATGAATGTAATTTTGCAACTCAATATACTAGGCCCTGTACTATATGAATTAAGCAGCTGCGATGTTGGAGAACATGATACGGGATTAGTCCTTGTGAGCGGACTCACCAATTCACCAACGTACGCTGCAAGGAGGAGCTCCAACCACACCTTTGCCATGACTGCGAGGCAGGTCCAAGCAAAGGGCATGGAGGTTTGACGGGGTTTGCATCCGTTTTGCATGAGCTACAGCAACCGAAAAACTGCATCATACGGCATCATGTATTAGAATGTATTATATAGATACATTTAAGATGCAATCTTATATAATTCGTATTGCATTGTTTTGTATAGTATTATGAATTGTTCGTATGTTTTGCTTTGTATTGAATACATGCAAATGCCGGTTGGGACGCAACTAGAGTTTCTGTTGCACGAGCTCACCCCAGATTTCCAGCTTGGACTATGGACGTGCCAGGGGGCTCCTGCTCCAGAAGTTGGTACCTGGGAGGCATGGCGAAGAGATCCGAAGAGTGAAGTGGGTGTTTTTTTTTTTAGATGTTACTATATATATATATAGTTCTCAATGTGTGAAGCATCATTGTCCTGGAATTTAGAATAACAGACAGGTGAAGGATGCTGTGGATACGCCGTGTTCAGATGTTTCTGTAATTTCATGTCCTTCTAAAGTCGTTCTTGTTCTCTTCGATACCTGATCTCGCCTGATCTACTTTGATGCCACACGAAATTTTCCAATTAATGCTCCAACCTTGCCAGGCGGTGACTCAGTTCGGTCGTACCCTTTTATCCCTGTGCGGGGGAGGAGCCGAGACTTCCAAGGCCCTTTGGCTTCAGGGGCTTCAGGGTGGTGCAGTGCCGGTCAGGCCTTTACAAACGAAGTGGCTCATGACGATGGATGACGACTAGTGATCTCCCAGGGATTTCCATGGTGATGATTAATTTTCAGGGACTCGCGATCTCTTAGTGTTGGGCTGAGTGTGGCACGGTTCCGTGGTCCCTCCCAACAGTCCCAGTGTGATTTCTAGAGAATGTCGAGCTAGTAATTTGCTGGTGCCATTTGGTGCCTTCGCAGGTCGCCACCAGAAGTTTGCACGATCTTTCTGCCCGCCTGATCTCGGGGGAGTCAGTGAAGTTCGACATGTTCAAGGGCAAGGTGTCCTGGCTGCGCATTCAAATCAGCACGAACTCATTCAGTTTCAACAAGACCATAGCTTGTTGGCCAATCACGTGTTTCTTGTTTTCAAATCTTTTATCTACCAACATCAAATGATATTTCAGTACCACACAGGAGCTGCCCAGTCTATGTATATGGCTGTTGAGTTCCCTGACCTTCCTCCAGATGCCCCACACGTATAGTTTGACCCAATCTTCTTGGGCACCCAGTTGCCTAGACACAACACGCAACACTCATTTGTTTTTCAATAGTCTTGTTCCCTCCACGCCTCTATGCCTTTTCGCCCTCCTCATCAGGTTCTGCTTGTAGTGAACGTGGCAACACAATGAGGTGCCAGCATCTCATCCAGCTTTGGCCCACTCAATGAGAGCCAATGAATTGGTTCAAGACAAGAGACAGAGGGAAAGAGACTGAGTGAGAGAGCGGGCTCTGAGTGATATTTTATGGTATTTGGATGTGTATCATCCGATGGATGACTCGAAGGAGAGCAGCATTTGTGCAGGCCTGACGGAACAAAACTATACTGAACTTTCTGAGCTTTGCTCCAACCTGATTGATCAACCATTCGAAGTGCTACCTGGCTCAACTTGAACGCACGCTTTGACTGGCTGGGTGGCATTCCAAAATATTCCATTCCGAACCTTCGTGCAGGCCAGGGTTGTCCGCCCTGGCATATGGTAAAGAACTGTAATGATGCTCGTTCACAGCTGCAAACTCAAAGCATCTCGTGAAGAGACGACCACACCCCATGCAATGATTTTTGACCATGACAAGACTTCCAAATTCAAAACCACTGATGAGATGACTTGAGATGGAGGGTTTCAACTCTGTGCTGGTCAGCCTGTACCAAGACCAGCCACTTCTTTGCAAAGATGTAAAGCAAAGGCATAAAGATATGCAGCATACATAATTTATATAATGATAATAATATATGCATTGTAAATCACGGCAATATCGGCTTGGGCATGTGGTGAGCATTCACGAAAGCTGGCTTCTCTCATTCTCTCTCTCTCTCTCTCCCTCTCTCTGCCTTGGCGGATAGGGACTTGATTCCCCCATAGGTTGGGGCACAAGCATGGATGCGCCGCTGGTGTTTTTAAAGGTTGGATCTTAAGGTATGAACTGGTTGCAGCAGCAACCTAGGCCTAGGCGACACTATTGGCACAACGCGTGGCACCGGCGCACGACCGCTAATCCTTTGCAGTGGATCGCAACTTTTCTAACGGTTGTTTGCTGATCTCGTGTCAAGTGGATACAGTGTAGATATGTGTAGATGCTAGACTCTGCTAGACCAAAAATAGTATCCTTTATTATCCCATTTGGGGCCCAGGTTCGGCATTGTTTGGCGCCTTCCCCTGCCATTCCTGTCAGCCCTCCAGCCGTACTGTAGACAACATATGCCCCGTGCGGTTCCAGCATGTTCCATGTGGACAGATGCTTAAGATCAGCAGGACACACTTTTGTGCGAAAGGAAATGGCGTCACCCCCTTGTCCGCGCCGCCAGTGGGTTTTGACATGGGTTGCTTGCAGCACCAGTGCTGTATGAACAACTACGCATCAAAACCGAACGAACTTCCCTTCACGGTTTCTGTTTCACTTCCACAAGCGTTCTGGCCTCATCAATCATCACCCATCATCAGCTTGATCCACAATTTTTCTTCAAATCCTCAAAGTGAATATAGATATGTGTCTAGTCGATCTACCACGCACTCTGCATGCTGTGCGTTGATTGTTTGCAACTGCTGCGAGCAGTCTGAAGCGCGACACTGACAGAATGTGACATAATCTGATGGAAACTTGCCACTGCAAGCCATGCTCAGGCTTTGTTTTCCTTGCAATCAGTTTGGAAAGCAGGAGCAGGCCGGCATGATTTAGCCATTTGCTTAGTCTTTTATAGACTGTTTTAGAGAGCGAAGGTCCAGCATGATATACGTTCTCTAACCCCCTGACGCATAGTACCCTCTTAGGATCTTCTTGGGAGAGAACGCTGGAACACGTTTTGTAGAGGAATGCGGAATGCAGCTGACTTAAGCTTGTGAACCCAGACCATGCCTGCAGGGTAGCAACGAGGAGATTAGCAACTTCATTTCAGGCAATTCTTCTATGTTGCAAGTGCAGTTTGAAAAGGTTCAAGACATGAGATTGATGGCTGGAATTGGAAGTGACCGGAAGGCAGACTATGGAAGGCAAACTTCACCATTTTCGAAAAGTGCCACGTCAATGGGCCTTACACCCATCCAGTGTGGCATTTCTGCAGGCGCAATTTGTGTTGTGGTGGATAGTGGTGAAGTTGAGAGCCTTCAAACTTTTGCATTTTGCGCTGGAGAGGTACAATGCGCAACAGACACGAAATAGAAACACGGGGCGGCCAATCCCATGGAACTTTGTAAGCCCCTCAGAGCTCAGAGCAAAGCACTGAGACGAAACGAGTCGCATCAGGCTTCGGGTCAGCTTTCTGATGTTTCAAATGTGTCAAGTGTGGGGGCCTGCCTTGCGCCATCTTGCGCCTTTCAGGCGAAGTTCGTTATTGACAGGGATGGCCAAGTGTTCAAGTACTATTCCCCAAAGCCGAGACCACAGCCTGCAGCATCCTGCAGCTGTTCGATGCTGTTCATTGTTTATGGCAGTTTCCGTTCGGATATCAGATATTCGCTTGTGTTGGTGTGTTGTGGTTTGCCGTTTGTTGTTTGATGTGCTCTGCCGTTTGTGGCTTTAAGGGTGCCTCCTTCCAAGATTCAGCCAGACGTCGAGGGACTTCTGGAAGGCAGACTGCAGGCCTCAGGAACATCCACTAATTATTGATGTCATATGATGTCACTACAGACGTGACAAGTCCATCTTAGTTTGAGAGTGACCTAATTTTGCACATTGTCACTTTGATAGCCTCGCATGGAACCTGAGCATTGGGTTAGGCACCGCCTTCTCAGCCGCCCACCCTCAAGCCAGAGGCTTGCGCTATTCTACATTCATTTTCTGAAATTTAGTATGCCCAAAAGCTCGAGTTCGCTCACGTTCCATCTGAACGCGGAAGAGAATCAGGAATCAGGAAGCTTCTGTACACAAGCGCATTCAAGCTCTCACTACTGCACATGTATGTACTGTATCTATATAATTGTGCATACATATACACGCAGACAGCTTATATTATATATATATATATAAATAGATGCAGAATGATGCAGATAAAGATATCCAAACAGTTGTGTCTGGGTCTTCACTGCTTTTAGGCCCGGGACTAGTGTCCATGTTCCATTTTCTTTTTTGGGGGCGCGCGTTGAAGCGCACATCACCCGTGGATTTGCAGGATGCTCCGCCGGGCTTCCTGAGTAGCAGGCCATGATCAGGGATGTTGCAACATGTTGACATCTTGCAGATGGCCACATGTTCTGACAGCATTGTTTCAAGATGTTTCAACTTCCGAGGCCAGCCAACATCAAGGTGTCCGCTCAAGGAACAAGTCTGTACTAGTTGGCCAGGCGGTCCGGATGGTGACAAACACCATGAGGCTAAAGTTTAAAGGCCTCGTTTCTACCCTCTTTTGCTCCCATGCTTTTCAACCATTTTCGAGCCAGCAGTGATGCAGCCAATTCAATCTGTGAATCAGACACCACGCGGGTGATCTGAGCAATCGCCTCACGGAGGGGTGGCCAGGCACTTTTTGACCGCTTTCCTTCTGTAGGTGGCTCGGTGAGAAGCCTGGTTGGATGAGATCGCATTTTGAATTACTTGTGCTTTGCAATCCGGCTCAACGTTCGCCTGTTCGTGAAAACGCCACACTCGCACACAGAGATTATATCTATGAATTTGCCCGCATTATTCTGATTACTGATTACCGTTTACTTATGTCACGTTTGTTTCAATGTGGCTTTGATATGCATATGCTTTGATAGTGATCAATGATCAATTTGCTTCTCTATTCGATTCACATTTTACTTCCTACCTGTGGGGTAAAGATCCCACAACAGATGTCAAATGCCTGGAATATAATGTTTGAACAAATCATGTGCTTAAAATCCGGCCACGCGTGGACAACACATTTTTAGTTGTAGCAGTTGTAGTAGTTGTAGTTGTAGTAGTTGTAGTAGTTGTAGTTGTAGTTGTTGTAGCTGTAGTGTAGTGTAGTTGTAGCTGTGGTTGTAGTGTACTGTAGTGTAGTGTAGTATAGTTTAGTGTAGTGTAACATTTCGAAACGAAGCAATTCTGCGGGACTTCCTCCATTTTCCAAATTGGCAACATCAAAACACGAAGCAATTCTGCGAGGCTTCCTTCAAAAATGGAAAGTTGAGTGTGCAGCTGACAGCCTCATACCAATGCGTTTTGCGATTTTGAATTTTGCAGAGGAAAATACTTATATAAAAATGATGTGTTTTTCCCAGCCCGGTTATTAATAGGATCATTTATACTTTTTTTTCAAAATATAAATTCGACAAATTTATTTTTAATATATTTTGAATTTCTAATTCAAATTTCATTTTAATTATTCTAGTAGAATCTTACCCATACTCCAGGGCTGATCATATTCCAGGTCAAAATAGCTGGGAAATATCAGAAAATTGCCAAGACCCCATTCAGGTGAAAGTTACCTTCAGATGTGTGCCCATGGCTCCTTTTTCTTTCATTACGTGCGGTCACAGTCTGCACATATTTTTTGCCCCGAAGATCCTTTCTTTAATCAAATGTTCAACATCACATCTCATTTATAGATGTTAAGCTTGCCAATGGTTGATTAAAATTGTTTTCATCGATATCTAAGGTATTTTAAATGCACCTTCTTGGACCAACGTAATTGGATTGCAATACCAACGGCCAAGACATCATTGATGGGACTACTGGCTCAGGAGATGGATAAGATATGCTGATGGGCTCTAACTTCGAATGCCCCCCAATTTGAACCAAAAAAAATTGAAAACCAATCAATTTTTCCCAAAACACAAACCATCAACCCCTGGGGAATGATTCCCCCCCCCTGCGGAGTACGATGACCCCGTGCAGTGCGATGCGCAGAAAACTTACTATGCGTGGCCAAAAAGAGCTTCCCATGAGCTAGAGAACCATTCCAAATTATTTCACATACCCCAATAGTTTCAATCTCTACGTCACGAACCTTGCTGAGGCGTCCGATTTTTTTTTTCAAGCTAAAATGGCACGGAATGCGATAGTATGCGAAACTCTCACCCTTTCAGGTGAAAATTCCATTTTTCCCATATTCCAGAAATACGTGATTCCAGGCCATTTTAGCTAAAAAAAAAATTGGAGGCGCAATGGGGTAAAATTCTCGATTGCGATGCTGTTGTGGAGTACGATGAATTTGTGGAGTACGATGCCTACAGCGTATGTGTGCCCGGATGCTCCGGGCACCTGTGGAGTGCGATGGCACCAGTGGAGTGCGATGATCACTGTGGAGGACGTTCCTTTTGGAATATGTGGAGTCTGTGGAGTATGTGTGCCCGGCAAGAGCCCAAAATAGGGGAATATATTTCCTTTGGGATCACCACCAAACAGAATTCAAGCCCAGACCCAATCCAAACTTCCCAGGATACACCAGCGATTTCTGCATTTGCGTGTTGAGAGTGGATCATTAAAATTCGGATATCCGAAATTTCCACATTAAGGTATTTTCATTGTCCTTCTTCAGTAGATAGATGCGGGAATTTTCTTATCAACGCAGTTTTCAATTCATCCAAGCTCCACAGCTGCTTGGGGACCACGTAGGGAATTTCAAGCTGTGGAAAAGCTTTGGGAAAAGCTTTGTGTAGCAACGGCATGGCCCCACTGCGAACTGTGTTGGAGAATTGAGCTAAAATACCTACCAATGAAAAACAAACCAAGACGCAGATCCCCAATACGATAAGAATTTGGTATGCGGAAATTTTCTGAATTTAGGAATCCTGCTTCTAAAATTATTGTTTCTTTTAAATATACATAATTATAACATATTTAAATATTATAAATAATTATCAAAAATATTTTTTTCATAATTTTCCTCACCAAATTATATACTAAATATCCCAACTAAATCAAATTAGTTATAGTTATCATAATTATATTATAAATAATTCAGATATATTCCAATACTTAAAAACAATAATACTGGGGGGCGCTTGTACTATCAACATTCTATAAATATAGGGAAACGACAATGTCACGCCTAAGTCATGCCTAGTGTGTGTTGAGATGGTACTTACCATTGTAAAACGCTGCATCCAAGAAATCATGCCTAAGTCATGCCTGAGTGTTTTTATGCATGGAACGCTGTTTTCAATAAAAGTGTGATGATTAATTTTAAACATTAAGAATAAGGGAAACAACATGTAACGCGAATGATGAAAGTAATGAGTTTTTACAGCCTTCTCATACGTTTTTTGTGTGCAAATCGTAGATAAACGCGGGGATTCTACACCTCTATGTTTAATTCCCGAAAGATGTTGGTCGAAGGGGATGGGGGCCTTCATTCTGCTTGCAATTCCGCAGGTAGATCTGAAACTTAAATCTTGGAAATCTGTGATATCAAACTGGAAATTTATATTGGCACACCGGCACACCGCTATTGTAGGTCGTCAGAATCTGCCAACATCGTTTGCACTACAACATTTTCATTCTGCTTGCAATTCTGCAGTTAGATCTAGAACTTCATTCTGACCGCGATGCACGAGGTGAGATGGGTTGCATGAGCAGGTCTTATGGCATGCATTGCTCATCGGCGTGGTTCTATTAGTATTTTGCAATATCTTAGGACAAGGCTTGGCCTCTTTATTTGGCCTCTGTGTGAGATTCCCAGAACTATTCCTGAATTTCCCAAAGCTATTCCTAAATGTCCAAGAACTATTTGTAAATTTCCCAGAGCTATTCCTAAATTTCCCAGAACATCCCAGAACTATTCCTAAATACCTCACACCCATTTGTAATTGTCCCAGAACTATTCCTACATGTCCCAAGGCTATTCCTAACTTTCCAAGAGCAATTCCNCACACCCATTTGTAATTGTCCCAGAACTATTCCTACATGTCCCAAGGCTATTCCTAACTTTCCAAGAGCAATTCCATGAAAACACAACTATACTTCTCAGCATCAACCAAATCCACTGAATATCAGATAGTCCTTTCCCACCCCGCCCTACAAAGTGAGATCGTTTTTCAAAACAGATTTGGGTTAGGATCCATGTGGTTGGCTAGCGCGCACCAGTTGTTACAACAGTTGTTAAAATAAATGGAAGACACCCTGGCGCAACATTGCAAAGCAAAGCGTTGAAAAATGTTTTTC